>MU183018.1:94980-153975 GCA_016904865.1 Pissodes strobi | reverse complement strand
ATAGTATTCTTATGGATAGCGGAGCTAAAAGAGTTATAGTATTCTTGTGAATAGCGGTGAGGAGAGAGGCTCCTCCTCTCTGGTCGCCGCTATATTATATCTACTATGAGCAGCTTGTGTCTGACGGGTGTTACTGTTTGTCACAACTCTGAGCGGAATCGTAAGTATCAGCTCCTTCGAACACCTTCCGTAATAGTATCGTTAGTAAAGAAATAAGTCCGCCAATATTCAAGGCTATCAAGGTCCTTAGTAAATTATAGGTCACCCACAATACGGACTGCTCTCCTCTGTATGGAGTCCAACATCTTGAGCAAGTATTTGGGTACTGAGCTCCACACATGGGAAACAGTATTCCAGAGATGGTGATATCTGGGCCTTATAGAGCACTAAGAGATGATGTGGTGCATACAACTTTTTGCTCTATAGAGTGCTCCTCGCTTTTGTGCTGCTGACTTGGCGATTTTAGTGACGCGATTGTGCCAAGACATGTTGTTTTCTACGTTGATGCCCATCAAGCTTATGGATGAGGCCAGAGTCAGGATTTGTCCTGTCATTGATAAGTCAGGTCCTGCGGTGTTTGCTTTTTTTGAAAAGACATCTGCTTGAGTCTTTCCTGCGTTAAACTGGACGTTGTTTTCCTCACCCCATTCCACGATGGCATTCATATCCTCATTGATGGCAGCGACATGAATGAGGATATAAGAGTGCTGTCGTCTGCAAAGCTGTAAATAGAATTGCCCGGTCTAAGAGATCGTTGATATAGAACAGGAAGAGTGTGAGAGATAATATACACCCTTGAGGAACTCTGGCATTCATTTTTTATTCCTCCGAGAGATGTCCATCAATACCAACTCGGATGCTGCGATCCCTTAAGAAATTGGAAAGCCATAGAAGCAGTGCTGGTGGTAGTCCGTATGCTGTCAATTTGCTTAACAATTAGTCATGCCACACATTATCAAATGCTTTGGATATGTCGAGAGCCACTGCACGAGATTGGCCGTAGCTCTCGATGGCTTTGGTCCACAGATAGGTCACGTAAGTTAGGAGATCTCCCGTTGATCTGTGCTTGCGGAAGTCATACTGGCGATCGCTTATGATGCCTGCCGATTCGAGACCTTTTAAGAGCTGTTCGTTGATCAGTTTCTCCATGGCTTTGGACATGGTGCAAACTAAGGCAATTGGACGTTATTTGGAATCAGTTTTTACTTTTCTTCGGGATCGGTTGCACCTGAGCGTATTTCCAGCTGGAAGGAAAGCATGCAGTTCTGTATTATAGCGAGAAAAACCTACATAGTGGAGCTGTTTAAGTTATTAAGCTAGATACTGTTGATATTAATACCTCTCTTATCCAAGTTTGGATTTTTGAAAACACCTTGGAGCGTATTCTATCCCTTATTGAATCCCTTTAAATTTCTTGATGATGCCTAAAACGGTTTTATACGCGTAATGTATATTACTTGGAAACGGATTTTTATACCTGCCTAGTGCATCTATAATTTGAACTTTCAATCTATTTTAAATAAATTACTTTGACCTCTAGTATTGAAAATTACAAATCACAGGTTGCTTGCTACCTATAAATGCGTTGGAAAAATTATTGACTATTTTAAAAAGGTCATTGTTACCCAATATTGGAATGGCCGCAGGTAAACTAAGGGAATGAATATTTAAACACACACATGCCTTAAAATGAATAAGGGTAGTAAATATTTAATTGATTCACTCTACCCTTACAAAATATTGACGGTCTTTGAATTAATATTTTCAAAGAGAGACTAAAAATAAATTTCTCATCTGTATTCGCTATTCGTGAATTGATCATTACTTCCGTCATTATTTGATCAAAAATTTATATAAAATGTATAGGTGTAATGTACGGGGTGTAATATACTTTGTCTGAATATATAGGGTGATCTAACGAACAGGTGCATCCGGTTTATCTCAGATTTTTCCGATTTACATAAAAGATAATGAAACACTTTAATTTTAATTTCATGGGAGATATATAAGTATAGAACATAGAACCAACCTGAAAAGTTTTATACCATTGTAACGATAATTTTAGTATCCTCAAAATGATTCAAATGTTAGTACTTGATGAATCCTGCTGAAATTGGCGAGAATTGGGAAACGGCGAGTATTTTTTTGAAAAAGGGGTCACTTGTGTTTTTCTAGAGCCGAAAAAATCGCAAGGGTCGAAACAAATGAGACCACAATTTAATAGGAATTATTTAGGAGAAAAAATCCTCTCAAAATTCAACAGCAACAACGTGTTGCCGTGTTGCTGTGTTGTTCGCGATTGTTTTCGACTGGGAAAAAGTAGTGAAATATATCAGTTTTACCCTAATACTATAAAAGTACTGTCAGTTTTTTGTGCCTAAATAAATGTTATGCCAGTGAGAGTAAAGGTCGGGCCCAATCGGCGATATTTGCCGGAAAATATCAGAAATAATTTAGCCCAAAACTGGTAAAAACCGAATCCCGCTAAAATCTGAAAGCGAAAAGTGAGGTTAGTGCTTCGTTCTTCTTCCTTCGTGCTTTTTCCGAGGCTGCCAAACTTCTGTGAATAACAGGATATCGTGGATCAGCTGTGCTGCTGGTGGCACCATGACAAATAAATGTTATAAATGCAATTCCATCTGCGTGTTTAAAGAAGATAAATCAAATTTGTTTGGTTGTCTGTGTGATCTCTGTAAACGAGTTATATGCCAGGAATTCAATAAAACAGAAGTTCAAGAAATTAGGGTCATTCCCAGTTCAACCAGGACCATGGCTCATTTGTGCCCGGAATGTCTTACGGATTATAAATCCCTGCCCGAAGTTTTAAGGCAACTGGAGGGCTTGAGGAATGAGGTTGCCACTTTGAGGAATAAGTTCTCCAAGTTTAAAACTACAATGCAATCTAAGGCTAAACAGGACGAGATGCATAAGAAAATAACATGTATTGAGAAAGAAGTGAGGAAACTTAAAGTAGCAGCAAAAAGGTCCAAAGAGAATAAGGAAATCGCACACTCTGCGAGCGACAATGGTGTCATTACAATGGTTCAGCAACATTGGGGGGTGCATACTGAACAAATTGCTACAAAACTGGACTCAGTTGTTGATTCTATTAAAGATACCAATAAAGAACTTGTGAGTTTGTTGTTGAATAAACATCAAGTTCAAAAGAGGCCCCATCCACCGAGCTAAATATTGTGGAAGGTATCGCTTTTGCCAAAGGGAATAATTTGGAATCCAATACTCACTATATAAATAAACTTAAACTAAATTCATCTGACACCTCAGACTCTTCTGTACGGATTCAGACCACCCAAATATAAAAGTTGTCAACAGAAACATAGGGGAAATAATAACAAAATTATGTTGGATTTATATCTCCAATCTGGGTATTAACACCGAGCCAGATGACATCAAAGCTGTGCTTGACCCAAAGTTTGCCAGTGTATATCGTTGTCTAAAACGACCCTCAAAGTTTGAAAATCCGAATAGCGCTGCATTTAAGCTGGGCGTTCCGGAGGATGAAAAAGACAAATATTTGGCAAACAGTTTTTGACCCGATGGCTGTTATGTGGATTTGTACAAGCTTAAAAGCAAGGGTGATACTGGATCAACTAGGCCTTATAGTAACAAAAATTGTCAAAGACCACCATTTCATCGCTACAGGAAGTAGATTGTTGATACAGGCCAAGGGTTACGACCCTCTTAAATTTGTGCATCTAAATCCTTGGTCAATTTGTAATAAATTCTCAGATGTCAGAAGCTATACTGGAAACTCCGGCTTTGACATAATTGCGATTTCGGAGACATGGCTGACTGGTTCGATATTAACTGAAGACTATGCAGTTCAAGGTTGCAAAATGTATAGAAAATATCGTGTTGGTAGGGGCGGCGGCGTTGCGATTTATGTTGTTGACAGACTTAATGCGGTAGTAGCTAATGTTCCAGATGCCAATAAGGGGTTCGACCAGTTGTGGCTTATTCTGAGGTGCAACAGACTGTCTTTTGTTATTGGGATTGTGTATCGTCCGCCCTCAGTTCCTTACACTGAATTAATGCTTTTGTATGATGTGATCTCTGATCTTATTTGTCACTGTGATATTTTTGTTTGCACCGGGGATTTTAATATTAATTTTCTGAGTCAAAGTAACGCTGAGTATAAACTTTCCTATGATATTAACACTTTTGATTTGTTCCAAATTATCGATAGCCCAACTAGAGTTACACCAAATAATGAATCCCTTATAGACCTTATTTTAGTGAATAGAAGAGAATTGATTTTGGATAGTGTCGTTTTACCCTGTGATCCAATACAGACCGATCATGAGGCAGTTTATTGTAAATTAAAATGTGAAACGCCAACGTTCCAGGAAACTGTTGTAGTTGGTAGAAGCTTGAAAATGCACGGTCTGTGCAGTTTCAGGCTGATTTGAAGGGTATACTGGCATAATCTTTTTAGCAGTAATACAATTGATACTAAAGTTAAGATTTTAAATGATACAATTTTGGTCTCTTTTTGATTGTCATTGCCCTGCAAAAAAAAACAAACTGGGAAAGCCAAAACCTCCCTGGTTAACTTATAACTTAAAAAAGATGATTGAACTTAAACATAAAGCTTTTCATAAATGTAAGACAACAAAGTCCCCAGAAAGCAGAAACTATTACATTCAGTTAAAAAACTGTGTAATGTCTGCAGTAAAGGCAGAAAAAAAAAGCTTATAAAAGTAAGAATAATTGGGATAAAATGTCCAGCTGGAAAGTAATTAATAAATGTAAAAAAAAATCCTAATAATTCAAAAGACCCTAATCTAATAAACAACTATTTTTTTGATAGTATACCAAAAATAGATATTGAACCAAGGATAATCGATGGTTTTCTCAGTACAACTGTCGACTGGGAGCCATTTAGGCTTAGGTTAATAACAGAAGAGGAACTATTGGCTTGCATTCTTAGTTTTAAATGTGGTGCAATAGGAATTGATGGTATATCTATTAAACTGATAAAATCTTGTTTACCACACTGTTTAAAGCCATTAACTCATATTATAAATGGTTCTTTAGAGACAAACTCTGTACCTGACTTGTGGAGAATGGCTCTTGTCACACCTTTGCCTAAGGTGAACAACCCTACGAGTTTTAATGAACCTAGACCTATAAGTATATTCTTCCTGCTGCATCAAAAATTCTTGAAGAAATAGTCAAAGGCCAAACTCTAGAATTTATAAAGAATGAAAATATAATACCTAAGTTTCAAAGGATTCAGGCCAAACCATAGTTGTGCCACAGCCCTTACTAGCGTTATTACTAAAGTATTTGATGAGGGTCACTCTTGCCCTGCTGTTTTGCATGACTAAGGCCTTTGATAGTCTGAACATTGAATTGTTGCTGGCCAAGTTAAGACATTTTAACATTGATGCAGGTGGGTGGTTTTCCGAGTATCTTCACAATAGGAAGCAGGCCGTCGGGTTGACAGACGTCCATTTCTAGAACATTTTGCTTGCCAAATGACAATGATAAATGACCAGCTAAATTAATGAACTACGATTTTTTTTACATTCCCGAGAGGGTTTCCCTTTTTGACCAAACATTTTATTTACTAAATCGTAATGCATATTAAATGTCTCCTACAGTATTTTAGCAGAATAAATGACATTATTGTTAGTTAAATTTTTGAAGTAAAAACTTCAGACACGAATTCTGAATGCGCCACTGACCCTACCTCCAATTAATGGTTTTAACCTCTATTATTGACAGTGTAAGTTACAAAAAATTAATAGCTTTCGTGTATTGATTTGAAAAGGTCATTGAAACTCAACATTGGAATAACCGCAGAAACTAAAGTAATTGACATTTGTACAGACACAAGCCTCAAAGTTAATTAAGGTAATAAATATTTAAGTAATTTGCTCTATGTTTATAAAAAATTGACGGGGGTTTGAATTAATGTTGTCTGGGAAACTAAAAATAAAGTTTTTGTGAATATAAGGTGGCATATTTCAGACGCGATCTACTTCCTAAAACCACTTTAATTTTGTTTTCATAGGAGACATACAAGTAAGGGTATCTGAAAGATGTAAAAATCCTGTGGTTTTAAAAAATATTAATGCTAGTCAGTCCATTCCACTTTTTAAATAATTATTCGACTAAAATCCCTGCAAAAGATTTGTGGCTGGGTCACCCAAGAATAGCTCAGATTGCATCATTAATTTAATTAATGGCCTGCACATTCATTGCGTTCTTTAGGATGGCGGGCGGTTATGCAGCACACACTTATTACAGGCTCAGGTTCCACTGGACGCATTGTGAAGCTGTAACGGGCCAGATTTTCGAGTTTGTTTATTCATTTACCGAAATGTTGAGATTCATTTAAAATTTGCGTTCACCAGAATATCACTATTTCATGGTTCTGCCGCATGGTAGATGCAATGGGGATCTTAAAATCGATGTTGACTTGGTTCTTTCATGCAGTTTTCTTTTAGTGATATTAACGCGTACTAATTCTAGAACGTCGTGTCGCCATTCGATGAGCTTGACGGAACGGAAGTTAAAATTCATTCTAGCATGTTCTTCTTAATAAATCTGGGGTCAAGTGGTTCTTTTCTTTCGACTAGCTCGTGCAATTAATTAAAATAGGCTTCGGTGTATCAAAATCCTGGAGTATTATTTTCGAGATCGGTTACAAGAATTGTTTGTCGGGTTTTTCCTCGGGTTTTTCGATCCTTGCTAGTTTCTCGGCACTAAAACGACTCAAAGTGACCGCTGTCTCAAAAATATTCACGCCCAAACAAAATAATCTCGATTTTCTGATTCTCGCCAATTTCATTAGCATTGATCCGGAAAACCGTCAAAAAAGAATATGCAAAAAAAAATGTTAAAGTTAATTAATTTTTTCCACAGTTATTTAGTATGAAAACAAAATTTTTAAAAATCTAACACTGACCTAATAACTCCGAAACGGAAAACCGGATCTCCAAAAACAATTGACCTTCAGCTGCCTACAAGTGTTTCCTAAAAAAACCTGTCAAGTTCAAAAACTCCACTCAGCCATTTTAAAAAAAAATGCTAAATATCTAAATATTACTCCGAAAAGCGTTATTCACACAGAACGGGTGCGTGGTGGTGGCGTAGAACTGGCGTGGTGCAGCCGTGGAGCGGATGTGGCGGGCTCAATATACACAGAAGGGATATCGATATTTGTCATTTGTCAGTGCGAAGTGAAAATACTTTCAAACAACGAAGATGACCAGAATATGTTCGACCTTGTGAATTTAACTAGCATGCAAAGGGAGAGGAGATACTGGAAAAATCCTTTGTGGTTAGATAAAGGAAAAAGTTGTGGTTTGTTCAATGTTTTGCGGGAGCTCAACATGTACCCTGAATGTTTTCAAAGTTTCTACTGAATGTCTATCGAATGTTTCTAAAGAATATTAAGTTTAGTAAATGTTGACCTTGAAAAGAAATCTACGAGTTGGAGAGAACCCGTCAGACCAGATGAGAGGCTGTTAATAACGCTGAAACTCTATATCAAATTGGAAATCGTCACGCTTTTGTGCTAAAAATGACTCGTGTAGGTTTCGCATGGCGTCGAAGTGGCGCGGCAGTGGCGGTGGCGGAAGTAACCACGCCAGTACCACGTCACCTCTATCTGTATTGCCGCACAGCCTAACAGGCGTCGGGTGGCACATGCCCGTCCCGTACCACGCCAGTCTCACACCACCACCACGCACCCGTTCTGTGTGAATTGCACCTTAAAATAGCCAAATGTAGATACATTTGAGCGTTATATGCGTAGACAGCTGCGTCTTATTCACTACCCAGGGAAAGTATGCTAAACACTTCGAAAAGTTCTGAAAAATTTTCTGAAGTTTTCAATATTTCGGCAATTTTACGAGTCTGATAGACACTTTTGTTTTTGATGCATTATCTATTTATTTATTTATTTGTTCACGGGCCTTACCCATTATTACAAAATAATTTAAAAACTAAGATATACATTATAACCTCAAAAATAAATACACTTAATTGAATCACAAGATGTTAACATATCACAGACAATATTAAACATTGACAACCATTTGGCCACCAAACAATAAAGCACTCAACTACCTATCATGATAATAAATAATAAATTATTGTACTACCCTACGCGTGATAATCCTTAATAAAGCGCACAAAGCATCTAGGAGTTACACTGAAATCAAGGTTTGGAGATAGGTTATTGGCTGTCCTTACAGATCTTGAAATAAAACTATTATGTTTTGGATTAGTTCTACACAAAGGTTGATGGAACATTAGGTGAAATCTAGTATTCCTTGATGGAACTGCCAGACCAATAGCGTATAGTAGATCTGGACAATCAACAATACCATTAAAAATTTTGTAAAGATTTTGTAAGTCCCTGCATTGCCTACGAACCTGAAGAGGAGAGAGTGAAAATCTCTTGTAGAGCAAATCATAGTTGTAATGGTAGTCATCAGGGGGATCCAATCCAGCCTTAAAGGCCAAATAACGCAAAAATCTTCTTTGTGCTTGTTCTAATTTGTGACCATGGCATGCATAGAGAGGATTCCAGACTGAAGAAGCATATTCCAATAGGGGTCTGACCAATGAACAATACAAGAGACGGATCGCTGAAAGATTTGTAAAATCTTTTGTACATCTCTTGACAAAGCCAACCATTTTAGGGGCTCTAGAAACAATCTCCGATATATGCAGTTTAAAGGATAAAGCATTGTCAAATAAGACTCCAAGATCCTTAGCAGCTGAAATATTGATTAAGATGGTGTTAGAAATTTCATAGGAAAAAGCTATGGGAGAACGCCTCTTAGAGGAATGCATAGTATGGCATTTGTTTGGATTTAAATCAATGCAATTCCTTTCACACCAGTCCACAAGTCTGGACAGATCTGACTGCAAGTTGATACAATCAATAGTTGAAGAGACAGCCTTGAAGCACTTCAGATCATCAGCAAAACATAGAAATTTGGGGTTTTGAAAGCAACCATGGATGTCATTTATAAAGATGTTAGATAACAAGGGTCCCAAATGAGACCCTTGAGGCACACCAGAAGGTATTTTTATCTCATTAGACTTAAAACCTCTGACCTTTACTATTTGAGATCTATCAGACAAATAGCTGCCGATCCAGCTCAACAGACCACCACCCAAACCCGCTACTCTCAGCTTCTCCAATAAAATTCCATGATTTACCCTGTCAAATGCCTTGGAAAAGTCAGTGTATATACTGTGTACCTCACCACCACTATCAAAGACACCTGACAGGAACTCACTGTAAATCAGTAAATTAAGCTCGGCAGACCTTCCATTCAGAAATCCATATTGCTGGGGTATTATTGTTGATGTTAACACTGATGTGAGATATTTTGTTACTATTTTCTCAAATAATTTTTGAATTACATTTAAATTGCAAACCGGCCTATAATTACACACATCAGCCCTATTGCCTGATTTGTATATGGGGGTTAAAAAGCTAGTCTTCCAAAACTCAGGAAAGCAACCAGATTTCAAAGAAGAGTTGAAGATTATATAGAGAGGACGGGAAAGTACAAAACTGGATGCCTTTAGAATACTGGGGGGTATTCCATCTGGCCCTGGACTCTTGTTAGTTTTTAGATTGCAAATCTCCTCATAAATTGTTGATATACTGATATGAAAAGAATTTATACTGATATCATTAACGGATAAAGATTCAACCACCTGGGAATCTTTTGTTGAGTCAACAGTTTTAAAATAGTCTGCAAATAGATTTGGAAGATCAGGGCCCAGTTGGCAACTCTCATTGTTGTAAAACATTTCTGATGGTAAGTCATTTGAATTACGTTGTGAGTTGACATACGACCAGAATTTCTTCACATTATTCTCACTGACAATAGCATTTTCCGAGCTGGACACAAATTCATTGTAACAAGTCTTTGATAAGGCTTTACAATCCGATCTTAATTTTGAAAAGTTAATATAATCGTACCCACTCCCTGACTCTTTAAATGCTTTGTGTGCTTGCTTTTTTAAAATAATTAATTTTTTTAATTCCTGAGAGAACCATCTTGGAAAGTACCCTTGAGACACTCTCTTTTGTGGTACCGCAATATGTATGACTGAGTAAAGAACATCATATAAAATATTTAGCATATCATTGATAGAATGTTTTAGTAAAATCATGTCCCAATTAACCTCTCCAAGATAGCTATTTAACAAATTAAAGTTTGCTGAATTAAAGTCATAATAATACTCATCTTTGGCTGCCTTAAATAGATTGGTATGGTTACATGACATTCTTAATGTTATAATCAGGGGTGGATGGTAACCATCCTCAGGAACCAGAGCATCATCTGCCAAATTCACAACTGCAGAAAGAGCGTTTGAACCAAAAACCAAGTCCAGTGTATTGCCCATGTGGTTAGGAACATTGTTGAGTTGGTACAAATTGTGAAAAGCACACAAGTTTGACATCACCTCAATTGATTCTACCTCCTGGTGCAAAGTATCAGGAGTGTAGATGGCGAGAGAGCAGAACTGGTCAGATGTCCATGAGGCCATCGGAAAGTTAAAATCTCCAAATAAGAGCACTGGTACTTCTCAGAGAGACTATCCACATTGTCACTGAAAAGTTGGTATTTTGAGGAGATGATCTTGGTGGGAAATATACACATCCTACTATGGCTTTATTGGAACCAGAGCCAATCTGAACAAATAATTGCTCTAGGCCAGGGCTCGACTCGAGCAATAGAGCAGGGATATCTCTAGTGACAGCAATCAATACGCCACCACCCCTTGAAGCATCACTGGTAGCATTACGGTCCCTTCTATATATATTATATTCAAACAGCCCAAGCTCGACATCAGACACTTCCTCTGTAAGCCATGTTTCACTGAGCACGATCACTGAGTTATTGTTAGAGACAACATTGGTACGAAGAACACTCAATTTTGTCCTTAGTCCTTAGTCCTCGAACATTTTGGTAAAAGATATCCATATTCTGATGATTGATAAGTAAGGCCCAATAATTAGTTTTTTCGTACAAAAATTAATGGAGTACCATTTTGATATCTAATACTCACTTGTTCGCCATTCAGTTCTTGAGTTAACTTTATTTCTGCTTCTCTTTGCTTAGCTGTGAGATCAAAGTTTACAAAAACCTTTTTCCCCTTAAGTTTGAAACGATTTTTCACAATATGGAGAACATCATCTGTTGAATTAAGCACCACCCTCAGTGCACGGGCTTGATTACTGTTGGGTTTGCCTATTCTAAAAAAATGCAATACTTCTGGAGGGTTGTTTGATACCTGTGCAATTATGCCTTCCACCTGTTTTCTGTCCTCACCCTCTGGCACATTAAAGATCATGAGATTCTTTGACCTTTTTTGGCGTTCTTGCCACTCGAGAATTACTTCTTCCTGTGAAGTTGTGTTAGCATTATATGTTGTTAACCTAGTGGGGGTGGTCTTTAATCCATCTATTTCTGTCTTGACAAGAGACTTCATGTCTTCAAGACTTGGACAAAGCATGTTTTCAGACTCTTCATTTCATCTGAGAAATTCTGAATAACATCAGCCATATCAAAAACATTTTGGGTCTTACTTTTGATTTCAGCCATTTCAGTCTCCAAAGCAGTGACACGGTTGATAAGTTGAATAGTATCGCTTATTTTGGGAACACATAACTTGCATATGTAAGGCATTACTAGGCTACTCAAAACTATGGTCCTAAGTTCAGTGGAACTTATTCCCGAACATTTTTTGCATAAAGTATGCTTACAGAAATCACATGGGTAGCCGAAGACATCAGTAGAATTCTTCGGCTCCTTAAAGACACAGCTTTGATTGCAGGTGAAACATGTGTTGGACATTTTAGGTTAGTTTATTTGGTTTCACAAGAATTCTTGCAAAATCACCCTGAATAACAATTCCACAGAGAAATACCTCTGAATACTTGACCATAAAGCAGAAACTTACTAAATATTCCTCTTATTTTAATTAAAATTTGCACAAAAACAAACAATCAATTTTGAGGTTATTTGAGAAAATAAAAAAGCTTATGTAAAATTTGAAGGAACGCGTCTTCCAATCTTTTGACATGACGTTTAGATTAAAATATGTAGAGATATACTTTTAATGGCCTGAAGTCTCGTTGAAAACGGTTTGAAACCGGAAAAATGGATCAGGTTGGAAAATGTGGAAATTTTTTGGTGATTAGACGCAATTTCCGGTAGATTTTATGGCAAATTTCGAGGCAAAATTTTATTCAATATAACACAAAAAAATACTTGTAATTCATAATATTAATCTCGCATTGTTGAAGTTTTTCACTTCTGTCGTGAGGTCTAAAGCACACACCATTTTTTAAAATATACATAAATTTAGCTTCGGATTTAGTTAACGAATGGAAAACTTTTTGCTATTGATTTCTCATTAATATTGCATTCTTTGTAAAAGTTCAAAGTTCGACAATATCAAATTTTAGGTGAAATATACCAAGAGAACAAAAAAATGTCAAAAGCTGATGTGGAGCGAAAAAGTGTCCATAATGTCTCTAATATCAGCTAGATGCCCAAAATTCTTTTAGTTTCTCATCTCACATCCTAGACTTGAGTCAATGTAATTAAAACATTTCAAGGAAATTTAGGACAGATACCTCAGCTGGGAAAAGTATGATGTCGAATGATTGTCATGAGCGACCCCTTATCACCTGCTAGGCATACAGAAATTAACGCAAAATAGCATGTACTTAGTATATTAAAAAATATATATATTTTACTCAAAACCAATGCCGTATTGCAAAAGGAGATTGTAACAAAAACTTCTTAACGGACATGGATTCTAGCGATTTCTATTTATTAGGAGCAAGAAGTCACGTAGGTACGCACTGAACCACTGAGCAAAAAAGTGTGAACGCTACCTCGTTCACAGTTCGTTGGGACCAGTATAACGAGTAAATGTATCGTATCAAATAGAGTATGAAAATAGAAGGCCGTGAAAATTAATAAAATAAAAGAAGCATCATAGCGGTAAACGATAATAAATTGAAATGTATGCAAGACTTACTTATCAGCGCTTTGAGGGGGATCGGCTAAAGTCAAAACAGGAGTCGGTGATTTCGAAGATGCGTCAACAACTTTTCGACTTCGGCAACATCCCAAACAAGACGAAAAATTGCAAAAGTTCAAAATCGGAACCAAAGGATTTTTTTTCCTCAGTCCCCATGGATTAACAACTTTCGCACTGGTACACATTATTTAAAACTGTTAATATTATATTGATATAAAAACTCTCACTTCGTTTACAAACGTTTCTGAAAGTTCCAGTCATAACTAGCAAAAACGCGCAAAATGAATTTCACCTAAACCGCGTAATGTTTTCCTGGAAGAAAACAACCGAATTCAAACGAAGTTTGTGTAAATTAAGCGTCATTGATTGGTTCTGACCGGCGCGCTGACCTCCGGCGTCGTCGTCGCGATGCTAATGTCGCCCCACATAAAAGAGGTTAATGTTTTGAACTAGTAAATCAGGTCAGAGATGGACTTGATGAAGTTAAATTTTGTTATAGTAAATATTTATTTGTTTTACTAGGCAGAAAAGCACAAAATTTAATGCCGCGGCTGGTGGTAACCAGCCAAGGCATTAAATCTGCTTTTCTGACGTGTGAAACATATATATTTTTTCGAATTTGTTACAATTTCGGGCAAAATGGTCTTTTTTATACTTAATAATTGCGTTTCATTATCAATCTCCAAATAATTAAATTATTTTAACAAAGGTAATTGGATCTTCGTTACTATATTCATTTATTGAGTTGTTTGTGTTTACTTTAATGCATTGCTTTAATGTCATTGTCAATTTTTTAAAAATTGTCAAGTAAAATGGATCTAATTGAAAGTGAGGATGGGTTATTACCATTAACACCACCTGAGATAAGAGACCTGGTCCGAGATGTGGATCTTTCAAAGAAAATAAAGCCTTCAACGTTATGGTCTACCTATTCGATTCGATGAGAGCTGCCCTGAACATAAAAATAACATTGATTTGGCAAAATGTCTGAAGTTACGAGCTTTTTTGAAACAGCAGTCAAAAATCCCGGGTTTTTCGAAGAGAAGAAATCGATAAATTGTTATCAAATGCCTCAGATGATGAGTGTATTTGAGCACGAAGGTAGGAATGAATATACTATTTTTCAATTTATATTTTTGGTTGTTGAGTCGCTGGGGCTTGCAGATGTGATGAGCTTTTGCAAATGAATGCTAAGACCAAAGATCAAAATCATTTGTAGCTGCGGAATATTTAAGCGTGTACAGAAAATATGCAGCCTCCAGCCCCTCGAATTTGAACAATCTGCGTTTCTTTTATTGTAACATTGTAAATGTTATTAAATACACAATATACTGGTCGATTTGTGTTATCGATACTCTCGCTACCTTACTTCTCGCGACCTTACTTCCGGAGTACCAACCTGCTCGACAAGTATATCCGTTTGGAGCGCCACTTGACAGAGGTGGTATATATATTCTTTTTTGAGAAAATTGATAGCCCTTCCCGCCTGAACACCCAAGGCGAGCAGGCCATTTTCCGTATCGGAATTTATCATTGCTATTTTTCACCCTCAGGTCTAAGTACCGCCTGATTGTGTCGTTGCAGTAGTAAACAAATTAAGGAGAATGTATATATTCTAAAATTATCGACCATATCGTCTATAAACGTTGGTGATGAATTAGTGTAGTGAGCCCATTTATTAAAGGTATATTGGACACGAGTGTTTCTATTTAAGATGGCTTAAGTTATTTATCATTTACCTAGGGTCCTTCTGTGGGACAGAATTCCATTTATAGGGTAGAATTTCTTCTGTTTGGCACACTGACCTAGCTAATCCCGCCGGTGCCGTCAGTTAGTCATACCGAGGCCTCTTTTGTCACGTTAACGCAACCACATGGTGGAGCGCCAGTGTCTACAACTCGACCAGAATTACTGTATATTTTTACCATTCTATACCCTTTTGATTAATGGATTTGTAGCTAGGCGACTGTAGGTAGTTGGCCTTAATTACCGTATATAGCTTACAGGTATATTTCATTTTAATTAAAAAATATATAATTAAATGATTGTAGGTCATTTGCCTCAATTATCGTATGTTTCTTACCGTGATTCATCATTTTAATTAATGATTATATAGTTAGGCGATTGTAGGTAGTTTGCCTAAATTACCGTGTATTTCTTATAGTTACGTATCATTTTAATTAATCCCTTAATTACCGTATATAACTTATCGTTATATGCCATATTAATTAATGAATTTATAATTAAATAGCTATAAGCAGTTTGACGTATATCGATTATATTCTCGTTAGTTATCGTTTCATTTATTGGTCTAGCTATCTTGCTTATCGAGCTTACCTTTAAAAGTTAGAGAATTCATTTGGCTAGTGTCCGAATAGCTGATTGAGTTAATTTTTACTGTATTTGGATGTAAAACTCATGGCAGTAATTTATTTCACATAACTGAAATTTACTAATTTAATTTGCCGCCTTGGTATCTGAATCGACTTGAGCTCAATTCGTTTACCTATAGATATTTAACGGCTGTATATGTACATATTTACCTCGCTAGTTATTTTATTGATTTGGTATTATTGAGGACTGTTTATTGGTCTGTCGCTGCCACGGAATTGATTTAGGTTAAGTTTGGTTAACTATCATTTCATTTATACCTGCATATATTTACTGGCTATACATATACAATAAGATTTGGGCAATATTAAGGTTATAAGACATAGTTTAACAAGTAGTATCTGTTTCAGATTCGATCTTGGTCGATTTTCTAAACAAAAAGAGATGTGCTCGTAGGCACATAAATTTACCATAGGGCTAGTTCTAAAGTCATTTTGTAAATAAAACAAAAAGCTTTAGCATTATATGAATATTTTAATAAGTTACTTTACTTGAAAATAACTAGAAGGTCATAAATACACAAAATGTAAACATTGAATGCATGTACGTAGTCAGTGCTACAATATGAACTATATCAGTCGAGGCAAGTTTCGACCTTGAAGAATATGACATAAATAAAACTCTTAAAAACTAAAGCAATGCATAAACAGTTGTAATACTAAACTAATATATGATTATAAACAAAACCTTAAAGCTATGTACAGTTAAATGTCTGTTAATAGTTTTCACTTTGAAAGACACTTGCTAGGCCTCTTGCTAGCTTCTATGTACAATGTGCTTCAATTTCTTGCAAATAAGAATGACTGGAATGTAGTAGGTTGATATGGTATGCAATTATTGCATATGGCATGACATGAATGCTTTGTGAATGCGGCTTCTTGGTACACGCATAAATGATTACTAAATATGCTATGCTGGTAGCATAAGTAAGCTGAAATCCGCGTAGGGGATATAGCCTTTGTGAGAACTTGAGTATATTGGCAGACTAGTGCCGTTTAATCCTTATATGAGAATAAGGCATGAGTATGTATGCAGACTAGTGCAGAGTAATCCTTATATTAGACTAAGGCAAGAGTATAGCAACCCAGTGGTATACTTGTGATAGAGAATGTTGAAACCCCATGGGCAAGACTATTGGGGATTGTACTGCGGTGGTACAGCCTCTGGAATTAGAGAGATCAGTGGGTCTCAATAATGGCAGTCAGGATGCCGATAAATACCTTTTTGTAGGCTTAGAACTAGAGAGATCAGTGGGTCTCAATAATGGCAGTCAGGATGCTGATAAATACCTTTTTGTAGGCTTAGAACTAGAGAGATCAGTGGGTCTCAATAATGGAAGTCAGGATGCCGCTAAATACCTTTTTGTAGGGTTGATATGACGATGATTATGGCTGGATATCACTATGTCACATGAGTAAATAACTAGAGTGATTATGAGGTCTCAAAACGTGAAAACTGGCCGACATGGCGGCTTGACGCCATGTCGGCGGGAACAGCCCTTTAGAGCGACTTACATGGTGAAGAGTCGAGATGCAACTTGATACTACTGAATTCTAGAATCTAGAACGTGACTAGATCAACTCGAAGTTGTCACCGCCCCTTCTGGTGGGAGAAGATGTACCGCTTCGAGCATGGAAAGGGCAATAATGTAAATACAGAGATATTGTGTAAGAACTTAACATGACCGGTTGCCTAAATTAATATTATGAATTTTAATACAAATCCGGTTGAAATCTGCTGACTAGTTTTCATGAAATTCGATTATTAAAGATCTGAATTTTAGGGAATTTTAGGTTGGGTGAAGTGGCTATCCTGTAGGATGCGCTGTGATTGGTCGACTCGGTCGCCGGGTATAACGGGAAGCGCTATGATTGGTCGGAGGCCTTTCGAGGACGCTTTATTTTTTGGCTATCTAAACTGCTGACGCAGTGGTAAACGTTGTAAACAAGAGATGGCGTTAGTAGTATCGCCATGGATTTTAATTTGTTTGGAATGCGAGGACAGTGGCGTGGAATGTTAAATTGTACAAAAATTAAATCGTTAGATTTGAAGAAGTGTTCAAAACGGTTTTTGAACAGTATCTTATGTTGCTTTGATTTATTATTCTTGTAATATCGGTGAGATACCTTACAAGAGAGTCTTCTTATTAGTTTAAGAGCATAACTATAACCTCAAATTGATTTGAGATAGGATTAATTGTCTTGAAAGAGTTGGTGTAAGTTTAGATTTTTAAACAAATAAGTTACTTGTAATCTTGATGTTTATTGTGGTAAATTGCAGTCAAAATAATGACTAAGCTATGTATTCAAAATTTTTCAACGTTCTTTTACAGGGTTTTTTTCTAAATTTTATTACCCTATTTTCAAGGATCAATAATCATTGATAAATTTCATGTAAAAAAATTTAGTGGCGCCCTACTCTTACTGCTAAGACATAGACCCACGTCTTTTAAAAAAATTGGCATGTGGACCGCCTAATGAGCAATTAGCAAATAATGTTACATATTTGGCACCCAACGCTTAAGGATGGTTGCAATATAAGTATGCGAACGGTAAAGCACATCAGCAATTCATTGGCATTCACAAGTTCGATAAAATGCCCGACGAAATTGCTGCTTTTTGTTGTTCTCCTCGAAAAATCTAGAATCAGCACGTGCCATGCTATTAAAATGTTTTTCCTAAGAACACTTAAAATTCCTAAGTCGCCGAAAATTTTAATGTGGCAATTAGCATTTTAACATGTTATATAAATTCAAATCTCAATCAGTACCACAGCCTTTTCCAAATTAGACTAATTAAAATTGATTATTCTAGTTAACATGGTTTTTGCATTTCAATACCGGGTCATTGCACGCTGAATATTCTTAATAGAAACGCCCCCTAGCCTAGGTTTTCTTTTTAGAATAAAAAGTTGGGGGACCTGTTTTTGAAGCACGCAACTAGTGAGTGATAGTCCTTGTAGTTAGTTCATCTAATCGCGCGGTATAATGCAGTCGAAAAAGAATAAAAGTTATATTTTTTACCTGTGAAACGAGATAAGTATATGTATATAAATTGGCTTGACAAACATAGTTTAAACCACATATTCTGGGGCAACCTGTAGAATGAAAAGTTTAGCGCAATAGTAAAAAATACTTACATTTTTAAGTCCACACTAAAATTTCAGGAAAATCAATTGGTGCCCGAAAACTCATTAAAGGTGTATGTTATCCTTTGACTGCTAACGGATGTCACGGCAAGAAAAAAGCCAATTTTTGATTTATTAGGAAAGTAATTCTTTACAGACCGTTTATCGGAAACATGCCACGTACTAACGCGAAATGAGAAATAAAGGGTCGGTTAAATTAGGGCATAGTTGTGCTATTGTAATTAGTTATAACCAGTCGCAATATAATATATTTGTTGGATTTTCAAATTTAAATATGTTATGTTTGTTTTTAAGTTGCATGTCGCTAATCTATTGATGCATTTCCCATGTATGGAATATCGCCTTTAGAATTCTAATACGAAGTTTAGTGTTACCAATTTTTTTTAAATACGGACCTGTATATTTGATTTCGATTTGTACCCTCATAAACAACGATTTATATTTTTTTACTTGCTGACATGTGTAAAATAATTTTTACACATTAACAAAAATAAATACCATACATAATACACTCTTTTACTCTACAAACACAATCATTAGCATAGCTTTACAAACTATCTACCAAAGTAAATAAGTAAATGGAAAATCTATGATTTAGTTTGGTAAATAGTGTGTATCAGTACTTGCCAGAAGGATATAGATAATATTTATTGTGTTAAGTAAACTAATTTGAATATCCCCCTCTTTCTCTCTCTCTTTCTCTCTCCTCTGTCCATCCATTCCTGGATGTAGGTATCTCCTAATTGTTTCCATCTTTCTCTATCTTTCGCCAACCTTATCCACGGTTTGCCTGCCACTGTCCTTATGTCCTCCACCCATTTTCTTTGGGGCTTCCCATGCTTCCTGTTGTCTTGCTTGGTCCATTCTAGAATTCTTCGTGTCCATCTTTTGTCATCATATCTGGCTATGTGGCCAGCCTATTGCCATTTCTCTTTGCTACCTCCTCCCTGACTTTCGTTTTACGTCTTATCTCGGTGTTTCTAATTTTGTATCTTAGTGATATTCCAAGCATGTTTCATTCCATCGCCCTTTGGGTGGTTTCTAATTTTTTAGCAGGCTTTTTGGTGAGGGACATGGCCTCCATTCCGTAGGCCAGCCACCGGTAATATGCCAGTTTAAAGATGTATGCAAGTTTACCGAAGGCGACCCATTGTATTTGTGTTCTTCTTTTTATTTGAGCGTCCTGGTTTGATTTCCCTAGTCTGATGTCATGACCTAAGTATACATAGTGTTCGACGTTTTCTATCCTCTGGTTCTGTATTGTTATATTTGTCTGTTACTGGCTCATTATTTTTGTTTTGAATACGTCATTTAGTTGTTGTAGCATTTCATTTAATTCTTGGAGATTTTTTGCTATTACGATTATGTCAGCAACCTAGTCGATCACGCATAAACCTTAAATTGTTATGAAATGTCTCCGCGAGGGGCTAAATCACGTATAGATACAGTAGTTTCTTTCCCATTTTGAAAACGCACATGAGCATAGTCAGAATTTGATTCTAATAGTTCAACTTCTTCAACAGCAGGTTCATACTTATTATTTCTGACATGTCGTTTGTAAAAAACAGGTCCTGGCACAGAAAGCCAAGCGGGTACAGAACTATCATTAGAAGACCGTCGTGAATGGTTAAATAATCGTTCGTGAGGTGTGCAATTTGTACTAGTACATAGAATTGATCTTATAGAGTGTAGAGCATCCTGCAGAACCAATTCTCATTGTGTTATTTTTAAATTTCTATAGATTTTAAAACAAGTTGTATTGTTTTCCATATATCTCCATTATATCTCTCACATTGGCCATTTCCTTGTGGATTATATGCCGTCGTACGACTAGTTGTTACGCCATGTGAACCTAAAAATTACTTTAATTCTTGAGATAGTAATGAAGTTCCTCGGTCAGAATGTATATACGAAGGCATTCCAAATATTGCAAAAAGTTGACTTAAGCATTTTATAACAGTCGCTGACGTCATGTCTGAACATGGAAACACAAAGGGAAATCTCGAGTATTCATCTACAATGGTCAAAAAATAGTGATTATTTGTAGATGATGGTAATGGTTCTTTAAAATCAATGTTTAATCTTTCGAAGGGTGAAGTTGATTTTATTAAACTCCCTTGGTTCTTATGAAATCTTGGTTTTAATTCTGCACAGATAGGATATGAAGCAGTTATTCGTCTAACGTCTTCTACAGAATAAGGTAAATTTTTACAGCATATCCAGTAGTACATCCGAGTAACTCCTGGATGACAGATGGAATCATGAAGATCATAAAGAGTTCTGTCATTATTCGTTGCAGAGCAAATCCTTGAAAGAGTGTCTGCTACTTTGTTTTCAATTCCGGGTCTATATACAATATCATAGTGATAACATGATAGTTCAAGGCGCCATCTCATAATTTTCTCGTTTTTTATTTTACCAGACACCTTATTATCAAACATAAAAGCAACGGACCTCTGATCAGTTATAAGTCTGAAATGCTTCCCAATAAGAAAATGTCTCCATTTTCTCAACGCCTCTACAATTGCGTAAGCTTCCTTTTCTACTGATGAATGATTTTGTTCGCTTTTGGAAAGTGTTCTTGAAAAAAATGCTACGGGTTTTCCTAGTTGCGAAAGCTGTGCCCCAATAGCAAATTCTGAAGCATCAGTTTCCACTGTAAACATGGCATTGTCATCAATAATTGCAGAAATAACAGCATTTGCAATGCCGTTTTTTAATTTTGTAAAAGCTGCAGTAGCATCGTGGGAAAACGGAAATGTTTTACAATGCACAAGTGGCTGAATTTTTTTTGAAAATTGCGGTACCCATTTGGGATAACGTGCAAACATTCCTAGAACGCGGCGAAGTGAGTTCATATTATTTGGACATGGAAGTTCTAAAAGTGGTCGTAATCGATCAGGATCGGGTTTAACAGTCTTTTTTGTAATAGTATATCCAAGGATATTTATAATGTCAGAAGAAAACATACATTTTTCTTTGTTTAAAGTTAAATTGTACTTAGCAGAAGCGTCCATAAAAAGCTTAAGATTGAAGTCATGGTGTGCTTGATCCATTCCACAAATTGTGACATCATCCAAGTAGGCGAAAGTATCTTTTAGGTCTTCATTCTTTATAATGTTATCGATTGTTCTTTGAAAACATGCCACACCATTTGTAACTCCCAATGGAATTCGTCGAAACTGATAGAGTCTCCCACCGGCTTCAAAAGCAGTATACATCTTTTCATTTTCTTTAATGGGTATCTGATCATATGCGCTACGAAGACCAATAGTACTGAATATTTCATATTTAGAAACTTGATGAACGATGTCTTCGATTCTAGGAAGAGGATATGCATCAAGTAGTGTAAACCTATTAATGGTTTGTGAATAATCAATTACCATGCGCCTTTTGTGATTTTCGCTGGTAGTAGCCAAAACCTGTGCTCGCCATGGAGATTCACTTAACTCAATTACATTTTCATCCAGTAGTCTTTGGATTTCTTCTTCGATGAACTTTGAATCTGAAGCAGTGTATAGACGTGATTTAACAGCAATTGGTTTACAATTCGGAGTAAGATTCGAAAATAAAGAATTAGGTTCTATTTTAGCCGTTGCTAAACTACAAATAGTCAGAGTAGATCTTGTTCCACCAAAAGCAACTTCTAGACCACTATGTTGAGATAATATATCATGTCCTATGATCATATCAGCACATAGTCCTTCTAACACTTATAACTTCGCATTTTTATAAAAATGCGACAGTATCTTGATATTTACAATACAACAGCCCAAAACTTGAGTAGTAAGCGTTGTTGAAGCCATGGCTACATTAGCATTAGTAGGGTATATTTTAAACATTCTTTCTTTTGCTATTTTACTACATAAATAACTATCAGAACTGCCAGTATCAATTAATGCATGTATTGGAATTCCGTTTACTTCAGCTTTAAGCACCGACTTGGCCAAACAGGTAGGAGAAGCAGCAGAAATAGTTGCAAGTAGAGCAGCAGATGCCTGTTTTGTAGAAATTTTGGATTGACATGCCTTCGAAAAATGTCCTTTTTTATTACAATTGTGACACATGGAATTCTGAGCAGGGCAAGTAATTCGTGGATGTCTGCTTTGTCCACAAAAGTAGCATTTTTGTGATACAGCAGCACTCGTTGGTGATTTAGAATTATTATCTTGAAAGGTTTGATTTTGATTAGTATTTGACGCTGCGGAAGCGGTAGTATTGCCAAAGTAGGAAGCGTTTGATTCTGAGTGATATTGTGCCATTTCAAGAGCCCTAGCTTTATCAAAAGCTTCATCTAAAGTAAGCGTGGTACTTTCTAAAAGGCGTTGTCTAATATTTGGAGAGCCTAAGCCGCTAATAAAGGAATCTCTAATGAAATCAGTTTTATCCTTTTCTGCAGATACTGCTTTAAAATTACAATCCATACTCATTTGTTTAAGTACTTGTAGAAATTGGTCAATGGACTCACCCGGTTGTTGTCTTCTTGTGACAAGGGAATGTCTTGCAAAGATCTCATTTTTCGGCTTATCATACAGGTTTTCTAGAACTCTTATAGGATTCTCATAAGAAGAACAGTCACTAATATACACAAAAACCGTAGAACTAATATAGTTTATGAGCAGATTTAGCTTGTCCTTCTCTTCTTTGGGACAAGCAGCTTCCAGGAAATTTTCAAATGAGCGATACCAGTCAGTGTTTCCAAAGTTGTGATGCATTAGATGAGCTAGGCTCTAGTTCGAGTCTTTCGGGACGAAGTAGCTTGTCCATGTTAGCATTAAATAAGTTAATTAAATTGATAAAGTAGATAAAGAGACCTTTTGAGAATATAAGGCATTAATTAACTTATTTTACAACTACTGACAATGACATTGATAAACCAGTAAACAGGTTGAACAAAATGAATAAGGTAGAATAATAAATAGTATATAAAAAGCAATTTTTCGCGAGGTTAACCCAGCATAAACGGTTTAGGTTTTGAGCATACCTAATCTAATGTTTTCGCGACATAACCTGAAGTAGGGGAAATGTTGATGACGTCATCGTTAGGTTAGCCAAGCATAATCCGGTCTGGAGCAGGTTTTGCTTGGGTTATGTCATTTGCATTAGACAGAAACTAGCGTTTTCGCCAACAAAACCGAAGTATCTCCAGTGTATCATACATTTATGTTGGTGGGGATAGGTATATGACGTATAAAGGTTAGTTCATCATAAATTAGCATAATCTAAACCCAGTTCGCGAAAAATTCCTTTAACACCATCAATAAATGCTGAGGATCTAGCGAACGGAGAGTGATAAAGACACCCTATCAAAGTTACGTTAACATTTACCGAAATGCTTGCACTAAAAATTACCTTCAGGAATCGATACCATGTCTAATATAATTCAAAATGCCACCAGTATGTCTTAAATTCGAATCACATCTCAGAGTCTGGTAATTAGAATTCAATATCGCGGGATCAGAAATATCACTCGTTGTGCGACTTTTACTACAAAAAGTCACAACCGGACTGTAACAAATGTGTATATGATATAAGCTTTAATTTCCGATATATGCGGCGAACAACATATCACATTTATCATATTAAATCTTTAAATTAAATATTTGTATTAGGACACTAATCCAGTTTTTTGTTGATTTTAGCAACAATTGCTGGTACATTTTTAATATACCTTATTGTCATTGAGTTATGTCCCTGGGCAATTAGATACTTCAACTTTCCCTTAATGCTTCAAAAGTCCTCCTGTTGCTTCCTCGTTTGATATCCAAATATTTTCATACCTGCTGTTGCATTGTTTCTATTTTTTAGGACCTTGGCTGCATCGGAACGGCCTCTCAAAACTGTTGTAGTTTACCCACTAGGACAAGCTTAATATTCTTAAAATCAATATTGAAGAGAACAAGTACATTTTTTGCACTTTTAATATCATCCTCCACCATGTCAAGTACAGCCACAACATTTGATTCCTTAATATTTGATAACATAATGTTCTTTCTTTTCTTTACTTCCATAATTTTCAAGATCATTTCTTTAAGGTTCCGGATCTGATCAATAATAAAATTGGTCCTTCTCCCTCCCGACTATCAGGAGTCTTTGAATTTCAACATTCTCCTCCAGTGCCTGTAGCTCAGCTATTAATGAATGCACCTTCCAGAATCCTATCTCACACTCTAAGCATTGAAATATCGATTTTCGCTTAGATTTTAGCTATAGACATCTCCTGCTCAAATCTCCACAGATTTTTCCAACACACAATAACTGTTTATAACTAGCGCACTGAAAGAGCTGATCTCCTGAATATTTAACATTCTGTAGCTTTTTATTTTTGATCCCACAACGAAGAGTTATATCCATATATTTGTCTCTTTGCTAGTAACAATTTGGGGGGAAAGTTATAATATAACAAGAAGCCCAAATTTTTCATTTGTCCAGGAGCCGAAAATGCTCAGAGACGTCGATTATATCAACTGAGTGTTTTTATTATTGACTTCAACACTCTTTAAAGGTAACTTTTAAAAAAGTGATAGTTAGATAAATCAATAATAATTATAAGGAGTAAATATTAAATAGTGAAATAAAATCTGTATTTTCCAAATAAATAAGGGTTAAAGTACAAAGAAAAATTAATATTTATGTTGATATTTATATTCAAACAAGTAAATGTAAGATTACATCAAATGTACCAAAATTAACGCGAGCGTTCTCTAGGTTAACTATCGTATACAAATGCAGAAAAAGAACTAATATAAAAGCTTCATTTAAATAAATTTAAATAAATAATACCAGCTTTCTCTTGTAGAGTACTATTCATTTTATTTTCTTTTTTCTACTTGCGTGTATGTAAATTAAGCATTTTATTGCTTCAAGTCAGAGTGGGAATTAACGATAAGATTCTATTTCTAACGTTTCGTGTATCTCAAAATCATTTGTCAGGTTTAACCTAAGGTCTATTTTTATCTGATATGTGTAAATGAATATAAACAGTCTTTAGTATGATCGAATCAGACGCAATATTTTCTATAAAAATACTTATTGAGATTAGATGACGTATATACTTACAAAATGCAAATTCTTGTCAGGTCATTAAGCAAGCGAACTCTTGGAGATTAAGGTGACAGTACCTAGTATAGAGAATGGGTATTAACCGGTATACCCTTATGATCTGAACCTGAACCACCCAATACTACATTAAATCCCGAATAGGATTCTAGTATTTAAAATTGACTTTTCCTCTTCAAAATGATACTTCCCTCACTATATTTAGGTAATTCATGTCTTTATTCATAATAATTTTACCTTTTTCATACCGCTTCTGAATTTGACATTAAAGAATCTTCTCTTTGCTGAGAATTTTTCCACATGTTTATACCTCTAGCTGATTTACCACATTATTTTTTTATTTATTTAATTTTTATCTGAAGAATGCACTAATTGTCACGTAAAATTTATTTTTTTTGGAGACAAACATATATAACTCTCAAATGACCTGATATAAATAAGTTGATCGAGGAAATAATTGCTTCTCTTTTCATTTTAAATGGTAATATGTCTGGTAGTATAGCACCGATGAGTATCATAGTGTGGACGTGTTGAATCCGGTTTTTTCAAGGGGTTCACGGCCGGGCATATCAGATACTGGTTATTTTTTTTTCAGCAGGTTCAGCCGAAATGGTCTTACCAGAGTGTCGTTTCAACTAATGCTCAGCCAGAACCATAACGGATGAAACTCGCAAGATTTCAAAAATTATAACAACTTGTCGCCATTAAATCTAAAAGACGGGATATTTCCCGTCTTTTAGATCTAATGGCGACAAGTTGTTGTAATTTCTTGGGAGTTTCATGTGTTGTTCTGGTTGAGCACTAGTTGAAACGTGCCGAACATGTTGATATTTTTTATTATGTTTTCGTATCTAAATACTCACGGTAAGAACATATTCTAGAACTTTACAGGTCACCTTCAGGTACTGTGGACTCATATTTTCGAAATCTGGCAATGTTGTTAAATGAAATTTAAGTTAATGTCTCGCTAGTATTGCCTAGCGACCTAAATAGAAACTTCCCCTATAAATATAACAAGAGTAATCAACTGATTTACGTTGTTTAATATGTCGACTTCAAAACGAAATAAAGTACCCCAGGTGGGTAGAGGTATCTCACAATCCCACACCGATATCTCGGTGAGCCTCGTGGATTCTGGGGGAGGCACAAGAACGACATCCATAAAGAAAAAACAAAATAATAATGGACCTAGCAAAGCTACAATGAATTGCTTATTAAACATTGCAACTTACAAAACAAGATCAATCGGAACAAAGGAACGTCTGGTTGAATTAGATTACGAATTGGAGAAAATAAACTGGGACATTGTAGGCTTAGCCGAAACAAGGAGAAAAGGAGAACATTTGGATTCAGGACATACTATGTTCTACAGAGGGAATGATGATGATAGCAATAGAGGAGTTGGAATAATAATAAATAAAAAACTATCGACAAACCTGAAAATCCTGAAAACAATATCTGACAGAGTAATATATTTTTACCTTGAAATTGATTGCCTTTGGCTCCACAAATGATTACGCTTATTTTGAATTGGTATAGAGCCTCTTCGGCTCTGGCTCCAGGATGTAAACTGCACAAGTGCTAGTTTAGTGACCCTAATGAATTACCTACGTCTACGTTTCGATAGGCAAGTCTGCTATCGTTACCAAGAATGAAAGAAACTAAAAATTAAAATGGTTAGCAAATACAATAAAACAGTAAAAAGCTCTTGCAGATTGTCAATCTTTGAACTCACTTTGACAAGATGACAATTATAATGCCATATTTAATTACTGGTAACTGGTTTTTAGTGTGATATTTAGGTGTTATTTGGTAAATTAATTTGTTTTTAAAGTTTTATATATCTATAATTTGGTGTTAGGCACAATTCCACAGATCACATATTTGTCAACATGCATTTAATAACAATCACAGAATACAATGGAACGCTTCAAGTATTTTAGCAAAGGAACCTTCATCTAAAAAACGTAAAATTAAAGAAAGTGCTTTAATTTTATTAAATAAAGATGAATGTGTTGCTTCAACTTCTGTTAGTTTTAATAGCACTTGGTTACCTTTGCTAAAAACTGAAGTTGATAAGGGATACTTAAAAATTAACTAATCCTTTCAACAAAAATCATTAAATTCTTCCTAAGCGAATAACACCAAATTATAGATATATAAAACTTCAAAAACAAATTAATTTACCAAATAACACCTAAATATCACACTAAAGACCAGTTACCAGTAATTAAATATGGCATTATAATTGTCATCTTGTCAAAGTCAGTTCAAAGATTGACAATCTGCAAGAGCTTTTTACTGTTTTATTGTATTTGCTAACCATTTTCATTTCTAGTTTCTTTCATTCTTGATAACGATAGCAGACTTGCCTATCGAAACGTAGACGTAGGTAATTCATTAGAGTCACTAAACTAGCACTTGTGCAGTTTACATCCTGGAGCCACAGCCGAAGAGGCTCTATACCAATTCAAAATAAGCGTAATCATTTGTGGAGCCAAAGGCAATCAATTTCAAGGTAAAAATGAATCCGCCACAACAATATAGAACATATTTACATCAGAGTAATATATGTCGTAATCAACATAAATAAAAATATAACGCCAAAATATATACAAGCTTATGTTCCAACTTCTTCACATGAGGATGACGAGGTGGAAACGATATACGAAGACATAGCGAGAGCAATAAGAGAGAACCCAACGACGCACACTGTTCTAGGAGGAGACTTTAATGCAAAAATAGGCAGGGGAGCAGAACCAACGGAAACACACATAAGACAGTTCGGACTCGGCACAAGAAATGAAAGGGGAAACATGTTAGCCAACTTTCTAGAAAGAGAAAGATTTTATCTGATCACTTTCTTTCAAAAGAGAGAGAAACGCAAATGGACATAGAATAGCCCAGATGGACAAACCAAAAATGAGATCGACTTTATAATCTCCCGCCATAAACACATAATCCAAGACGTAGATGTAGTCAATCAATTCAACACCGGCAGTGATCACAGGATGGTAAGATGCAAACTACTCATAAACACAAAAATTGAAAGAAAAAGAAAGATGGAACCAACGACGAAGAGAGGAAGTAGAGAAAATATAGCGGAAAGAAAGGAAACATACAAACAAAAGCTGAATGAAAATTTTTCCAATAATCCTGGAAAAACAGAAGAGTCATTAGATGATAGCAATAGGAGAATAACAAAAATTATAAAAGAAACAGCAGAACAGATAATAGGCCCCCCTAGAGAAAACGCCGGACAAACTGTCGATAGAAACAAAACAGCTCCTAGAGAAAAGGAGAAACTGATAACCGAGGGTAAAAGAGACACTATTGAATACACAGAAACAAACAAAACAGCAAGAAAAATGGCGAAACAGGATATACTAAAACATCAAACGAAACAAGTGCAATCCCTATTAGAACAGAACAAGGGACTAAATATATTTAAAAGACATATGACATGAGACGACAAAGTTCGAATAGTCGAAATGCCCGAGATAGATATGGAAGAACTAGAGAAAGGGTTATCCCAGATGAAAAATGGCAAAGCGGCAAGAGAAGACAACATTCTGCCTGAAATGCTTAAGGAAAGTGATATTAAGATCAGACAAGAACTAGTGAAACTATTCAATGAGTGCCTAACAGAAGAACATATACCCAAAAATTGGGAGAATGTTGTAGTTGTTCTGATCTACAAGAAAGGTGACCCGACTGATCTCGAAAACTACCGGCCGATAAGCTTACTATCACAGATATATAAATTATTCACCAGAATAATCACAAACAGATTAGAGCGAAAACTCGAAGTTTACCAACCAAAGGAACAGGCTTGGTTCCGAAGCCATTATAGTACGACAGAACATCTACACACTAAGGCAGATGATCGAGAAGGCTACAGAATATAACATAAGCCTATGGATGGATTTTGTCGATTTCCGAAAAGCCTTCGACACAGTAGAAATCTGGGCAATAATAAAATCATTGAGAAATGCTAGAGTGGATCAAGATTATATAAACCTTATTGAAAACATCTATAGGACTTCGACAATGTGGATAAGACTAACGAGTGTATACTGCCTGCTGTCACGTATGGTTGCGAGACCTGGGTAATAACCAGAAAGATCAAACATAAATTGGAAGTAAATCAGAGAGCCATGGAAAGACGAATTTTAGGAATTTCCCTGAGAGACCACAAAACAAATACATGGATAAGGGAAAAAACCAAATTCTCCGACATAATAAAAAGAATTGGTTCCCTAAAATGGCAATGGGCAGAACACGTGGCCAGACATACAGAAAACTGGAGCGGGTATATCACCAGATGGAGACCTTAAGAAGAAAGGAGAAGTGTTGGAAGACCCCAGCAAAGATGGTACGAGGAGATAAAGAATGTCGCAGGCTTAAATTGGTATCGGGTTGCGCAAAACCGAAGCCAATGGTCAAATTTGAAAGAGGCCTATATCCAAAGGATAGAAAACGGCTAAAACAGGAAATAGGAGCGTTTGTTTAACCTGACAATACATCTCGATCGGCCAACTCGGCTTTTGGCACTATCGTCTTCTATTTTGGACTATGGGTAAACATTAACGCTTGGTTGTCTGATCATGAAGCTATATTTCTTGTCGATTGGTTTAGTACCGGAGCCGGTGGCGCGAGGCATGGTAGGCTTTTTAGAGGAGGAAGCTTTAGGAGATTTCCATTATTTTGCAGTCAAGCAGACTGGAATGGTGTTTTAGGAACGGATAATCCACTGGTAGAGTTCCATTCCATCATTCAGAGCAAATTTAATATAGCATTTCCTCTTGTAAAAATAAAAAAAGAAGATCGGATTTCAGAAGAAAATATGCGGTACCTTTACTCTATAAAAAAGTTTGCTTTAGGTAATGCTAATTTTGTTAGCTATATTAATAAAAATTCTGTCATTTACGGGAACACCATAAGGTTAGCCAAGGAGATGGTCCAATAATTGGAGACTCAATTTCTCTCCCGCCAAATCTGCTGTCATGCACTTCTGTAGGAGCAGAATATGCTTTAAGATGGCTCACTAGGTTCCCACCATATTCCATGCGTGATAGCCCATTGCTTTCTGGGACTCCACTTGGATCCTCTTCTCAACTGGTGAATTCATATTCATAACCTAATTTATCAAATGCATCTGAACATCACTAGAATGCTTTCCGTTTTTTTTGGCCCTTATCCTATGCAAGATCGACTATGGCGCGGCCGCTTATGGATCTACTCCGTCATTTCACTTCGCCAGACTTGACTTCATACTTCATCGGGGTCTGAGACTGGCCCTAGGAGCTTTTATTACCTCCCCATCTCTAGCCTTTAATCAGAAACACGTTTTCTCTCAACCTCAGATGGCAGGTTCAGTTGGCACTTTTTGCATAATCTCTTTACTTCAGACCCCATATTCTTACCTTCCAACAACTTACCAATAATATACCCCATGCTAATTACTATTTACCTACTACCACATGCCCATCCCGTACTAGCTATCGCTATAAGGGGCTTACAAGCAGAATCTGATGATCTTCACCAAATATTATAATACAGCCTAAATTTTATCCTTTTCTCCCTTGGAACCTGCTCCTCTTACGTATCTATGTGTCCTTGACCCATTTCGATCGCCTATCACCCCACTCTCTGATAAGAAAACGGTTCTTACACCTGTTAAATCATAGGTATCCTGAATATCAGTGCCTCTATACGGACGGCTCTAAGGCCCCGAAATTGGTCGAAATTTTAGAGATACGAACATTAAAACCTAAATTACACTTCCGGTCCTACCGTCGGCGTCGTAGGACGAACACGTTGGAAACGGATTACATAATTCGGCACGGGTAGTGGAATCTTTTTGCTTAGAAAATGTGTTCTAACCCTTGGGGGGGAGTCTGGAAAGTCGTGCAGGCTGGAAGGTGCAATGAGTGGGTCGCGTAGTGGAGGGTGATTCCTACTAGAACTCCAAGTTTTATTGCCATACGCGGTAGCCTGGCCCGAGGGCGGTCGGTGGTATATGCTGCGGGGATTTGGAGTCTCTGACAGAAAGTAATTATACCTAGAGTATGCGAAACCTCCTTGCATAGGAACTCAGTTCCTATCAAATAGGCCCCTCACACTGGAACAACATGTACATTATGCAGGAGGGTTGCCTTGCAATATAAAATAAGCCAACGTGGGATTTGTTCAAACACTTACCGTTTAGCAATCAAAGGGCCTCCAGATGTAACGATAGACGAAGTACTATGCCTTATTTTCAATTTGGTTTCTGAGATGGGTATTGGAATTCCAGATCTTATATCTTTATGCCAAAATCCACTTCTTGTCGATGAGCCTGAAAGTAGATAAACATTAGTATTAGGCATTATTAAACAATATTTCTTACCAATACAAGATCTTATCTGTCCTCTGTACAGGGTGGCTTGAATTCGAGTCTATGCAGGGGGAACTCGAAAATCGTAAGATACAGTGTCGGCCAAAATAAGGCAAAGTTGCGCATTTAGGTGCCTAACAATGTGTGGTTTAGAAAGTTTAAAAATTTCGAGTATTTCCGGAGATATCCGGAAAAAACTTCAAAAATCGTTTTATTTTTTTCTTCAGCTTATTTAAGAGCGGATTTCAAATTGAATTGCACTTTTGCATTGCCACTTTCTTCGCTCCGACGGCGACGGTTCGTCTTCAAAGTCATCATCAACTTTCCTTTTTTAAATAAAAAATTTAATTTTTTTTATCGTTTTTGAAATGATATGGCTTTATTAATATGAATATGTGTGTTTAATTTTTTTTATTCTTTTTTTTATTTTTTATTTATTTTTCTTTATTATTATTCATTTTGCTTTGAGGTAAAAAAAAACAAACCTACTTAATTAATTTTACGTTTTTATTTTTATTAGCAATAAAAATTCCAATTTTTCACTTAACAGAAAAAACAAATTAAAATATACTTATAGAATATGAGAATTTCAAAAATAACTTAAACTATTTAAAGTTACGCCAAAGCGAAATAAGTAATTTCAAAAAAAAAAATAAAAATAAAATTTAAATAGATAAGAATAAAAAAATTAAAAACGCATACTTGTATTAATAACGCCAAAATCATATGAAAACGATAAAAAAATTAAAGTTCGTATTTAAAAAAGAATGTTGATGATTACCCTTTGAAGACGAAACGTCGGATTCCAAACTGAATACCATCATTGGATAGAGCGGAGAAAGTGGCAATGCAAAAGAGCAATTCAATTTAAAATTCGTTTTGAAATAAGCTCAGGGAAAAAATAAAATTATTTTTCAAGATTTCGGTTTTTTCCGGATATCTCCGGAAAAAGTCGGAATTTTAAAACTTTCTAAACGGAATATTGTTAGGGGCCTAAATGCGCAATTTTGCCCTACTTTGACCGACACTGTATCTCTTAGGGTTTTCGAGTTCCCCATACATAGACTCGAATTCGAGCCACCCTGTACATACATGCAGCGCGTTCTAATTAAGTCGCAACTAAACTGCGGGACATTTGCCTCGGGACAAGTATTTTTTTTGCCTAATTTTGAACGTGAATGTTTTTAAAAATAAAAGGCGGTTTACACGAATGAATAGAACCATTCTTTGAGAAAAGATATGGAGTGTTCAAATATTTTAATTTAAGGGTCTTAAAGAATGAATGGATGAAGAATATTTGTTGTTAAACAAATTATTATTCTACATTATTTTACTTATTGGGCTTTTGTTTAAAAAGCAATTTCTCCTATTTTAGGAATTATTAATTTTTTAATGGAGACATGCGTTTATAATTTTTTTTTTTATTAGATTCAGTTTAGTTTAATTTTTTGACGAAAATATTGTTAAAAATTGCGCCCAGCAATTTGTAACAATTGTGAATTTTTCTCTCTACATAGTGTTTTATTTAGGTGGTGCCAATATTGCTATCTCCGAAACGGTAAGAGCTACGAGGTCGGTTAAATTAGAGAAAAGTGCCTTTTTATGCCCTTTCAAGATCCGTTTACAGTGTTGTCAAATTCCTGTTAGTTTCTGAGGTACAGGGTGATTTCTGAAGAACGCCTAAAATATTTCATCGATTATTTCGCTTTCCATTAGAACTTAATGTGTTGAATTGGTAGGAACTTACTAAAACAATAAGTATCCTTGACAATGAAAAAGCGGGACAGGAATTATTGTCTATTTGAATGATTTATATTACATTTTGTTAGCCTTCTTTGATTATTTTTTTAATATCTTGTTTAAGCGAAAATATGCGTGTCTTTTGCATCAAGCTGTTAAACAACAAGCAAAAATCCTAGTCTAGTTTCATGACAAACGTGTTCTTGAAACAAAATTGGTCTTCAAGCTCCTGAAACCCCTTTAATACTAAATATTTACGTTTATTTAAGGCAAGCACATGTGTCACCCCTTCTTTATTTCTGGATGACACAGACAAAAAATGATATTGCCAAAAGAGGTGGTCAAATCATTGCAATGAGACGCGGATGTATATTACTGAATTTTAACAGGAATAAATTGGAGAAGTAGTGATTTACTATGTAATAAGTCCAATATATAGATATACGATATCATTCTTATATGTGACTTTATTTTTAAACTTAACCAATATTTCAATAAATTTTATAGCAATATATATGTCTCATTATTGACAAGGTAGTGAAATTGTTGTTGTCTAAAGGTTTTGTTAAGCTTGTGTTTGTTAAGCTTGACTTTTGAATTATCACTACCGATTGTAATTTTGCTTAGCTTTGAAGGATTTTTACATATTCCCCAATATCTCCAAAACTAAAAACAGTATGTCGCATATCATAAATAATCCCTAAAAAGGCAACTTTTCTCGAATTTGATGGACCTTGTAATACGGCAGTTTATGGTGGTATATATCCGCAATTAACTTCCAACATGAAGTTGTAATTACATAATAAATTAAAGTTAATTGTTCTAAAATGACACAGCGAGTTTGTTTTCATGGTTTTTTTCATCCCTTTTTATACTTTAAAAGCTTTACCGCGTTAATTCTAGGAAAGTTAAAAACCCAAATTTATTAAATGAAGAGAAGTTCGGACTACCAAATGGACGCTGAAAGACGTCCCCAAACTAATACAAATAAGCAAAGCAAGGATAAACCATCTAGGAATCTGACCAACAAATATATATAGGATGTCATGGAATTAGAATCCATTACACCCACACAAGCTATGTACTTTATAAAATTAAAGAATCATAAGACCATACAAGCATAGACTAGTTTAATGTTATTAACAAGCGTGTTATTGAAACAAAATTGGTGTTCAAATTCCTGAAACCTATTTAATACTAAACATTTACTTTTATTTAAGGCAAGCGCATGTGTCACCCCCTTATTTCCCGAAGACACAGAAATAAAATAATATTGCCAAAACAGTTGCGTAAATCATTGCAACGAGACGCGTATGTAAATTACTGAATTTTAACAGGAATTAATTGGAGAAGTAGTGATTTACTGTGTAATGTGACCAATATATGATATCATTCTTATGTGTGTTTTTATTTTGAAATTTAACCAATATTTCATAATTCAATAAGCAGCACAACACGCTCAAGAAAGGGAAGAATGGACAACAACAATACATAACGCCACCACATCCTTACGAAGGATAAAGGACAGAGGAGGAGGAGATATAATGTTTGCCTCATTTTTGATAGAATAACTAAATAAAAATTATTCAATATAAAAAATAATGAATATGGAAAATTTAACTTGTATTTTTATTTTTTTTTCCTTCACTTCCCCACTGTGGTGGTGGGCTTCGCATATAGCATATACCCAAAACACCCCTCGTCCGGCGCTTAGAAAGAGGCAAAGCTACCCTTCTGCTTTTGTTACATGTTATTCCAGTTTGAGGGGTCTAGTATGTGGAGTCCTCCAGCCTGACGAGCCTATGCCCCTGGAGACTCCCAATTTTACAACATGTACTTAACGAACACGAAATGGTGGCTCTAGGCCGAATTTTTGCAGGCACAGACAGAAATAATCCCACAGGGACATCCGGTCCCTCCCGGCCTGGGTACCGGCGTGAATGAGTATTTCTTCTGGCTAGGACTCCCGGTTCTTCCTCGTGGAGGGGCCACGGTCACTGAACGATAGCCACGAGTTCACCCAAAATGGCGCCAAATGAGCTGCTACGGAACGCGTGCATACTCGACCGAAGACGGATCGGAAGTCCCATTTAACTTGTATGCACTTATTTTCTGACCGTAACATATGAATGAAAAATCAGATATCGATAACAGCGTGGTTCGAAACACACATCACTAGCTAGTCGACCGAGAGGGTCAACAAAATGCGCTTTCCACGACAGGCACAAATCAAAGCGCCAAATTAAGTTGTCAATTTACACGATTTCTGAAATGTCAGATACCGAAAGAAATTATTTAAAAAAAATGCAACATTGTAGAAAATCAACTGAAACCGGAATAATACGGCAGTTTATGGTGGTATATATCCGCAAATAACTTCCAACATGAAGTTATAATTACAAAATGAAGTTAATTCTTCCAATATGGCTTATGGCGAGTTTGTTTTCATGGTTTTTGTCATACCTTTTTACACAAAAGCTCTACTCAATCGTGTTTAGGAAAGGGGTGAAGGTTCGGGACGTAGCCATTATTTTTAATGTGAGCAAAAACTTGATTGATTGCCATAAGTAAAGATTTAACCAAACAGGAGAAACTTCTTATATTGACAGTGGGGATAGAGAGAGAACAATAATTATTGGGCGTGCTGCAATTTAGTTAGGAACGCAAGAAGAAGAAGAACGCTCAATTCCAGATGTCTTAATGAGAAGCTAAGAAGAGGTATCGGCATTGTTGCTTCAGATATAAATGTTAGAAGGGTCCGCACCTTTGAAAGCTATTTTAGGTGAAAAAGAGGACAAGAAGCATTAACATATTAATATTAAAGTGAATCTCTGGCTATCATTGTTTATTAGGACCAGCCGATCTAAAAATTAAGAGCGCATGTTTCTAGGTTTCCCGATCACCAGAGAAAGAATCTTTAAAATATAACTTTATTCGATAAAATCAACTAACATAGCATAGAAAATAAACCCGAAATTATTTATTATTTAAGTTTCCAATTGTTGAATGTAGTAGCCTCTAGAGGAAAATATGTTTTATACAACAATCACTACTTATACAGTCATTATTCACATACATACATACAAAGACAGTGTTTGAAAATCTGGTATAAGCAATAAAAATGATATCCACCAAGCTGCATACCACTTTTACTTCTACTTAGTAATATATATTTGTAACTTATAACCTGTTGACGTGGAAGACGATCTGCTGGAGAGGGAAAAGGAAAACGGGTCGTGTTTTGGTGGAAGCCTGTCGCTGAAGTAAAGTTGATCAGAAGAAAAACTCTTTCGAAAGCCGTGTGGACGAAAGGTTCCAGGATTCGGATACTGCAGACGCGAGCTGACATCAGGTTGACCTAAAAAAATATTAATTAGTAAAAATATATTGGGCTTCGATCTCTGATACTATATGAGGTAGTTGTTTAGTGTTTATCAATTTTAGTTTGGGTATTTTCCCCCTTAAATTACTGTCTTTAGGAGTTTAAGAACCTGTTCAATGTAAACGATTGTATACTAACAGTACAAATTCACATACATATGTTTTATGTAATTTTAAATTGTTATAAATTCCGGAGAAAAATTTTCTGCTGAATAATATCAACAATTAGCAAATTTGAAATGAGTAATAAGTAAACCAGGGCTGTGCTGAAAAATAGGAAAAAAAAGGAAAATTTAAGGCAAGATCAAAAACGATATTTTATTCGTCATTCTTTTTGCGTTTCTTATTTTATAATTCGGGGTTAAGATAATTGGAGCTGGGTTCAAAAATAATAAAAGCTTTTAAAGAATGTGTTTCATTTTTTTGCGGGTGGAAATTGGGCAGTAGCAATTTTTATGAGGTCTGGTGAAAATATTCGAGGTAGCTGCAATTTTGCGGAACAGTTGAATACTGAATGATTAAATTATTTATTTTAGATGAAAGATTCAGCAATTTGCTAAATTTAAAATGAGAATAAGATCACTGGCTCAAACATGAGAAATGAGAGAAGGAGCTTTGTTTTTTTTTAATGAAAATTTGACATCATAGAGCCTTATATTATCGGGAATCGGGAACAATTTTTAAGTCAGTTAAAGTTCTGCGCAGTAATCATAAAAAAGAAAAGAAGGAGCACATTCACAATTGTTGTGAGAAGAAATTGGGGTTATATAAAATTTCATTCAAATCCTTGTATAGTATATTATGGAATACCTGAATCAAAGTTACTTTTTCCTAAATATACAAGTATTTTTACTAGTAATAAGGTTGATCTTTGACACTAAAGACTACAAACCAGCCAATGGCTTTAGCGGTGAAAACGAAAGGCTGCCAGAATATTGGAACGCAATCGTAAACAATGTAATAATTTCCTTTTTTAAATTAAATTTTGAATAATTAAAACGCGACAAATATGCGCTTCAATCAAATGTTTCTGATCAATACTCAAAAATACGAAACTTACCAAAGTTTTTATCCTCGTCGTGGAAATTACCATTAATATTGTTATGTGTAGGAAGGACCGGTATTGCCTCCACTAATCCTGGTTGAAATTGGCTCCTGTATTGCTTAGGAGGTGAAAATGACCGTCCCCTATCATATTTGCGATGTCCTCTGCCATTTTTTCCATTTTCTGCTGATGGCACTTCCGGCTGAAGGATGTAAACCGGGCGAAGAACGCTAGCTCTCGGCCCTAGAACAGAAATCATAAAAAGATATAGACAAAATTTAGTACAATTTTTTATTGCCCGCCCACGAGCAAGTTAATTTTTTTTAGATATGGGGTTACTTCCAGAAGAAAGGAGTGTGACCCTATCTTAAGCTGCCCGTCAAAGATTCACTAATCGATGGATTATAGTGGCTTCAAGCTAATCAAATCTTAGCCTACAATTTTTTAATTATTATTTTGTCTTGTGTAGCAATAAAAACCGCAGATTCTAGTTTCGTGAATGTGTGGCTTTTTAGTATTTAATTAGTAATAATTCTTCACATTAATATAATATCATAATCTTAAACTTAAATCAGCTGAATAGGTTACGGCATATTATGTTCCAACGAGAAAGCAATCCTCCTTTACTCTAGCCCTTTTAGATCTATGGTGACTCACTCCTATATCAATATTAGAAGGAGTGGCCCCTAACGGGCATGTAGGCCATCAATTAGGCTCGTTGTCTCCCCAGCCCGCATTAGAGAACCTCCAGGATGCTGGTCTTTCTTAAGAAAGCCCGCATCTCCTTCAAACTAACACGACGCACTGAATCTGGCTCGATCCGCGTCGCACCAAATATTCTGAATCTTGCCCACGCAAACGCGGGGCATTCCATAAGTAGATGGTATGGGGTCTCATCGACCTCCATGCACCATCTACACTCCCTCTCCTCTGCAATTCTCAGCAGAGTCAGGCGCCGTCTAAGCCTACAATGCCCTGCACTCTTTCCTTGGTAGGGACATCAACCCTCTGGTGAGACCCTTCGCGGGCCCATGTATTATGAGCCTCGTCTATTCTCATCCCTGGAGCCGTCCGATATACCTCTTTGGCCCGATCCTCCGTCCAAGCCTCCAAAGTTCTTTCGCGAACACTCTGGGCCATCCCCACACAGGGATCAGGCCCTAAGTATCACTGGCCTCGCTTTCAGCAACACCCGAGTGTCCCGGTACTTGTTTGGACAAGCGTAACCTTTTTTGTGATTTGCAAGTTAAATCAGCCAACTCCTACACTCCTCCCTCACCAACAAGGAGTGCGTGCTGACCGATTTCAGTGCCATGAGTGTGACCTTGCTATCGGAGCAAAAGAAAATTCTCCTACCATCAACATTGAGCCTTAACGACTCCAAGACCCCCATCATGATCGCAAAAATTACCGCTTGGAAAACCGTAGTGTGCTCACCCAGTGGGGTGGATAATTCCCGCCCCAGGGCTTCACAGTACGCACCAGCTCCAGACAGTGTTCTCATTCTGGACCCGTCTGTAAACTTCCCTCCATCCAATCCTCCTTCATAGGGAAGAGTTTAGCCCCTCGTGGAAGCCTATTTCAGGGACCATCACGTTACCACTCATTCCTATATTATAGTACACCTTTCTTACTGATTATCAATTACATTAATACAATATTCAATAGTGAAACAAGACATACCAATAGAAAGTAGTTTATTTGCATTTTGACATGTCCTACTAACCCATTAACCTAATTCGGCTGTAACTCCATATATATCATAGTTATCTCTCTCTCTAATTACCTAAAGCAGAAACTTTGAAGTTAAGACTTTATCTTTAATGTCATTTATGAAAGTATTAAACAACAATCAAAACATGTGTACTAATTCACCCTAATACCCCCTTTCTAGAGCGTAAATATGATTGTATTCATTTCAGTAAACTGAATCTGATTTGAAACCTGAATTTTAAAATTTGTTTAAACTTGTCAACCAAGATATTATGTTTAACTGTAACAAATGCCTTGGAGAAATCCGTATACACAGCTTCAACCTTTGAGCCAATCTCCAAGGTATTCAGCACAGTTGGTTGAGCCGTTTGACATTTATGTCATACGGTATAGCTTACATAACATAGAGTGGGAAAGAATTTCCAAGTAAGTTGGTGAATTTCGAAAACTTTTGTACATTATAATTGAAAACTGTAACGATGTTACTTAATTTTTCTTATATTACAGAGCGTAAGCCTAATTATTTGTTGTTAAACCGTATCTTCGGTATTTGGTGTCATAGAAATACCATTCGTTTTGGTAAATTATCGTAAAAATAATATATACATTACTGTCTTACTGAAAACCGCGCGAAAATACAGGAAAACACTTTCCACAATTTGCCCAAGGTTTTCCTAGTATCAGTAGTACGCACCGTACCGGCGGCGGCGAGCCCCACTTCGCAAGTCCTGAGTACCGCGCAGGCCTCACCATATAAAACCAGTTGTACCGCAGTAGAACGTTCATTCAGCCCGGGGTCGAGGCAGTCAAGAGTCGACAGGCAGTCTAGCACCGAGCAAGCAGCATACCAGTGGGAGACAGCTCCAGACAGACCGGGAAAACCGACCGACCGAGCAGGTAAATATCCGTCGTACCGTATTCCTGGTTCGTGATCCTTTCCCTATTGGCAAGTGGAGTAATCCCGGCCATCCTGCCTTGGCAAGTGGAGTAATCCCAGCCATCCCTATTGGCGAGTGGAGTAATCCCGGCCATCCCTGCTTGGCAATCCCGGGTGGCAAGTGGAGTAATCCCGGCCATCCTGTCTTGACAAGCGGGGCATCCCTGCTTGGCAATCCCGGGTGGCAAGTGGAGTAATCCCGGCCATCCTGTCTTGGCAAGCGGAGTAATTCCGGCCTACCGTAGAAATCCCGGCCATCCCTGCTTGGCAATCCCGGGTGGCAAGTGGAGTAATCCCGGCCATCCTGTCTTGGCAAGCGGGGCATCCCTGCTTGGCAATCCCGGGTGGCAAGTGGAGTAATCCCGGCCATCCTGTCTTGGCAGGCGGAGTAATCCCGGCCATCCTGGCTTGGCAGGTGGAGTAATCCCGGCTGAGTATCCTTCCGAACTAAGTCCATCCAGGATTCGCGTCCGAGTTAGGGAACCGTTCTGCTGAACCGACCGTGTCATAGGGCTGGAGCTATTGAGAACCGTATACCGAATCGCTACCGTTTACCGTATCTACTGCCGTATTTACCGTAGGGCTTCCGTATCGCTACCGTTTACCGTATCTACTGCCGTATTTACCGTAGGGCTTCCGTATCGCTACCGTTTATCGTATCTACTGCCGTATTTACCGTAGGGCTTCTGTACCGCTACCGCTTAACGTAATTGCTAACATACTTACCGTGGGGCTTCCGCACCGCTACAGTCTACCGCGCGATTAGAGATTTCGATTCTTTTACTACCGTTTTGAGTTTTCTTACGTATTACCGGGTTGGGTCGCTTAGAATAAGTTGTCTGATACTTTAGCTATAAGAAAGTTAGGTTTATACTTACTGTCGGATAAACACGACCATTATTTTGTTTACACGGAGTGTTTCATTTACCAGGGACCGATTCCGAGTATTTAAAAAACCGAACCTTGGACAACCGTTTCTCCACTGTCTAAAGGCTACCCGATAGGCGAACAGCGATCCCCTTTGTCGCTGTAAATATCAAAGGGGTGGCGCCCGAGAAAACCGAAATACAGGAGGTCGCAAAAAGTAAGTAAAGGGCGCCGTTACAAAACATATCTATTAATTATTCTGAAAAACATTTTGCAGGTAGAAAATTTTACTATAATTTTTAGCCACACTATCATCAGAAGATGATTAAAACTGCAAACATTCTGTTTTGGTATTGTGGATAAAAGAGTGTTGTAGTGTATTTTGCCGAAGGTTCAAACCCCAACTCAGAGGAGAAAATTTTGGGTTAATTTTAAGTCGATAGGTGATAGAATATTTAATGATTTATTCTGTGCATTTCCAGAAAATAACAAAAAACTAAAATTGCGTTCACTCTAATTCAGAAAATAATAATTTCGCTTGAAAAAATCTGGAACCTTCCAAATATAAACAAGGTTTTACGTAAACTTTGAGACACATAGAAGAATTTTGAAAAAAAAATAATTTTTTCGGAATAATCATAAATGTGGATTTTCTAGCACGTTACAAAAACTGAATATTATTGCTCAGTCTATAATTGAAAAATACTAATATTCCTCGAACAAATCTGAAACCTTTCAAATATTGACGAAGTTTTACGTAAACTTTGAGATACATACAAGAATTTTGAAAAAATTCATATTTTTCCGAAATATTCATATACTGTCCTGTGGATTTTCTAGCACACGACAAAAATTGAAAAATTTTTGCTCTGTCTATAATTCTAATATTCCTCGGAGAAATCTGAATCCTTTCATATACATAGGAAATTCTACGTTGATTTAGAAAAGTTGTACGACCATTTTGAGAAAATCCGAATTTTTCCAACATTTTTGAATAAGTTATCAAGTGCAATTTCCAACACGAGTGATGTAATTTATTATTGAAGATCAACTATTTAAAAAAGTAATTTTATTCAAAATAATTATACACAAAAGTTTTGTCTATCAATTAACTGCGATCTTTATGTTTCGAGGATTAAATGATAAGTGAAATGTAAAATGTAATTATGTGTTATAATAGTATAAAATGCCGATTCTACTAACTTATAAATATTGAGTATACAATATTAATAAAAATAATAATAATTGATCGGCAGAAATGTTGAGTCATCGGGTTATCGGCCTGGTTGCATCACACAACTCCTCCCTCCTCAAGTTCGGAAAATAAGGGCTGCAGTGGCTGATCGTTTTTTCGACTCTCTTCTGAAGGGTCGTCTGTGAGGGCGTTCTTGCAGGGGTGATTTATTTGGGATGAAACAGACTTGTTCCTTCTCTTCCATCCAATATACAGCAGGATTCCGCATACAAGGGCGGCGATGGATGAAATTAGACCGATCCAAAGGTTCGTCGAATATTCGGGTTAGTGGTTGCATCACATAACTCTTCCCTCCTCAAGTTCGGAAAATAAGAGCTGCAGTGGCTGATCGTTTTTTCGACTCTCTTCTGAAGGGTCGTCTTGAGGGCGTTCTTGCAGGGGTGATTTATTTGGGATGAAACAGGCTTGTTCCTTTTCTTCCATCCAATATACAGCAGGATTCCGCATACAAGGGCGGCAATGGATTAAATTAGACCGATCCAAAGGTTCGTCGAGTATTCGGAAGTTCCCAGAGGGTGCAACTGGTTTGTTGGCAATATTTTCTGGGCTGTCTTCAATTCATCTAAGTTTATTTCTTCGAGGGTTAATTTGGAAATATTGTTGCTACTTTGGACATTCGAAAACTTTGGCAGTTCTAACAAATATTGAAGTTGTGTTTTTCTTTCACCTTCATATGTTTTGTTATCTCTCAACAGGGCACATAAATAGAGTAACAATACTCGGCTCAGAGATTTTGTAGAGCCCTCGCTGACATTTGTCTCGGGCAATTGTCTTGTTCACAGGAATGACCAAAATTTCGTTACCATTTAGGCGTTGAATGGTATTTTTTTGGTAGTTAATATTGATTAACGTGCACATATTGTTTGACATTGTTAGCAGCTCGAAGAGGCAACGTTTGTCTTTCAATAGGGCGGTTTGCTTGCAGATAAAAAGGTCTTCTAGTTGCGGACATTCTTCTTCCGTGGTCCAGTAATCTTCTTTTGTGAGTAGGACGTAAGGATTAGATAGGAGAATGGTTTTGTTTGCAACATGTATTGGGTAGAGTTTGTAAAGGATATAGTGGTTGGGGGGAAACAATTGGCGTGTGTATGGAAAATAAAATTGAGTAATTTTTAATAATGACTTGGACAGATAAATAGTTATAAAAGTTTATTAGTTCTTTAAATTCAGGTATCCGGTTTGGACCGTATATTGTTTTCATATCTTCTATTAATGTTAAAAGTTGGTTAGGATTGACTATGGACTTGTGCATTTTATTTACATGAGCAAATGAGATTGCATTTTTGATATTATTTATTACAGAATTTAGGGTGTTTAATTGCAACATTATATTGTCCAAAATTAAAGACATATATAAGGCATTAGATAGATCTAACTGGTTCTTTTCGAGTAAATTAATTTTCTCTGCTATAATTATTTGATTAGTATTTATTTTTTCTAAATTTTTAGTATATTCATGTGTAAGAGTGGATAGAATTGATTATTCTTTGTAAAAGTTTTTATTTAAGTTTTCTTGGTTTTTTGTTAACATCTCGAAATAATTATTATAATGGGTTTCATCGTCTGAGTCTAGGGTGCCAAAGAGCCACTTGTCGACTTTGCCAACCACATTAAGTAGGCTTCTTTCTGGTTGATTGAGTTTGTGAAAAATTTTGTAACGAATTATCGAACTTTTAGTAAATTTAAAATATACACACAGCAACTATTCTAAAAAACAAAAATTGAATGGGAGTGGAAAGGAAAACTCACTTATGGTTTGTCTTCTTCGTAACTGTAGTTTTCTTGCCTTGGGTTGGTCTATGTCTCAGCAAACAGTTGAAACTGACGATTTTCTGGGCTTCGGCAACGTTTCCTTATGGGACTGCTTGCAAAACAAGGAATCTCTGAGACACCTACACGAACGACTGCGCCAGTGATGTAATTATTATTGAAGATCAACTTTTTTAAAAAGTAATTTTATTCAAAATAAGTATACACAAAAGTTTTGACTATCAATTAACTGCGATCTTTATCTTTCGAGAATTAAATGATAAGTGAAATGTAGAATGTAATTATGTGTCCTAATAATATAAAATGGCGATTCTCCTAACTTATAAATATAGTGTATACAATTAATAAAAATAATAATAATTGATCGGCAGAAATGTTGGGTCATCGGGTTATCGGCCTGGTTCCATCGCATAAATCACGTAACAAAAATTGGAAACCTTTTTTAACTTTAACTGCAAACATAGCAATTTTCCTCGAAAAACTCTGAAACTTTGCAAATATATAGGAAACTTTACGTATATGTACTTCAAAAATCTATACGACGTTTTTCACAAAATTCAAATTTTTCCAGAATAATCCGCACATGACAAAAATTGAAATTTTACGTAAGTATTCTTAAAAAATCAATACAACTTGACAAAAATCTAATTTTTCGGGTATAATCGAATATGCTGTAACATTTTCTAGCACGTGACAAAAAATCAAATTTTTGCTCAGTCTAATTGAAAAAATACTAATATGTCTCGAACAAATCTGAATTCCATCATATACATAGGAAATTTTACGTTCTACGTTCGAAATTTTCCAACATTTTTGAATAAGGTATCCTGTGCAATTTCTAGCACGCAACAAAAATTGAAAACTTCCTAATTCTAATTGCAAACATACCAATTTTCCTCCAAAAACTCTGAAACTTTGCAAATATGTAGGAAATTTTGCGTATACTTCAAAAATCCATACGATAATTTTGACAAAAATCGAATTATTCCGGTATAATCGACTATGCAGTAATGTGCATTTTCTAGCAGAATTTTTGCTTAATCTAATTAAAAAATACTAATATTCTTCGAACAAATCTGAATTCTTTCATATACATTCGTTCGAATTTTTCCAACATTTTTGAATAAGTTATCCTGTGCAATTTCGTGCTAACTCTAATTGCAAACATACCAATTTTCCTCCAAAAACTCTGAAACTTTGCAAACGTATAGGAAATTTTGCGTATTCTTCAAAAATCAATACGAGAATTCTGACAAAATTCGAATTTTTGTGCCGTCCATTTGCCAGCACGTGACAAAATCGACAATTTTTGCTCAGTCTAATTGAAAAAATGCTAATATTCCTCGAAAAATGTGAAACCTTCCATATACGTAGAAAATTTTACGTTGACATGGAAAATCCACGTGAAAATTTCGAGAAAAATCGATTTTTTTCCAGCGTTTTGAAATATGCTATCCTGTGCAATTTCCAACTAGTAACAAAAATTGGACAATTTTGCTAACCCTTATTAGTATGTTTGCACCAATTTTGCCCGAAAACTTTGAAATTATAAAAATATATATGGAAAATTTTACGTAACAAAAATCCGTACGAGAATTTTTCAAAAATTCAAATATTTTTAACATTCGATTTTTTCGGGATCAAGCAAATATGCCGTTCGTTGCATTTAACAACACGGCACGCAAATTTCACGTTGACATCGAAAACCCGGGCGAAAAATTCGGGAAAAAGTCGAACTTTTCGAGCATTTTCAAATATGTTATTCTGTGCAATTTTCAGCACGTCTCAAGAATTAGAAACTTTTGTTAACTCTAATTGCAAAAATATCAATTGTGCCCCAGAAGCTCCGAAACTTTATGAATATAGGAAATTTTACGTATACTTCAAAAATCCGTACGGAAATTTTGAGAAAATTCGATTTTTGTAGCACGCAACAAAAATTGGAAACTTCTCAGCTCTAATTGCAAACATTACGATTTTCTTCTAAAAACATTCGAAAATTAAAAAAATAATAATGAGAAAATTTGTTTTTCTATAACTTTCACATTACTGTCTTGTGTATTTTCGAACACAAAATTAACTTTTATTCAGTCTGCTGATTGATAAAATACTGATTTTCCTCCAAAAACTCTGGAACTGTTCAATTATGTAGATTTTTCACATTCTGTAAGATAATTTCGATGAAATTCAAATTTATCCGGAATTTTCAAATAGGCTGTCTGTCCTGAGAAAAGATGTTCATTCTAATTGAAAATAAACGTTCCTCCAAAGGCTCTGAAACTACCCAATTACAAAAAAAAAATTCACAGTCCTTCACAAAGATGCAACCGGGGGGACATTGAAAATGCCGAAGCAGAATGCAACGCTTATTACATTTGAGATCTGAGAATACTCATAATTGTGCGGAAATATATAATTGATACTGTTGATAGAAGTTTGGGTGAGATCAGGTTAGATTACGTAAGTTTAGTTTACCAAAATATACCAAATAAATGTATATTACTTCAAGTCTCGTTCTTTTTTACAATTTAAAACGTTATAAGTGTGGTTGTAAAAAGCAAAAGACCATTTGCATTCGATTCGTCTCACATTCCTCGACCTAACGATATGAAACACGACTAGTCTGTCGTGAGAAACTAAAAGTCACCCTCACCCACCCTTAACACAATCTAATGTAAAAAATTACTTTTAGCAGATTACGCAAGTTTAGTTTACCAAAATATACCACATAAATACATATTACCTCAAGCTTCGTTCGTTTTTACTATTTATAACATTAGTGGTGGTTGTAAAAACTGCATTCGATTCGTCTCTCAATCCCCGATCTAACGCGGTTAGTTTCACTTAGTGTCAACTTATTTTAGTCATTTGAGTCGGTTCCAATACGTTATAATCAATTTTAATAAATTTGGTTAGATTTGGTTAGTCGTCTGATCAATTTTCGGTTAGTTTCTCTGAGTCGCAACTTTTTTTACTTATTTGAGCCAGTTCGGTTACGTTATAATCGATTTTAATAGATTTGGTTAGTTCTGGTTAGTCGTCTAATCAACTTTCGGTTAGTTTCTCTTAGTCTCAACTTATTTTACTTATTTGAGCTGGTTCTGATACGTTATAATCAATTTTAAAAGATTTGGCTAGTTTCGGTTAGTCGTCTAATCAGCTTTCGGTTAGTTTCACTTAGTCTTAACTTATTTTTGTCGTTTGAGTTGGTTCCGACACGTTATAATTAAGTTTAATAAATTTGGTTTCTTTTGGTTAGTCGTCTAATCAACTCCCGGTTAGTTTCACTTAGTCTCTACTTATTTTATTCATTTCAGTCGGTTTCGATAGGTTACAATCAATTTTAATAGATTTGGTTAGTTTGAGTTAGTCGTCTAATCAACTTTTGTTTAGTTTCACTTAGTCTCAACTTATTTCACTTATTTGAGCTGGTTTTGATACGTTATAATCAATTTTAAGAGATTTGATTAATTTTGGTTAGTCGTCTAATCAACTTGCGGTTAGTTTCCCCTTTCTAGATCTGTGGTTAGTTTCACTTAGTCTCAACCTATTTAAGTCATTTGAGTCGGTTCCGATACCTTGTAATCAAGTTTAATAAATTTGGTTAGTTTTGGTTAGTTGTCTAATCAACTTCCGGTTAGTTTCACTTAGTCTCAAGTTATTTTACTTACTTGAGCCGGTTCCGATACGTTATAATGAGTTTTAATAGATTTGGTTAGTCGTTTAATCAACTTTCGGTTAGTTTCACTTATTCTCAAGTTATTTTAGTCATTTGAACTGGTTCCGATACGTTCTAATCAATTTTAATAGATCTGGTTAGTTTTGGTTAGTCGTCCAATCAACTTTCGGTATTTTCACTTAGTCTCAATTTATTTTCCTTATTTGAGCGGGTTCCGATACGTTATAATCAGTTATGCATAAGCCGTGTCGTGAAATTCACTAAAATTTTCCGTGTCGTGATGCGACCTTGGAAACTCACTGTCAAGAAACCAAAGTATTCATCTGAACCGGCTCCGATACGTTATAGTTAAATATAATATTTCTGGTTAGTTTTCGTTAGTCGCCAAAATTCGGTTCGTTTTGGTTAGTTTTAACTTACTTTAATTTGTGTAACCTTTTTCGATACATTTTAGCCCGTTTTGGTGCTTTTGGTTACTTTTGATTAGTTTTGGTTAGTCATTCAATATATGTTATAGCCAATTTTAATGTTTTTGGTTAATTTTGGTTAGTTACCAAAATTCGGTTAATTTGTGTTATTTCTAACTTACTATAATATTTTTAATCTGTTTCGATAATTTTTAGCCATATTTGGTGCTTTTGGTTAGTTTAGGTTAGATTGGGTTAGATAGTAGTCGTGGGTAGTCGTTCAATCAATATTCAGTTAATTTCATTTAGTTTTAATTTTAGTCATTTCAATCGGCGCCGATACGTTATAATCGAATTAATGTTTTTGGGTAGTTTTGGTTAGTTGCCAAAATTCGGTTCGTTTTAACTTACTTTTATATTTTTAATCTGTTCCGATACGTTTTAGCCTTTTTGGAGCTTTTGGTTACTTTCGGTTAGTCGTTGAATCAACTTTCGGTTAGTTTCAGTTAGTTCCAATTTATTTTAGTAATTTGAACCGGATCCGATAGGTTATAACCAATTTTAATTTTTATGGTTAGTTTTGGTTATTCGCCAAATTTCGGTTACTTTGAATTAGTTTTAACTTACTTTTATTTTTTTAATTTGGTGCTATTCATTTTGGTTACTTTTAGTTAGTTTGGGTTAGTTTGGGTTAGTCGTTCAATCAACTTTCGGTCAGTTTCAGTTAGCATTAATTTATTTTTGTCATTTGAACCGATTCCGTCCTCAGAAACAGACTAACACGATCTCTCACGTATATTACGTGAGGTGCCAAATGTAGCATGCACTTTTTCGTGATTTGATACCTCATAATAGGAAAACAAAAACATTTTCAATGTTCAAATCCGAAAATTCTAACCAGAAATTTGAAAAAAATCAATTTTTCCCAGCGGCTTCAAATATACTGTCCTATGCCCTTTCCAGCGCCTGACAAAAGTCGAAAACTTTTGTTCACCCTAACCGAAAAAATATTAAGGCTACTCGAAACACTTTGACACTTTGAAAATATTTAAGAACATTTACCTAGATTTCAAAAATATATATGGGAATTTTGCAAAAAATACATTTTTTCTAGAATCTTCAAATATACTGTCCTGTGCATATTCCACTATAGCTGAAAAAATCTAATTTTCGTCGAACGACTGAAAATTTTACGCAGATTTCGGAAATCCATATAAGAATTTTGAGAAAATTTTATTTTTTTCAAAATCTTCAAAGTATTCACTTTAGTTGTTTTGTTAATAAATGCATTAAAAAACATTTACTAACTCAGAATAATCAGAAATTGTATACCTTTGATAAATGGTCGAAATAATAGCAATAATAGAACAAAGATTGTTAATATCGTAGAGATCATCTAACTACATATGATAGCAAAATCACCTAAATGACCACATTATAGTACACATACCTTGTGAAAATATTAATAACACAAGGTAAGCAATGGCCCAAAGTATGTATGTGACTAATACTTTGTATCAATATAATATAACAGTTCAGCTTATCATGTACTTATCAAGTGAAAAAAATACAAATCAAATTAGTGATTACCGAGATAAGATTAAATACACCAATTTCCGCATTTTTGTTACTTGATATCAAGAAAAGTGTAATATTAAGTTTCCAAATGTAATGCAAAAGTTTAGTTTTTAATTCGGCATGGAGTTTGCAACAGTGCGGTACGCGACTGATAAAACATCGAATAGTTTTATCGATAGCATTGAAAAGCTCGAAAGTAACATCAGCTTTTATGTTCATGAATTTTTATTGAACATCGAAAAGAACTGTCTTCTCGTAGAAACAATGATGACTGGGGAAGTGAATATCCTTATCTACCAAGTGTTAAGAAAGCTGAAGAAGTCACACAATAAACGCAACAAGATTTTCGATCGCTATCTCGGATCGAATAACCAGAATTTTTTGGATTGGTATCAATTGTTGGAAATTATGGGTGATAGAAAGGTTTTGCCAGAGTTTAGGAATCTGTTGGTATGTGAGGTACCGTCAACGGTACCACTTGATGAGCACGCAGATGTCTTGGACAAAATAGTAGATAGGCTAATAACAGATGTTCCCAAAAAAATTATTTTAATTGCGTCAAAATGTGACATTTTGGATACGTTTATACTAAGAGCTATGGATACAAGAAGTGCGAATTGAGGTAGAAACATAGTATATTGTGCGTACATGTTGAGAGAGTCGAAGCGATCTTCAACTTTGGCAATATGACTCAGGGCCTGTACATAGGTTGATATATGAGAATCATATTAACCAGTCTCTCACGGAATTCGGGATGTATCTGCTAATAGCTCCTAATAGAATTATTGCATTTTTATATTTATATTATTTTGTCTCTTATCTTAGATACCATCTTCAATATTAATTGTTACAATAAATTTTATATTTAAAAAATAAAATAATGCATAGTGGCTACCTTATATTAAGCCTGGGAAATATATATAAAAAATCTCCCGGAGTAATGTGCAGGTATTAATATTTTCCATTCTACCTATATCTACTAATATAATTATATATATACAGAGCGATTTAGTGCATGTAGAAAATACAGGGGCGTGAAAACAAGAAAAATATTCTTATAAACATATACCCTTAAGTTCCTCGTTTTCGAGATAGATAAAAAACGCAAATAAGGAAATTTTTTATGTGTTTTTCTTAGGTAAGTTGTTTAACGTCTTTAGTGCCAAGCTTAAATATATTTTTTTTATATCAAAGTTCCTGTGAAATTATAGTTTTTCTTTTTCTTAAAAAACGGTTTCAACACAGATCTAGTACAGATGGTCTAGTTCGAGCCCTTTTTTATCTGATCGCATAACGTTACCTGATCTTCTTGAATCCTTGTTAATGTACAAACACAGATTAACCTCCATTTAATATTATCAATGTACGCACTTGCACTTGGCCCTTGCTCATATGAAACTAATTATAAATCACACTAGAAAATAATATACCGGTAAATGTAATTATCTCATGCGGGTAGTAGTTAAGCAAAAAACAAACAATTTTTAGTTCTATCTTGGCGTAACCATGTAGGCGATTTATATTGAAAAACTGTTCTTTTAAATGATGCAATAACCCATATAATGTTTCCATATGGTCATTATCAATTAACTGTTATACTTTAAGCTCTTCCTTATTGTCGATCAAGTTTATTATTTTTCGCTAAGCGATTATCGTGAATGTATCAGCAGTGAGTTATTCGGCTTATTAACCCTATGGGGCAGGAAGAAACGTTATGACAGTGTCAACTGTGAAGTACTTGTATGACTTAAGGAATAAGACTTCTTCGTCTATCACAATCGCTAATTCACCTGAGAACAATTACTTTGTAAACGTGGCTAAAGATTTAATGAACAACATAACTCCTTCTCATGATCCACTTTCATATCTCTGTTTCACAGTTTCTTCTTTACGCCTGTAGCATTTGCTGAGCTTCGCAGTACAATTAAAGACAAATCCTGATAGGGACTGATGGGCTTACTCTGAAAATGTTCTCAAACCTGCCGGAATGCACATTAAACCATTTAAATACTTTAATTAACAAGTCATTCCAAAATGGGGTTTTTCCAAACTGTCTTAAGATGGCAATAATTATTCCTTTGCATAAAGGAGGAGATACAGACCAAGCTTCGAACTATCGCCCAATTGCACTCCTTCCCACATTATCAAAGATCATTGAAAGCTTGGTTAAAAAGGCGTCTATCCTTTCTCTCTAAATATAAAATACTTCTCTATCCAGCCTATTCCACCCATCGTCGAGTGAAGGCCTCTCTTAACTCCTGCCAGTCCTCCCTGTTGGAGGTTCTTCTCATCCAGTTATGTCCAGCCAATCTCTTTATGTCATCCGACCATCTCATTTGCAGTCTACCTCTACTTCTTTTGTTTTCCCATGGTCTCCATTCTATCATCTTTCGCGTCCATCTGTTGTCTGTCATTCCCCCAATATGTCCCGCCCAGTTCCACTTTAGGGCACATATTTTTTCTATAACATCTTTAACTTTTGTTCTTCTTCTTATTTCTGTGTTGGTAATGCGGTCTTGTAGTTTGATGTTTAGGATTCGTCTTTCCATGGCTCGCTGTGTTACTTGTAATATATTTATAATATTCTTGTTTAGTGCCCAGGTCTCCGTTCCATAAGTGAGAACCGGTAGGACATACTGGTTGAAAACTCTAGCTTTTATTGCATTTGGCATGTCGGATTTAAAGACATCTTGCATTCTCCCAAATGCTGAACATGCCAAGGATATTCGGCGTGATAAATTTGCAGTCAGATTGTTTTTTGTTATCTGTATCTTTTGACCCAAGTATATATATGATTCTACTTTATCAACTGGTCGGTTATTTATGGCTATATTATGTTGATTCTGATGTTGGTTAGGTACTTAGTTTTGTTAATATTGATTTTTAGGCATATTTGCTCCGATTTCTCGTTTAGTTCTTCAATCATACTCTGTAGTTCATCTTTGTCACGTGCTATCAATGTGATGTCATCCCCAAATCTAAGGTGACTTAGCCTTTCGCCGTTTATGATGATACCCTTGTTCTGCCAGTTTAGCTCTCTGAACATGTCCTCCATAGCCAATGTGAATAGTTTGGGGGATATCGAATCTCCTTGTCTCACTCCACGTTTTATCTTTATTTTATTCGTTTTTTCCTGTGTTGTCATTATTTGTGATGTAGCGTTTTCATATATATGTTTGATGATGTTTGTATATCTATAATCGATTTTCGCATTGCTTAGAGCATTGAATACTGCCCATAACTCTATTGAGTCGAAGGCCTTTTCATAGTCTATCATTGCTACCCAGAGTGATATGTTGTACTCATTTACCTTTTCTATTAATGTTTTCATTAGCTGTAGGTGGTCCATAGTACTATAGCCTCATCTGAAACCCGCTTGCTCTCTCGGTTGGTATGTATCTAATTTATTGGTGAGTCTTTGTGTAATAATCCTCGTGAAGAGCTTGTAGAGCAATGATAACAAGCTTATTGGTCTATAATTTTCGAGTTTGTACTTATTACCCTTTTTGAAAATGAGAACTACAACAGCATTAAACCAGTCATATGGTATTTTCGATTCATCCAAGCAATAATTAAACAATCTTTGAATATGGGTTATTATAGATTTCTCTCCGTATTTTATCATCCATAATACCATAATACCATCTTCCACTGGAGCCTTATTGTTGTGCATGTGTTTGAGGGCGTTTTCGATCTCGAATGTCGGGATATCCTCTGATCCTACATTTCTAACCTTGACCCTGTTCTTTTCTTCTCTTCCTGGCGGTGGTGTTTTCTTATCCTCATATAGTGTTCTATAGTAGTTTCCCACTGTTTTTATTATTTCTTCCACTCCGTGGTCATTTCCCTTTTCATTCAATAGCTTTGTTATTTGTTGTTTTCCTTCGTTCATTTTTGTCCTTAATTGTTTCAGGCTTTTGTGTTCTTCCAGCGTTTCTCTTATTCTGAGGTTTTTGTATTTTCTGTTATCTGCTCTAACTTTTTTCCTTATTGTCTTATTCATTTGTAATATAGTATCTTTGTTATTTGTTCGATCCCTTAATAACGTCGTTCGTTGTTCAATTAGCTGTTGGATTTCTTGACTTAGTTTGTGTTTCGTTTCTTTTTTGTTCACTTTTATTGACTGAGTTGCCTTTAGTAGAACTTTTTGTTATTTTTGTGTTTATAATATTTATGTCTGGACATTGTTCCATGTGCATATTATGTTCCTGTATTTGTTCTTGTACAATCTCCGCATATCTTATTTTTTGTCGTTTTATTTCCTCACCCATTATCCTTTTGTCCCCAGATCTTATCAGTTTCCTTCTTTCTTTCTGTGTGTTAATTCTTATTTTCGCATTCAGCATCCTATGATCGCTCCCTATATTTATTGTGTTCAGTGCTGATGTGTCTTGGATTAGGCTTTTATAAAATACTTACTACCCATCAATTTGGATTTTTAAGTAACAAATGCACAAATGATGCTATGTTTTCCCTCTTTAATTATGTATCCTCCAACCTGAACAATCATCACTCTACAGCAACAATTCACTCTGATTTCTCTAAAGCTTTCGATTGTGTAAATCATAATATCTTAATTAACAAATTGCAATACTCCGGAATCAGAGAAGTGCCTCTCGAATGGTTTAGGTCGTATCTTAACAACAGAAGTCAGGTTGTGTGGGTTGATACGTCGATGTCTTCTTGCAAGCCAATAGATTGTGGAGTACCCCAGGGTTCAGTACTAGGCTCTATTTTGTTTCTGCTGTTTATCAACGACATTGCTTGTCTCAACATTAGCGGTAAAGTCTGTCTATTTGCGGACGACACTAGTTTCACTTGGAGCAACCCGGATATTACGGCGTTTCACAGAACTGTATCTAGTGACTTAATCACCATTAAATCATGGTGCGATTCTAATCTCCTGTGCCTCAACGTTTCTAAAACTAAAGTTTTGCCATATAAAAGTACGTTGCAATATTTTGTACTTAATAACGCCACTATTGACGTCGTTGAATCTGAGAAATTCTTGTGGCTTGTTGTGGACAACCATTTAAAGTGAGACTTGCACATCGATGCCTTATCAAAAAAATTTTGTTCTACCTGTTTTGCGCTAAGAACGGTTTCCAGGGAGCATAACTTGTCAACTGCTATTGTCAACAGTCTATTATGCCCTTTTTGAGTCGCATCTCCGATACGTCCTTCTAATCTGGGGTACGTGTTGTGCGACTCAATTTGAGCGTATTTTCAAACTACAAAAGAGAGCTGTTCGATACTCATTGAGACTAAACAGTGAAACTCACTGCCAGGATTTTTTTTTAAATATTTAAAATATTAACTCTTCCTTCCTTATTCATATTTGAATCCGTTTGCTTAATCCGCAAGCACGTATCTGCTATTCCAGAAAGGTCATCTCACAACTATCCACTTAGGAGTACGGAGCATGATCAAAAATGCACAATTATCTGCCTGAAATGAAGTCAATAACATCTTTTCCCGCTTTTCGCAGAGCTTTGAGATTATACCTACTGGAGAGAGCCTTATACGCAGTGAACGACTTTTATATTAATACTTAACTTTGAGCATCTTACACACTGGTTTAATGTTTGGTGTTTAGTATTTGATGTTTAAATGATTAAATATTTTGATATTTAATATTTTATATAATATTTCAGGAAATTTTGACCACGTACAAATTGCACAATTATATAAAGTTTTGTATAGTTTTGTTTTTATTTTCCTTTCATTATATGTTTTATACTCTAGCTCTAGCTTTGTCTACAAACTGTGAAATTTTTTGACAATAAAGCATTATTATGATTATTATTAAGTACACCATACCAACCTTTTGTGGCTTTCCCAGTTTTAGAATAGGTGCTTGTATCTATTGCCCATACTTTTCCCGGTTCATCGAAACCATCTTCCTACAAAAATATTATAATTAGTCACTGCATTGACCGAAACTAACCTAAACTAAATAGCTGATTACAAATTTAAGACATATTTTATTATGCGTGCCTCTTGTAGACAAGCGTTAAATTAATTCATATATTTCAAATGCAACATTTTTCAGAGAAATAAAGAAAAATTAGATAAATAAATTACGTTCAAAGTAATAATGGGGATGGGGATAGGCCCCAAAGATATCGCAATATACTATATAATTATTGCAAACAATGCTCAACCGATTCCCAAGAGTTAGCGATCACAGATCAGTAGGGATCAACGGAGAATTTAGTGAAAGATGGCCAACACATGCAAATTAGAAATTGACGCGAAAATGCTTAAAGAAAATAAACATAAATATATACAAAAAACGAATAAAACGGCAAATAAGAACATTGACAAAATTCTGACTCGCACATGAATGGACGCATTACAGGACATCAACTCGCACAAGAAAAAAACAAGGGTCTAAGGCAAGAAAGTAAAGCTCCCACAGAGTAGGAGAAAAATCAGTTGAGTAAATACAAATTGATACAACAGTAAACAAAAAATATAACAGAAGAAAATTGCAGAAAGCTCGAACAGAAAAGGCAACAGAGAAGAGCAAAAATATGAAATCCTTGAAATCTTATTTAGGTAAAATCAAAATGAGCAGCGTTAAAAATTGCGAATGTAAAATTAATATATAAAAGAACACAGAAGAAAATTACAGAAAGCACGAATAGAAACAGTTACAGAGAAGACCAAAAAATGAAATGCTTGAAACCTAATTTAGGTGCAATGGAAAAGAGCAATATCAAAAATTCCGAATGTAAAAGTAATATATAAAAGAAGATTGCAAAAAGCATAAATAGAAAAGGTTACAGAGAAGAACAAAAATATGAAACGCTTGAAACTTCGTTTAGGTAAAATCAAAATGAACAGCATTAAAAATTGCGATATAAAAGTAATATATAAAAGAAGATAAAAGAAAAATGCAGGAAGCATGAATAGAAAAGGTTAAAGAAAAGAACAAAAATACGAAACTCTTAAAACCTCATTTAGCAAAATAGAAATGAGCAGCATTAAAAATTGCGAAAATAAAAGTAACATATGAAAGAATTGCCACTTCTACAGAAAGATCCACTAATGCCACTATCTACCTAGATTTTCCTTGGCTCGACGTCGGCTTTGGCACTGACGACCCGTCCGTCAGTCTGCTGCGAAGAGATTACGCAAGTAATCTCCTCAGAAATGGAAGCATACATCCCAAATTCCATCAAGTTACCGTCAAAAGGAAAGCCCTGGTTCGACAGAAGGTGCGAAAGAGCTGTAGGTAGGAAACAGCAAGCCTACAAGTACTGGCAGCAAAATCAGACCGCTGAAAATCGCAATTATTTTGTCGAAGCGAGAAGCGAATGCAAACGCGCGATCGACGAAACTAAGGACAAACACAATCAATGGATCAGAAATAAACTTTTGCATTGACCCAGTGGCTCCAGGAATTTCTGGTCGGTAGCAAAGGCAATAAGTAATAACTTTCCAAAAACGTCTCTCCCACCTTTGACGGACGAACGTGGCATCACTGCGACTACAGCCAAGCAAACATGTGCGCCAAAATGTTTTCATCGCACTCTACCTTAGACGTCCCCCAAGGCAAGGCTCTCCCCACCATATCGAACATCAATACTACCATGATAGAAGTCAAGTTTCATCACCGTGATATCGAAACAGCAGCATTAAAAATTTCAAATGTGAAAGTAGTATATAAAAAAAGAAATTTGCAGAAAGCATGAATAGAAAAGATTACAGAGAAGAACAAAAATACAAACCGCTGGAAACCTTATTTAGGTAGGTACAATCGAAATGAGGAATGTAAAAGTAACATATAAAAGAAGACAGAAAAAAGGTGCAGAAAGGAAATGTTATAGAGAAGAACAAAAACACGAAATGCTTGAAACCTCATTTAGGAACAATCGAAATAAGCAGCATCAAAAATTCTGAAGATGTTAAGTTAAACTAATTTATAGATATTAAAGACTGAACAATACTATACACACCTGTATAAAATGAAACGACAGCTATCGCCAGAATGGAAAAACAACTAACGACAAAATAAGAAATATCAATTCTGAACAGCAACTTAAATAACCAAGCCGCATATAAGGAAATCTATAGAAGAAATAGATGGAATAATAACGTATTATATGCACTCTCCTAAATCAAATAATGATCGAAAAACAGATTTTCCAGTGACTGAAACGAAGCTGCTTCTATTTAAGACAAGTTACAATTTTACTTTATTGAATACTCTGAGATAACCCAACTCTTTAAAATACTATTTCATTAGACCTGATACATTCATTTTTGAGACACCCTATATATGTATATATTTTGAGACACCCTTTATACATGTAAAGGATAAAAACAAGTCATAAATTGAAGTCGAGTTTTTGCGAGGTTTTTTGGAGAAGATCCGAAAGGGATTGCTCGAGAACGGAAAATAGAGAGTCAGAAGCCAGCGGAGTGTACGGTTTATTTTGGTGAATTGTTTTGCTTCTGTGTTGCGATATGTCATTACAAGTCGGTAAAATGAAACTTATAATATTGTTATTAACATAATTTGTACCATTATATATTTTATACTCATTGATAATTCATAATTGATGGTATTAACCTAT
>MU183018.1:55413-79980 GCA_016904865.1 Pissodes strobi | reverse complement strand
GTTAGTTGAAGACTTAGATTGTTGCTATGTCGATATGGGGGGGGGGGGGGTACAGAGGGGGTGCAGAGATGTGCTCTTAAGAGAATTATAATTGAATGTAGGAATGTTCTTGCTGATTTTTGGGTTGCATTAAACAGAATAAGTGATAGTGGAAATTAAATTTTATTTTCTTGTAGATTTAATGCCTTGCTACCGAATGAAATATAAAGATCTAGAGAAGCATAGGAATGTTATCGCTTAATTTGGGGTGCACCAAACAGAATAAGTGTTAGTGGAACTTGAATTTTATTTTCTTGCAGATTTAATGCCTTACTACCGAATGAAATTTTAAAGTTTTAGAGAACGAAAACAAATAACAGCGAGTTACAAGTTAAGTAATTATGAGACTTAGTTCCGACTATTATGTCACAGTTTTTAGTTTGGCGAACTTTCAAAGCAATTAGGTAATAACAAAATTTCCTGTACTTGTTTGGGTCAACCGCAGATTTAATGAAATAAATGCTCCCTTAAATGTTTGCTCCCTTAAAAATTCAAAACCTCAAATAGTAACTTTTTATAAATAAATTGGAGTACACAGTGGTATGTCAGTCCTGACTACTAGTGGGAAGAAGAGTGTGATTGCCCATGGTGTTTAGGTAAGATATTTTCATCGAAATAGGGCGTCAATACACTGTTTCTGCGAACCTGGTGTTAGAAAATGAACCGGAGTTTAAGAAAAGGTCGAAAACATAGTAAGTACATAAAAGGGTGATATCGGGGTTCGTTACCCGTTTTTTCGATGTTTTTAAATAAAGTTGAATACACGAAGGGTATTTTTAATTTTCTTAAAACTTTTACTCGCTAAAGACAACGTAATAGTTTTCTCGTTGAAACAAAATTAAATCAGTGAGAGAACACTTTCAGCGGTTATAATTATTTAAGATGTGTTATAGTAATAATGAGATTTACATTGATCGCGATTTCAATGTCAATAATTCCTAATACCTGGTTCTGACGACTTGAATTATTTCATCGAAATCCGAGAAATCCTTTATAGTGGCTTCAACGGTATTCAAAACATCATGTATCGATGATATCTGAGCCGTAGCAGCTAAAGTTTCAAGAGCTGCATGTCTCACCCGCCTTCTTCTGTCTCGTAGGGCTAACGCAGCAAACTCGGTAATTTTGGCAACTTCTACGTCTTGTCGGGGATATAACCTGGCACAAGCCATCATAATTTGTAAGGCACCTAAAAAACAATTATTATTTCATCTTAGTAAAGTTATATATTATTATATAGATATTTTATTGTGCCATATGACTGTGAAACAAATGCGGTAAAGAAATACGTGTATGCGCTTGTTGAAGAAACATTCCAAACAACTGCATTAACAAGCCGTTTTTCACGGTATAATTATCTAATAACACTCTCTCTATTCGCATTATGATTTAGTCATCATTATAACCCAAATACATTTATTTCATCCCAGGTAAACAATAAATCCGTGCATTGCAACATATTAGTTCAGTTACTCTTAATGCCCCTCAGTACGGACCTGTCTTATCAGATCCGATTCAACGACTCATGGGAATTTTCATTCTGCAATCTAATTGGTCTGCTAGAAAAAGATTCGTTTTATTGGCGCTAAAATTAGTATGTTTTTGTCTCAACTACTCTTTTGTAAACACATGTGTTAATAAAAGAGAGAATCTCCGGCCCTTCCCAAAATGCCTTCACTAACCCGTCACGTAGGCCAGGACTGGCCAGCAGAGAATTAAAATCAGGTCAGCTAAATTCTTCATCTAGCGCGTGTCTGGCTCTCCGTATCTTGGCACCAGAAGGCCAAATAGGGCTGTTTTGGACCTGTTTCAATGGTGTGCAGAGAGATTTAGATAAATATTTGGTGTTGTTTCTTGTGTTGGATTACGACCTCTGTAATGGTGTAACGTTCTAAAAACCACCGCATTTCGACAAATTCCAAGTTAAATTGTGTCTCCCGTTGCTTTCCGAGGGGAATGGCGATCTGCAGCTTGTTGTTAGATAGATCTACGTTCCTGTACTCTATCCAAAGTTTTGGAAAAACTTTGCCCAGAAATCAAAACTTCCTTCATTCCTATTTATGTTGTTTAGTTGGTTGTGTAGCAAAAAAAAGGTAACAGATTACATGTACGAGAACTGAATTTTACTTAATGCGATGATGGGGAAGCGTTTTAGCACGTTTTCTTAATAGATGTCGCGACGGGTCGAATAAGTATTTCCTTTCGGCCAACTCGTATAATTAATTAGAAGAGGATTCTTTCGGTATGTCATAATTTTGGGCTTTTATTTTCGAAATCAACTGGAAAAATTATTGGATCTGGCATGTGATGCGCAGGCCGTGTTTCGATTGGTCAGTCCTAATTCTTAAAGTGGGGATTTTAGAAGTCCCTTTGCTTTGCGAAAAATTTTGCGTGTGCCACTCTTCCCCACTCAGCCTTTTGAGCAGCAGTGTTGGTGTCGTGGTGGGAGTTTTTAGTGGACTTTACCCTTGTGGGATTTTCCACCCGAGACATTCTTGAATTTCAGGACCTTAGCTTTACTTTACCTTTGGATAATTGTTTGTCTGGTGCCTGAAACTCGCTCCTTAATGGGATTTAGTACTGTTTTTTGTCAGGTGAGTTGATTTTGTTTTTTTTTTAGTAACGCCATCTTATGAAAATTTCATCCCACGTCACTAGTCCATTACTCCGTTCTAATTATTTACAGCCTAGCCGATTTCAACGTTAAGCAGTTAACAAACTCTTCACAGGTAAAAGGTTAATTTTTTTCTGATGATTTTATTTGGTATTTTATTTTATTTGCGCAGTCTGTAAATGTTCTTTGCCTCGTGATTTAAACAAAGCCTTGAATATGTTGACGTTTAACAGGTTTTTTTCCCGAGGCAGTCTCTTTCCTGGTTATATGAGGAGTCCAAAGTCGTTCCGTCCTTCTTGTGTTATTAGCTTCCTACCTACTTGGATCTAAGAAGTATTTCCTTTTCGCTAACTCATATAGCATTGTGAACGTTTTCTTCCTGGAGAGTCCTGGATTTGCCCAACGGATGAGACCGTGAGAGATTCAGTTTTCTATAAATAAATATTTAATTATCGGTTAATTTATGTCAGATTAGTCAGCCGGATTACTTGATTTCTCTTGTTTTAAGCTTTCGCAAAAATAATTGCTATTTTATTACTACCCTAACATCCAAGTAAAATTTACGTTAAATTACTGGTTAGCTAGTTGTTTTTATATATATAACTTTATTTCTATTACATACCTCATCATATAGTGATTTTATAATCCAAGTGGTTAATGTAAAATAAATTAGTTAAAAAGGATTTGTTGTGCCAAATAAACCAACAAGTTTTCATTAGATATTAGTTAATTATTTAACAATAAAGGTACAAAAAGAACTAATTATTTAAATAGTAATTAGTAGTTAAACACATCTGCTTTACTGTTCATGGATTATGTAAAATATATCCTGCGTTATTACTGAAGTAAGTGCTATTCTATGTTTAAAATGCATATTTTAATTCAAACCTGAATAATATTACAACAACCTATGGAACAGTTCAGTCAATAACTTTGCCCTCTTTATAGATCACAGGTAATTAAAACCAATTATTATATGTACCATCTAGCGCGGGACTATATTTTAGTAGATATGTAACCTTTTCAGTTGCATTTGTAACAAATTTCGTATCATATTACCGCTTCCTCAATGATTTTTTCTGATATGATATTGACGGTTTATTTTTATTTATGACGTGTAAATATATTTTTATTACGCATGCATCATAATCAATGATTATCGCACGCTGCAGCGTGCATAAAATGATGTTTATGATGCGCCTACTTCTTTAAAGGTTGCTATAGAAACATTAGATCATGTCAAATGTGACAGATTAATATATTCGCCAATATATCCCTTAAGTTTAATATTTAAACCATTTTTGAGATTATGATGCATTCGTAATAAAAAATAGCGTATGATATACGTGTATAAGAGGCATTTAAAGCCCTTGCGACTTACAAAACACTCCGCTGCGCGTCGTGTTTTGAAATATGTCGCGCGTGCTTTAAAGGCCCTCTTATACACTTATATCATAATATACTATTAGTTGGTATTAATATATAATTTAAAAGTAATTGTTATATTACGGAAAACCGCGCATATCTCACTTCTGATCAAACGTTTAGTAATATATCACAGTAACTTTCAACATGTGATTCAATGATTTTTTCAAATTTTAACTTTGACGGGTTACTAATCTATACTAAAAATTATCTACATTTTCTTATCTTGGCTTTTCGTCCCTTAGAAATGCTCACATTTATCAAAATTAGTGTTTTCTCCGGTCTAAGGAGAGCAGACTTGTTGATATTCTATTGCCGGAGCAGGAGACTTTTAAACCAATGAGAGTTGTTCTTTACTTCTGTTTCGGTGAACAGTTTGACTAAAAGCCGCAAATTTACCACAGAAAATATCCGTAGCGAAATACAAGAAGTTCGTTATTAATTGCAAGCAGAAAAGGGAAAGGAGTTTTCTAATAGCTTCTTATAAAAAAACTAAGACAAAATAATTAGGGAGAAAACTAACGTTTGAAATAACTCAGCTACTAGCCCCTTGTAATATTATTTTTTTATATTATTCTGATAAGGATAGTTGCTATACATTTGCAGCTATCATCGTCGAACTCAGCAGGCGGAATAATATAAAACTGTAATGAAGTGGTTGTAAAAATCGACACTGTTTGTTTGCATTAGCAAGGTTTTCCTCGGTCGTTTTGAAAGCGTTATTTTTTATCAATGTAGCACAAAATAACTTTCAGGACTTTAAAATATTCAAGAAGAATAACATAGATTAAATTTCAAAACCTGCAAACCTTTTGCTGCAATCTACTACCTAAAGGGTCAGCTATTATTTTTAACAGTCAGTCTCGTCAGTTAAATCGTTCTAGTGTATATGAGTTGACTAACCGGAAAAATATCCAATAGGTATGTCAAACTATTTTTTAGTTATTATTTATTTATTTAATACATGGCACAGTTAACAATATACATAATTATAATTTTACAACTTCACACCAAGGTAAAATGGTAGGGTTGCTTGGAAAAACTCGAGCGGACTTCCCGAATATGCACGCAGATTGCTGGCTTCTACAAGGTATGGGAAATTCTTGTTTCTTTATGAGTATGGAAACTGTGTGTGGTAGATCCATTGTTTCTTAATTAATGACGTAATTGAATGATTTATAATAGGGATGTCTTTAAAAAAATGTCATTGCTAGTTTTTTCTTTCTGTATTCAAGATTAGTTTCTGAAGCATCTTCAAGAAGTACATTCGAGTTGACCTCATATATATCCCAAGCAGGTCCTCAAACCCGCAAAATGAATTTTATATAATTTATTTACAATTGTTTTCGCATTTGGATTAAAAAGAATAGCACCATAATCCAAGTGTGTTCGCACCAACAGCAACGCGTAGAGCATAGTTAAGAGGACTCTGGGGTCTGCACCCCATCAAATTCTACACACTGATTTAAGAAGATTTGTTCGCTTTTTGCCTTGTTAGAGACATTTTCAATGTGAGGCCTCCAGTTGAGGTGCTGATGAAATATGAGACTAGCACTGCGTTTGCCCTTGGTGAACCAAACGGCTTCGCATTTGGCTAAACTTAACTGTCTGTTAACAAGTTATGACATTTGTTTAACACTTGGTTAATGTTTTGAGTCATAGCAAATATCTCTACACACACAAAGAATCACCAAATAAATCATAATCACCTACACTGGGCAAGCTTGTACAGATATAATGTATAAATATTAAATAATAGGGTGCTTAGTGTTGAGCCTTGTGGAAGACCTGACTGTTGCAGTATGTCTACTGTAAGTTGCATTCTATTACTCGTATTTCTATTTCCATTTGAGAAATACTATTTGATTTACTATTTAAAGAATTTATTTTTGACTGGTGTCAAAACGCCAAATTACAACCAGTCCTTATTCTACGTAATACTACGGAGTAACTTAAAATACTAATAATAAGCAAAAAGACATCATCAACGCCAACGCGGCCAATAATGCCGATTTAGCTAATCTAGCGTATGCGTGTGATCTGCAACGCAAGCAGTATGATGCAATGTGGCGTGACACTGACGTTGATATGACAGGCCCCAGAAGTGTGTCATCATTACCTCTAGAGTAAAGGGTTCTATTTTCAAGTATCTTAAATATTAAATAGGCTAAGTGGTTAGCAATTTGAAGTTGGTTGAGTTTATCATATAGTTTGTATAAATTAACAGAATTATAGGCTGATTTTATATCTACAAATACTGCTAATACAATTTCGTTTTTGCAAAGGCCACATTGACATGTGGTGTGATTAATGCTAAGTTTTGATTAACACCCTTGCCTTTCCCGAAACCAGTTTGATATGAAGTAAAAATTCGCTTAGGAAAACTAAATTTAAACAATTCTTAATTAAAATTTCTAATACTTTGAGATAACATGATGATTCTATGTTATTGGGGTTTTTATTGGGTTTCAATATTGAGATTAGGTTACATTTTATCCAATTGACAATCCATTTAAGATGGAGTTGTAATGATTTATTAAGGCCTTCTTTATTTGAAGTGGTAAGTATTTAATCAATCACATGTCAGCAGACGATCCTTTATCTCTTAAACCCACAATCAAATTCCTCAATAGTGAAAGGTTTGGTGTTTCTAGAGGGAGGTTTTAACGAAAAGAGAGAGTAAATATTTTTCACTATCATAGTGTTTAAAATTTGAAATGCATTTCATTTCCTATAATATATTGTTTTTTATTTTTACTTTTTCCGTTAAACTTATTTATCTTTTCCAATACTTGAAAAATATTAGAATTTCTATTTAGTTCGTTACAGAATTGGACGAAGTTAGTTTCTTTTTCTTTCTAAGTTCTTTCTTTGTAAATGCTATGTATTTTTGAACCAAAATGAAATTTTCCATAGACGGATGCTCCTTGAAATATTTTAGATAATCCTTTCTTTTTTTAATTAAGTTTGTACATTTCTCATCCCAACCTATGAGGACTATTATTAATCTTATCAGGGATTGCCTGATTTGCAGCGGAGTTAATTATGTTATTCAGAGTTGGGAAATCAGTTGCCTTATTATTTAGCGAATACTCCACTACAACCTTTTCATGGTAGAAACCAATCAGCTTTATGGGAATTTCGTTATTAATTTCATTCATTCGTATGCAATTTTCGAATTAAAACATTTAAAATTGACACCATATATATTTTCCTTTTTAATACTACAATAAAATATTATAAAATTATTGACTAATATACGCTAAAATCACTCTTTTCCATTTACCTTCCCGTGTTCTATGTCCAAATCCTTTCGACAGTACTTCTGATTGTAGCTTTTTGGGTGGCAATTTTTTCATTATCATTAAAGCACATCGGACGCCGGAAGATGCCCCCATTTTGCAAATGCTCAACGCCAATCGTGAAAGACATTGTTCTAGAACTTCTCGACGAAGACCTTGTATCAAGGTTAGTAGTGCATCCTAAAAATATTTTAACATTACAGCATATGCTATCAGAGTCACATTTCAGAATTCACTATCCTAAAGAGTTATTGAGATATCTTTCAAAATTGAGAATATTGTGGCAGGCCAAATAAGAATCTGATGAGATGGTGTGAAAAATATACATTCCTTAATAAATGAAATACAGATTGGCGCTATCACTAAGTTTTAATGACCGTTTACGAAGGATATACATCAGGTATGTTTAGAAAAAATACAGGTACATAATCATTATGTATTACAGCTAAACTTACTTTCCAGGTCTTAATGCTAATCCGTAACCTGCAATCCAAGCCTTAATAGATTTTAGTAAAACTTCTCTCACGACGACTGAAGAATTTCGAAGAGCATTGCGTATAGTACCTTTCCGAGCCCGACGAAATTTGGCGTTCTTAACTACTTATTTACTTTCCAGGGGTCTCTGGCACTTCGAGAAACTTTTCACGAGTTGGTCAATACTGTTTTACTATTTGGACTGCGTAACATTCGTGTTAGAAAAATTTGTATTAATTTTTCCGAGTTCTCGTATGTTTTTGGGCAGAGTAACGATTTACCGAGCATGGAGATTTTTCTCAGACTGACTTTTCGAGGCCCCTCTTGCATAGTATCGCGCGTGAAGAATATTTCCTCACTAACTCTTTCCCAAAGGTTTTTTACTTTTTGTACCATCTTTCAAGGCTGGTTTCTTGTTTTTCTCCTCGAAAAATCTGGATTCTGCAGCTGCATATTATGCATATTAAAATGTTTACTAACACTTGGAGAGGAAAAGAAGGATGCAGACAAGCCAAGAAAATGATTCTAAATCCTGACGGATCCAGAGCAAGGCGACTGCTAAAAAAGAGCCGAGAGGACATCAGGAACTTGGTAGGTATTCTGACTGGGCATGGAAGCCTAAACAGACATCTGCACCTTATCGGCGTGAGGGACAGCCCACTCTGCCTGAACTGCGGGACAGGGGAGGAGTCCTCATACCACTATATAGGAATTTGTTATTGGAGTCGCCTAAGGAGGAAGATACTGGGAGCACCGACACTTGCTCGGGAAGATCTAAAGGATCTGGACTGGGAGGACGTCCTCACCTTTATCAAGGTGACGGGCCGTTTCAGTGCGGGCCGGGTGTTGGAAGTAGCCAGGTAGGGTAGGGCGGATCGGGGATGGTGAAAAGGGACTTATAGGCCTACTTACCGGGCTTCGCCCCCCCCACCCTTACTACTACTACTACTAACACTTAAAATTCCTCAGTCGCCAAAAATTCTAATATGGCAATTAGCGTTTTAACATGTTTTGTAAATTCCAACCTCGGTTCTAGTACCGCCGGGTGTTCCAAATTAGGATAATTAATATTGGTTGGTCCAGTTAACATGATTTATGCATTCTGATCACAGGTCTTTGCTCGCTACATATTCCTAATAGAAACGCCCCCTGGCCAAGGTTTTATTTTTAGAGCAAAGTGTTGGGGGATCTGTTTGTGAAGCGTACAACTAGTGGGTGATATTCCTTGTAGCTACTTCATCTAATTTCGCGTTATAACGCGGTCAGAAAAAAAAATAAAGTAAAAGTCAGCTGCAGTTCAAGTCTGATTTGGGGTCTTTGTGAAGTTAAACACAGTGCCATTAATTTGGATTTTATTCCAATGGTAAGTTATTTTATTTTAGTAAAGCATTTGATAGGTGCTATTGTTGTAAATTTTCCTGAATTGTCCCTAGGCAAAATAATTCAACTTTTGATGTGGTTCGGGCATTATTTCTTGTAACTTGAATCTCATTTAATTTTAAACAAAAAATTATTATTTTTGTCTATTGGCAGTCTAGTTTGGAACTTAATTTATTTTTTTTAAAAGAATTATAAGAACTATGAAATAATTTGTTGAAACAAGTTAACTAGAATCAGTTATTAACTCCAATTCATCACACTCTGATTGGTTCTTAAAAACCTGAGTTAAACACAAATTTTAGATAAGTTTAAGCTATATCGTTACAATTTCTGTGTTTACAACACGTTTTAAATAAATACTTCAAGTAATACCCGAATTAAGCTACTGCCATTTTAGCTTAACATATTTTAACCATTTTCTTGTATATGAAATTATTTTTGCCTTAATTGGAAAATATGACTGTTTCATATAAATTAATATTATTAATTATTCTGAAAGATTACAGTTGAATTGTGCAAACCAAGAGCAAATAATTCATGTGAAATTGCATTAAAACATATACCACTCTCTTTAATATACTGTATCAAATATAATCCTAAAATAAACTTAATTTAAACCATACGTACATCTGCTAAATTATGTAGTCTATCTCTATGATTACAGGCGAACAGTGCTTCAAACAATAGTGCAGCTGGTCCTGCTTCCAGCGATTCACACGTTCCTTCTTCTTTAAGCATTTTTACTAAACTTTCCAATGCCTCAGATTTACACCATATCTCATCCTAAAAATACGAACATTATTGCCTACCAGTCGAGGTGACTTGACTGGAATTTCAATGGAAATATTTCCCTTCATAAATTGGAAAGACATGTTCATAAAGAGTAGGTTAGATTACCGCAGGATATTAATAACAATATCTTTGTGAATATGCCACCGAAATGCCAGGAAATAATTTTAAAACGAGGTTTAATTCTAGAGCTATGCAATTGATCGGTCAAATTCTTTTCGGTCAATTGGTCAAAATTTCGTTGAAAGCCTATGTTATTGCCAATGCCAATTTTAATTAAAATTTCAAGAAAATATATATTGTATATTTGAGTACAAAATAATGGCAAACACTAATTTTCCAGACAGTGTGGTAGTTAGCCTGTTTCTCAATTTGCTATGGTCTATTTCTCATGCAGACCCATTGTTCCGCATATTTATACCTATCACAGTTTCAAGTTTAGATTTTGATCAGAATTCACGGGTATTTGTAATTTTTTTCATGGTTTATTGTTCTCTAAATTGTCAGTCGTTTAAACATGAGTTTAAAAAACTGATGACGGAAATGAAAAAGTTATTAGTCAGGAGATGTGTATCTATAACTCAATAAAAATATATATTAAAGGTTGTTTTCCCAATATTGAGATTGTCTTAAAAATGTGCCCGTGACTTCTGATTACTACCAGCAATGGAGAAAGGTCATTTTCAAAATTTAAGTTAATCAAAAACAGACTTCAAACCTCCATCTTATAACACAGGCTCAATGCTTTAGGTTCACTCAGCATTAAAATTGACATTTCAAGACAACAAATTTATGAAATACTTATAAGTAGCTTCATTAGTACGAAGTGTAGACGTAAACTAATTAGCCATTAATCTACTAAGATTATGTAACAGTTCTTTTAATTTTTATCATCTCATGAATTTATCAAAATCCAAATGCTCTATAGGTACGTCGTGCGTACATTTTCTATAATTTAATAGTAAACTTTAAACGTTTATTTTTAACTTTTTAATTGAACAATAACGGTTTTTGTAGGTTACTTTAAAAATATATTCTTCCCAGTAGGACTAGCGCCATAGGATCCTGCTAGGAGTCCACAGATCTTAAATGCAATGTTGCGAATCAGTTTTATTAAATATCAATTTTTCACGTAACCAAATCGCCCTTTTTCAGCTAAAACTTTATACAGAACAACTAAAACACCATATAACGACTTAGAGATTTATCCGAATTACAAAAACGTTTATTATTCTGGGGGGTTCATATATCATAGGAAAAATCACGGTGTAGGCCTATTTCTCCGAAAATCCCTGTATCACCCGCATTTCGCAACCAATGCTATTGTGAACTACTAAAATGCATAAACCTCACTAAGTAAATATCACCCTGTCCTAAGTTTGAACTTGGACTTGAAAAATGTTATATAAACATTCACAGTTAATTATAAACAACTAGAGCGTTCGACGGGAGCGATTTTAGTCCTTAAAGTTGCAGCCATCAGCATTGTGTAAATATAAACACACAGGTGCGTACTCTGCTAGTTGTTCTATCCCGCAACCTAAATACCTGTGAGCACTGTGCATCGGTACAGGGTATCAGGTCCCCATCTAACCTGGATGTACATGTACATAGGTACACGGCACCCGGGGGACTTCTAAAAAGTAGTGAGAGTCGATTCTACGAGTAAAGTATCAACATTTCCAGTAAGGGGATTTTTAAGAGTAATGCAAGTGCCTTAGTAATCTGTATTAAACTTAAATTAAACTACTCCGTCATTGAGAGCCGCTAAATGATACCATATAAATATTAAAACAAGTACATAAATGAAAGACAACCCAGCTCGCATAGACTTTATTAATAAAACAGTGACCAAGAGCCCAGAAACACTTTAAACTAAGCATCCCTTGAGAAGACATGCATTTATTATTGCTCGCGTACAGTATAACCGTTGTTAAGTTTGTTTGTAAATAAACTTATTATTGTTTTTATCAACGTGTCTCCTTTATCATCTCTTCTCACCTGACGTAGAGCGATTCCGAATCTGAGCTATTCTCCTGCACGCTAAGCAAGGCGTGGCGTCACGGATAAAAAATCAATTTGTGACAGTATGGTGGAGGCGCGTGTACGTGTTAAGGCAATAATATAATAATAATAATAATAATAATAATAATAATAATAATAATAATAAAATCAAGCCATTACAATTATCGAGACGTGGGGCAGGCAAGTCGGTCTACGTCACAAAACATTAATAAATTAAATTAAGCAAAAAAATCAAGTAATTATAACAGGCAAAACATTAAGCAATAAATAACTTCAAATTCAAATCAAACGCAGGCTGGGCCAGTTTAGCTATTGCATGAATATATACATATAATAAACAAACATTAATTTCAAATCACGCACCGAAGTATTGTAAAGTGCCGCCATCTACGGGCAATCAACGTCACGGCAGACAGGGCCGCCATCTCGGAGCTAGTAGACGGAAGCATAGACGACTTCCAGGTCATGTAGTGCATTTTAAGATCCTTTACACAAATAGAGCACTATGTAAAAATCGGCCTCTCCTATTGGTCGATCCATCTCGTATTACAATATGTCTTCGTGATGCAATCAGTTTTTGGCAAGAGCTCTCGTGGTAGAGAGGTTTAGATGGCTGGTTCTCACCTGGACGGCCCGGGTTCAAACCCCGTTGCTTTTTTTTATTATTTTTTTAAGATTATGTTTCTAAACAGTTTTTTCTTGATTTTGGGTATATCTTGGGTTAGTTTGGGTTAGCACCTGGTTAGTTTCCTTTTCTTGAGCCCCCGTAGCGAGCGAAGCGAGCGGAGGGCCATGGAGATCGACCAATAGGAGAGGCCGAGTTTTACGTACCTAGTGCTCTATTTTTGTGAAGGATCTTAAGATGCTCATCTAGCACTTATTCGACCAGATGCAGCTCAATCCAACCAAATAAAGGACAGCCATAACGCTTTATTTATCTCCACATGTACAGCATTTCTAATATTTATAGTCTACTTTTTATTTAGATTCTGGAAATACCCGAAAGAAAGAAGAACACGACTACGAAACGAAGGATGCAATGATCCCACCCAAGAGCCCCAACTAGAGATGAGGCAAATTAATATCGATACGCAACAAAACTATGTATTGCGCATCCATAACAGACAGAAGACGGCAACTTCCACTGCAGCTTCCAGGAGACGCCAGAAACAAGCCACGAGGCAACAAAAGAAGGCAGCCAGCAAAACCTATAGTAAAGTATAGTGTAGTAAATAAGTAACCAGGGTATATGGTAATAAATTGCGAAAATGAACAAATCAATATTTTATAATCAAAATCGGCAAATTATGTGTAGATCAACATTTTAATTTTAAAACAATTAGGAATAAGTTGAATTACCGTAATATTGTTAATATAGGTAATTTATTTTAAGACAGGGCCGCAATAAGTTAATTTATAAAGGCAAGAGTAAAATCATTGTCTTTATATATAAACCCCCATTAACCAACCCTACCCCAAACTAACCAATAGAAAGACAATGGATTAATGTAAACTCTTTTGAGATGGACGCATCTTAACAGAGGGGATATAATATAAAGGGCAATTTATTGAAAAAAGGCATAGGCATAAACTCTAGTTTTAAAAGTAGATGGCATTGTAAGCCGGAATAAGGAACAAATTGATGCTCTCAAAACCGATAGGGTTGCAATTAGGTATAGGGTATAGGTCAGTAAGCTTAAACAAGTCAAATCGGCAGATTTTGGTCTATATCGACATTTCCTATATAACTAGTAATAAGTTAAAAGGTTCCAAGAGAGGACCGTATTTAAATAATACGTGACAAACAAGTTGCTTTATTAACACAATGACTACTAATACGTAATAGTATATTATTTTATATGGAGGAAAAGTGATACTTTTCATGGCGCGCTCGTGTTTAACAGCCGAACGGAGTGAGGCTGGTAATAGAGAGCAAGCCATGAAAAGTAACTTTTCCTCCAAATAAAATATGCTGTTTTTTCTTCAAATGTCGACAAATTAATGCAAAAACATCTCTTTTTAATAGTAATAATATCTAATTATTATTAAAGATAAATGGGTTCGCAAGGCGGCTTAGACCACGGTCGTAGGTGGCCTTGCTTAGACCGGTGTCGATGAATTTAACATAAAGCTGTCAGTGGACACTGTCAACAATAATTATTTTTTTAAGATGGCGTCTCCGATTGCGTTTTAATTCCGTATCGATAAGCAGTTATTGAGTAAGTTCGATTAAATAATAACCAATTTGTTCCTAAATTAGTGATTTTTAGAAATGCAGTCACAAATTGAGTGGTAAATACAAATTGTAGTTTAATAAATCTTGAGTTGTTGACGCTTATTTTGTTGTCTGTTTGTATTGTATCTATGTTGCTATGACAACACTTTTACCTCCGCCGGCGGAAAAGTGAAAAGTAAAGCTCCGGCGGAGGAAAAACGAAACTTCACGGCCGCCTACACAGTCGAGTAATGACGGATTTACTGACGTTTGAAGAAAAACGTTGTTTTCAATAGAAACAACTCCATCCTGGAGGTAGCACATTTTTAGTAAACAGTCGGGTTTAACAAGCTATGCTTTTGTTAATAAGATAAGAAAACGTCACAAACGAGAAAATATAGGATAGGATTATAACATTGTTCATATAACTTGTAAGCAATTTTTCTTTTATTACATGTATAACTATCAGTGGAAGAACCCACTGTAGTCTCCACTAACAGACTGTCAGAGAAAAAGAGCGAGTCAAACCACACTAGGACTTAAAACTGCCTGGGAGGCTACAAAATGAAATACAAATGGTTGGATCTAAGCCAGAACAAGCCCACTGACGAAATATATAATAAATTGTAGTAAGATTTTGTGAAATGCGATGTGTCTTCTCGAATTGAGGTCTTTTTCTCTCTTCTAAAGCAAAGAAGTCTGGATAAAATGTTGGGGACCAACGATATTAGGGAGGGGGAATGTGTGAACTACTAAAATGCATAAACTACTAAATAAATATCACCCTGTCATAAGTTTGAACTTGAACTTGAAAAATGTTATATAAACATTCACAGTTAATTATAAACAACTAGAGCGTTCGACGGGAGCGATTTTAGTCCTTAACGTTGCAGCCATCAGCATTTTGTAAAATATTAACACCAAATTCATCAGACTTTCGGGTCTCTCTTAACTCCGCTCGATTAGTTGAGTGCAAGCACACAGGTGCGTACTCTGCTAGTTGTTCTATCCCGCAACCTAAATATATGTGAGCATCTGTGCATAGGTACAGGGTATCAGGTCCTTAACCTAACCTGGATGCACATGTACATAGATACACGGCACCCGAAGTATTTCTAAAAAGTAGTGAGAGTCGAATCTACGAGTAAAGTATCAAAATTTCCAGTAAGAGGATTTTTAAAAGTAATGCAAGTGCCTTAGTAATCTGTGGCAAACTTAACTTAAACTACTCCGTCATTGAGAGATGCTAAATGACTTACCATATAAATAATAAAACAAGTACATAAATAAAAGGCAACCCAGCTCGCATAGACTTTATTAATAAAACAGTGACCAAGAGCCCAGAAACACTTTAAACTAAGCCTCCCTCGAGAAGACATGCATTTAGTATTAATTGGGTATAGTGTAAACTCATTTAATGCATCTATAAACAAAACGCGCATTTATTATTGCTCGCGTACAGTATAACCGTTGTTAAGTTTGTTTGTAAATAAACTTGTTATTGTTTTTATCAACGCGTTTCCTTTATCATCTCTTCTCCCCTGCACGCTAAGCAAGGCGTGGCGACACGGATAAAAAAACCAATTCGTGACACTATAGTAACAAATATATAAATAATACAACTATAGTATAATACTGAAAAATTGATGCCAATCCATAAACAAATACCTAGCAAGTATTCAAACTTTGACAAAAATTTCGGAGTCTCGCTTATACGTTTTAGCACCGTATTAAAGCATATAACGTTATAATAATGACTTTCTTCCGTCTCTCGCTGCAATGAATACTAAATCAGGAGGCATATCACATAACGATCGACGTTTATAATTTTATTTTATCGGTCATCGAACCTCCCTCTAATGTTTGTTTACCCCCGATATTCACATGAATTGAAATTGAGCAATTAGCTTTTAGCGGTAGTTTAAGTACTGATATCGTATGCCTTAATACAAACATGAATGAATCAATAGATCCAATGATATAAAACCTAATATGTAGTATCAAATATTCAGGAAAATATTTACTTGAATTAATGCTTGCGGAAGATGTAGCGAAAAGACTTTCCCGCGCCGTCTTTGAACGTGGGACTTTAAAAAAATAATAAACGAAGATAAAGAGCTATAATAACGCAAAGCTTTTTAAAATGACTAATAGCTTCAACCAAATTATATTAAAAGAAATACTAACTAGATTTAATTTCAAGAATAAAATTGTGTGGCTTTATTGTTCAGAAATATCGGATTCATTTTTTATCGATATTTTGCAAAGTCACGGTTTTGTAGGCCTGCTTTAACTAAGTAAAAAGCTCTTCAAGCAAGCTGTACAAAAAAATCCCATTTCTAACAGTCTTTACACAATTTATCAATTTAATACATTAAGAATACAAGTTTCTGAGAAGACCGTCAAAAGTACAGAATAACAAGTCTAAAAAGCTTCAGAAAGACCGTTCTTATTTTCTATAAAATTCCTAATAATATTGAATAAAATAAATACTCTAAATAAATATACGATAGTATAATTTAAAAAATAGAAAACTTGTGTAAGCTGCTTTTTTTTCTAATGGGATTTGATTCATATTCATTGATTTAAAATTCAATATCTAGTTGATCCACTCTGGGCTTGGAAATCTTGGCACCTGCCCTTCGGTGACCAAAAATACAAATACGTAGGCATTCATCAACTAATAATTACTATACTCAACGCGCCGAACAGATTCACCAAACACGGAAAACACGGATACAATAATTCTTCTTATTTTATGATTCCATTGATTCCAAACATAGGAACTTTGATTAACACACTCTATTTTTATTTTTTGTATTATGGATAAGAAAAATCGAAATGAAAAACAAAACATTGGGTCGATTCAATCATAAAATAAGACGAATTGTTTTCGCGATTGGTGAATCTGTTCGGCGCGTCGAGTATAATTAAAAGACAACAGTAAAAAATCAATATCTTGTTGGTCTACCCTGGATCTGGACAATATCTGGGCACCATAATTATTAAAAGTTTTAAGAATGCAACATCACGTCAAATTGCACGCATAATGAAGAAGCATAATTAATGAACTTGTCAGTGTCATTAAAAATTTGCATCGATTTTTGTACGCAGATCTCAAAGTTCAAATAAGTATTATGCCTCTCCATAGGAAGTGCGATGTATAGACACGGAGGTGATCGAAGAAGGCAAACAACAGAACGGGTTGGCCTTGCAATTATTGTCACGTGTACTTTAACAAACCGAACGTAGACTACCATTAGAATAAAAAAACGAATGGCTTAAGAGTATCAACACAAACTGTTTGCAGAAGCTGCATGATCAACAGTTACGAACCAGAGGAAGAGAAGCGTGTCCACTTCTGCACCAGATTCATCGAACGTATCGCAGAAGTTGGGTTCAAGCTCACGTGGAGTGGGCCAAAAAAGAATGTCGTCACTACCTTTTCACTGACGAATGCAGACTAAACCTGTTCAGATCAAATGGTAGAGCACTAACTTAGAAAAGGTCTTGAGAGTGGTATCTCGAAGAAAATATGGAAGCGAACGTTCAGAGATTTTTTGTGTGGGGAGAAGAAATATAACGGAAAAAATTGAATGCCTCGAAGCCGTTGTTGTGCCATTTGCACGAAATTGTCGTATTGAAGGTTTCGTGCTGATTAATGTCAGTGCTCGTCCCTGCTGCGCGACAGTTTTCCATAGATATATAGATGTCAATAATATCCAAAGGATGATTTGGCCTGCCAAGTTTCCAGATACGAACGTTATATAATACCTACGTTTGGCCTCGCCTTAAAAGAATTCTGGACCTGCAAGAACCCCAACCACAAAATTTCGAAGAGCTGACCCAGGCAATTTTGGAGTCGTTGCATTCTGGAAAGGCGTCCAGTCGTTTCTAGGCCCAAAGTGGATCAACAAGATATTGACTTTTTATTTATGGATGTCAAAGTTTTTGGTTTCCATTTTAGGATTACTGTTTCATAAAACTGAAAAATTGCAGTATTAAAATAAAATTATCTTATTAAAAAATGAGATAACTCCAAAATTCCAAAAACATCTGGAGGTGATAACTCCAGACTCATTAGACCAGCAAGCTATAGCTGATAAACTTTGGCTATTAGCTAGAGATTCTCCTTAGATCTCTGGATTATGGACAGCTTGACAATTGTGCTTTCTTTTAAGTCTGAGAATGTACGAGAAGAAACGGGATTTCAAGCACTGAAAGCTGAATCCAAATCAGACTCTATTTGGTTTCCAAATCGGGATCCTTTTTGGCCCGTACGGATCAATTGTGAGGAACTTTAGCTAATAGCTTTAACTCTGATGATCCTGCATTGAGGTTCGTTGGGAGACTTTGGGGTTAAATCGTTAAGGATTCAGGATATTTTATATCGTCTTAACAAGCAAGCAAATTTAATTTTTTAACAAGTAGTCTTGGATTTATTTCATAAAACGAAATTTAAACTAGCTTTATTCCTCTATATATGTGCCTTTTTTTCTACGAGAGGTAAACAACCTTCTTAAAAGGCACCTGTTTGTTGATCTCTCGGTTAGATAGTTTTCGGATTCGACCCCTCAAGGGGTCGACCTGCTCTGTGTCCGAGTTTCAACTTATATCAGGTGAAAAGCGGTGTCCATTTTTGTTCACTGTGCGATCCTTTCTCCTTCCTCCTTTGTTACCATTACCTTTCCCTCGAAATTGTGGCAGGTTTCCCAGTTTTTTGTATTTATTCTACAAAGTTTTGCGGCGTTATACCTGTCTATAGCTCCAAATTGGCCTTAGATCTTTCCCTGATTTCATCTGTAGTGCACAACTAGAGTGTGCTCTCGAGTGTCCTCCGGTCCGCAAAAAATACTTCCATATCCATAGCATATTTTCTAAATGATGCTTACACTTCACCTAATTTCTTATGTCTGGGATCATTTTTTAGTCCATTACCCAGTCGTGGTATTTTCGTCCCATCTTCTTTGCCAGCTCTCTACAATCATTTATTTAATTTTCCCACGTTGTTTCTTGTCGTCTACTGCTGCAGCTACCTGTCTATTTTGATCAGGTCTACGGGTAGGATCTCTGTCACCACTTATATTACCGCCGTGGACACTATTCTGTATATTCTTAGCAGCATGTTGTTGTATTTCTTAATGAGTAAGATATCATACCTTCATATAACATCACTAACTGGATAACTCCATACAGCAGCTCTCTTTTTTTTGCTTTCTGGACCTCCAATATTAAGCATTAGTCTAATCAACGCCCCTAACTTTCCCCCAGGTCTTTTTGTGACTGACGTATTAGATGTAATGTCCGAATGCCAGGTTCTTTTCGATATGGACTCCCAGATATTTAAGGCTTTGGTGATTTCCCACTCTGAGCGTCATGTTTCTACGTGCCATCCAGTACAACAAATTCCGTCTTCTCCGAGGCCATTTCGAGGTGGTTGCTTTTTACCCACACATTTATTTCGTGGATGATTTGCTCCATTTAATGTGTCATCTCTTTCTTATTTCGGGTCATCACCAATACTGCCAAGTCATCGACGCGACGTTTCGAATCTTCTCTATACCATGTATATTATGGCCTATGGTCAAGATGGAGTTGTACATCAGATTCTACAGGAGGAACCCCACAGCACTGAAATGTTTTGCCCCTCCCCCTGATGTCCTTCGGGATGTTTAGCAGGTATCCACTGTTTTTTTTTATTATTCTCCAAGAGCCCGAGTTAAAGACGTTGCTTACATCCGGCGCTATGAGGACGTATCAATGTTTATTTCCAATTCTTATGGAACTCCATTCCCTCCTTATTTAAATTATCTTCAGAATTCCAGTTATGGTTGATCTTCCCTTTCTAAATCGGTACTGGTTGTCTGCTATTCCACCCTTTTCCGCAATTTCTTTTTCCATTATATCCTTTATGATATGTTTATAAAGCTTTGTCATATTATTAATTCGTCATAAAGGTGTATATGAGTTTGACATGTTATATAGCTTGAGAGGCTTGTAAATTAGTATCAGTTTTGCCAATTTCCAAGAGCTTTCAGTTGAATTCTATTGGTGCCCAATGTTTTCCCGGTCTTAAACTTGTGCGCAGCGTTGCTAAGTTCTTCCACAGTGAAGTTGGGTACTTTTTACTGGTTTGCAAAGCTTTCTAGAATGAGGTCTCTTCTTGCGTGGCATAGCGTTTTAAAATCCCTTTCTTCCGTTTCTTCGCTAGTCCTCCATGGGGCGTCCTGCGGCTTAATTGTGTTCATTCAGGTCATCGCACAACGTCCTCAACTTTCACTTCTTCCGTATTTTGATTTTCAGGTTTTTCCTGATCTCTTTGTATTCCTGCTCAACCACTTGAGTTTCCTCATCATCTGGTCTTCTGGCTCTAATTTTACTCAGATGTTTTCGGAGAGAAATATACTTTTCTCTTGAATTTTGCATTTCTTCCGTCCACCAGTATGAGGCGCCATTGGTGTTATGCGCTGTTGTTATTCTAGAGCGTTGTACTCCTCTCTTCAGCCGATCCTCGCATTTCTCTGTTCGGTGGGCATATTTCTCATCCTGATAGTTAGTTTCTATTAATATATTCTTGAACTTGCTCTTATCTAATACTATCTTCTATACAGTGTGTCCAAAAAAATATGCCACATATGGGAAACTTCTTTATTATTGGTTTTTTAGAAGATTTTATTCTTGATAAAAGTTGGTCCTTGCTCTAATACTGCTTTTAGTACGGGAGCAAATATCATTTTTCCGAAATCGCGTCAAGCAAGAGTAAAGTACCTTAACTTATAAAGATACAGCAAAATCTTATAAAGAAATGTTCTTCCAAATTAAAAAAGTAATCTAAATGTGAAATTTGAGTTAAGTACATCAACTTTTAATTTTTCTGTTTTTTTTTCTCGATTTTTTCTTAAACGTTAAGCCACTGGTGAATGTTTTATTCTTTTGTTATTAGTATACTTGCCAAGTAACTTCAAAATTTATTTAAGATAGAAATTAGTTACATAGTTGCATAATGTTGCAGTTTTTGGGAAGAGGTCCTCTAAGCATGGTTCAGAGTGCTACAATAAACCTGCATAGGTTGCAGTGGCAGAGGCGGGTACCAGCGCCAACTCACTTCAATTCTATTCTATTCTAGTTTGGGTTAGTTCTGTTTCCACTGTTCATAGTGCATTCTTTTTCCTCAAAATTAGTACCCCATACTTAGTAATTTGTTACATATCCACGTACCTACTATATTCATTTGTACTAAAAATGTTAGTAAAAAAACCAAATAATCCGTTTTTATTAAACTTCATAAAACTAATTATGTTTTATTTTACCTTTTGACACATTTACTATTCGACTAATTATATTGTCAATGCACTTTATAATTACAAGATCAATCGACTTACCTGTAAGGAAGATCGATCGGAATTATCCGAGCATCTCCGCCATCCCTCATTACACTTTGTAGTATACAACTTTTTCCCAATCGGTACAATTTTTAAAGAAGTTATCTAAAAATAGGGTGATTCAGCCGACCCTGGCTAGCCGCTCGAGCTCATCGCCTTGATGCGTCATTACAATTTTGGTTCGTGAGATTTTTGATTACATTGCATTTGGGGTGATAGGGAGAAGGTAAAGACTGGGTGGGTTTGTAATGAGGGATGGCGGAGATGCTCGGATAATTCCGATCGATCTTCCTTACAGGTAAGTCGATTGATCTTGTAATTATCCTTCGCATCTCCGCCATCCCTCATTACACTTTGTAGATGTTTAAAGTATTTGCGATGTAATCTGCATTAACTGAAAATTGCGAGTTTTCTGTAGTCCTAGATTTGTAAGGCCCTTTTTATAAACTAAAATTCAAATTTATAACCATTAGATTTAATAACACACATTATGAAGATACATATATCATGTTTAACGCTTAACTGATATTAACCTTTAACTTATTTTTAATACTATACCAATATTCTTATGTAATATGATAACAAGTTGGTAAGTAAGTTATAATTGTAGCTTAATATTTATATGATTCCTTAGAATTTATGGTTCAATAAACAAGATGCCAATCCAGTGGGATTACCCACGCCAAGTTTTTTATAGCATTTCGAGAATACTTTTGATTTTTCTGTCGAGCCAGCTGTCTTCTGAATGGTTTGTAATGTAACTCCCATTCTTTGAGCTGCTGAAGTTGCCCCGTGTCGCGTGCTATGTGCCCCAAAGATTTCCGTGTTTATACTGCTGGCATTTAGTATTAACTTGACCCATCTGCTAATGGTTTGACTGCTGTCTGGGTGATAGGGCTTTTTGTGAGTGAGTATTACATTTTCTTCGGTTTTGCTACTTGTGGTATCGGTTGCATCTGCAAATGCAACGATCTATTAGCATATTTACAGTATCTGTGAATGCCGTAATTTCTGTTTTTGAACAAAAAAATAGGTATGTTCACTAGCTGCAACTGCAATTGCAGACAGTGGAGGGTACGATCTATTGTATCTGCTAATACAACGAACTATTCACCTTTTACTGACTGGTAGCACCATTTTTCCTTTTGTGCGTTCTGTGTAAGTCTCTAATAGTGTGGCTATACATAGTTCAGGTTGATTAATAAAATAAGGTAATATCAAACTAGGTTGAAGCCTGTTTAAGCCACTTGCTTTTATTTTATCCGGGAATCTGATTTCAATTATGTATTCATATTTTAAAATATTGTCTATTTTTACTTCCGGGTTGTCCGTGATTTGTGTGTCGTTATTAGTATTAAGAGTGTTACTAGCTTTAAAGTTAGATTTGTAGATTTAAGAATTCGTGAGGGTACATGCTCTTTAAGCGCTGTAGAACTGGGTAGGAATCCCAAGTAATTGAGTATTTTGATTTTGGGGGTCTTATGTTAAATGTTCCATTGAGAAACCTTTTTATAACCGCTTCGTCTTTTGTTTGTGTAGGATGACTCCGAAGACAATTGAATGTTTAGGAGCTCAAGAATAAGTTTACGGTTTTATTATATATTTGTTGGCGCTTATAAAAACAGAAATTCCCCTATTGTAAGTATTTCCGTATTGTTTGAGGGCGCTATCTGTCAATGAAGAAATAATCACTTTTATCGCTTCATTAGGTACGCTTTGTTATAGAAAAGCTCTCCTGACAATGAGGAAGTTTCATCAATTTTTTTTATTTTATTTTATTTTATTATTGCTGATTTCGATAGCCCATGAAAAATAAGTGAACACGTGTTTTTTCTTTTTTCCCTAAGCCGAAAAATGAGGCAGATACAACGCCTTGAGATGTGCTTATGACGTCATAATACACATGAATTGTTACGTCACACCATGCATAGTATATCTATATATACAAAACTAAAAACTGGTATAGCTCTTGTAATATTCATCTTTAGTGGAAATATAAAAATACGTATCGATATTTTTTTCACTGTTCTATAGTTTGCAATAAAAAATAATCAGTTTAATTTCTCAGGAAACTTCCTAATTTCCCTACAGCCAGAGAAATTTTCTTCCACAATGGTTGTTTCTCTCCGCAAGGAGATGTGAGTAAGTATTTTTCAGGGTAAAGATAATAGACTGTTCTGCCAGTAGGTCCCTTTTCTCTTGTATAAACCCAAAAGTGAGCATGGTTGCGGGGGAATAACTACGCTTTTTTCGGAATTTATATAAAACCTAATCTTGTAATGTTTGTGTAATTTTATTTATACTTTTAAGCAATTCTCTTTTGAATTACCAATAACTAGCCAATTGTCTAAGTAGAGTACAGTTTTTATACCCTTTAATTTTACATATCTTACAACTGGTTTCAGTTTTGTGAAAAGATATGGAGCTGTACATAAACCAAATGAAACACAATTAAATTGGTATAGTACGTTGCAAAAAACGAATCTTAACAACTTTTTTGACTACTGTGCATAGGGATAAGGAAATATGCATCTTTAAGAGATCAGTTTTCCCCAAGAATGCGTATTTTGAATTTAAATTTTTTGCCGTCCTATGTAGTCTTCTACTTTGCTAACCGGAGTGGTGTCCTATTGAAAGGGATTTTATAATCCTGTACCCACTCTATTATTGAACTGTTTACCTTTAATTTCTGCTAATTTTGAACGTATAATTCTAGTTCAGACGATTGGCTAATTAATTTATTGAAAGGGAGGGCTAAGGCACTAATCCCACGGACTATAGTTGTTTCTGTAATTGATACAGTAGTTGTCTTGGCAGGATTTAGTACTCTCTTCGAGATTTAATTTTGATGGTCTGAGGACATTGCAGTTGGCAGCTGGTGGATACTTCTCTATCATACTGTTTTTTTTTTTTTTTTTTTTT
>MU183018.1:29675-46962 GCA_016904865.1 Pissodes strobi | reverse complement strand
CAGTCAACTTCGACGACACATTTTGTCGTTCCACGAAAAGCGTGGTTGGGCATTGTCCTTTTAAAATTATATTACTTTTTAAAATGTGACTTTTGACTTTTTAATTGTGATTTGACCATTGTTTGTTGGTGTCGTTTGTTTACTCTTCGTCGATATGTTCTTCAGGTCCAATGACAAGTAACACTGATGATGGCTTAGGCCGAAAGCGCTCTGTTATGCTTTTATAGGAAGTCCTTTTGGATTAAATTTTGCATGGAATACAAAGTGTTTCATTTGGTATGATTCATACATGCACACAGCCACTACTCTTCACTTAAATTTGATAACAGCAGAGAAGCTTTGGGTCGAGCCCTAGAAATCGAGGCAGCCTGTAACATCTCCAAGCCAAAAATCAGTGCCGTATCCATCCAGGAAGAAAAGCCGACAAACAGCTGTGAATTAACTGAGATGGGCGAAATTTTGAAGAAATTAACGGAAGTTCTTCAGGCCACAGGGAGATTCCGGGAGCCAATAGAAGATAGGCCACGTAACCGAAATACATCAAATCAGTGCTATAGATGTGGCAGGACTGGGCATTTCAAAAGAGACTGCCGAGTACAACTACGGTCTAGATCTCCATCCAGAGACCCTAGGGCCTCCAAGTCAAATCAGGAAAACTTCAATTAGTCAACATTGGGGGGCGGGTGTTGGCTAAGGAAGATAAAGCCCCCAGGATCGTCTCCATAAAAAGCCTAGGAAAAGCCACCGACAGTCTAACTATTAAAGGAAAGATCAACGGAAGAGCCATAACAATTACTGTTGACACTGGTGCGGCGGTATCTTTGATAAGGTCCAACAGGGTAAATAGAGTAGAAGTTCTACCCATATCAAAGAATGTAGTTTTACGTACGGTTACCGCTGAGACAGCTGAAGTACTTGGGAAAATGGATATCGAACTTCAACTTGGAAGAATTAAATTACACCACACAGTGTTAGTAGCCGACATAGAAGACGAATTTATTTTGGGAATGGATCTCATTGGCCAACATGGATTCTCTTTTGACAGCAAGCTTAATCTTCTGAAGTTTGGCACCGAAGAGTTCATCCTTACCAAAACAGACGATGGCACACCGACTAAAGTAGTGGCGGCATGTACTGTCAGAATAAGCAGAAATACCGAGCAGATAATTTTTGGGAAATTGGAGAAGGATTTTGGAGGCTGCATCGGACTTATCCAACACCACGATTTGCCTTGCAAACATCTCGTAGGCAAAGCACTAGTCAAAACCGACGGCGAAGTAACGATAAGGATAGCAAATATTTCACCTAATTCCATCAAAATCAATAAAGGAGATGTGATAGCCACTTGCGAGCCGGTACAGTGGGTAACCAGTTGCGAAACGCAGTGAGAAGTAACACCCTCGACATCACCTAAGGAAGTCCTAGAACATTTCCAGAAGTCGTGGCATCATCTGTCTTCCGAAGAACTGAAAAGAGCTACACAATTTATCAAAGAGCAGAGCACAGCCTTTGAAAGAAAAAATGGCACTACTGGAAGAACGAACATCATAAAACATAAAATCGACACTGGAAGTGCTCACCCCATACGGCAGCATCCTCGGAGGCTACCAGTGACGAAGCAGCAAGAGGTTACCACATTAGTCAACAAAATGCTTGACGATGGAATTATTGAGGAATCATCAAGCCCATGGTCGTCTCCTGTTGTCTTAGTCACCAAGAAGGATGGAACTACCAGATTCTGCGTGGACTATAGAAAGCTCAATGACGTCACTAAGAAAGACAGCTATCCACTTCCCAGGATTGATGACACGTTGACAACACTAGCAGGATCTCATTGGTTTTCAACACTCGACTTAAAGAGCGGCTACTGGCAAGTAGGCATTGACGAACAAGATAAGGAAAAGACCGCATTTTCTACCGGAAGTGGTTTATATCAGTTTAGAGTTATACCCTTCGGACTATGCAATTCCCCTGCTTCTTTTGAGCGTCTTATGGAGGTTGTTCTACGAGGCCTCACTTGGAAGACATGCCTGGTCTATCTTGATGATATAATGGTAATGGGAAAAACTTTCGAAGAGCACCTACAAAACTTGCATGAAGTTTTTACTAGAATCAAGAATGCTCAGCTCTTACTGAATCCAAAGAAATGTTTTCTTTTCCAACAAAAAGTTGAATTTCTCGGGCATGTCGTGTCATCAGAGGGAATCCAAACCGACCAACGGAAGATTACAGCAATCAAAGACTGGCCTCGTCCTCGCGACAAACATGAACTGCGGAGCTTCCTTGGACTATGTACTTATTATAGAAGATTTGTTGAAGGATTTGCAAATACAGCTGCACCTCTACATAAGCTCACTGAAGAACGAGCAAATTATAACTGGGATCATAACTGCGATTCTGCGTTCAGGAAATTAAAAGCGGCTCTATGTTCTAGTACAATATTGGGATATCCGGAACAAAAGGGTAAATTTGTACTGGACACAGATGCAAGCAATACCGGCATCGGAGCAGTTTTATCGCAAGTACAAGCAGGAGAAGAACGAGTTATCGAATACTACAGTCGAACACTTTCAAAACCTGAACGCAACTACTGTGTAACCCGAAAAGAGCTTTTAGCAATAGTACGGTCTGTTGGATTTCCAATCCAAGAATTTCTGATAAGGACTGATCATGCAGCACTTAAATGGCTTTTGGATATGAAACAGCCTGAAGGACAGGTAGCCAGGTGGCTTGAAAAGTTACAACAATATAACTTTAAGGTTAAGCACAGGGCAGGGAGATTGCATAATAATGCAGATGCTTTATCCAGAAGACCATGCGCGGATAATTGTAAGCATTGCCAAAGAATAGATCAACGAGAAGGAATTACTCCGATTAGGCAAACGGAATTTGAGGTTGATCAGCAGTGGACCACAGAGCAACTTAAAAAGGATCAGCTTGAAGATAGTGAAATAGCACTATTGCTAAGAGCTAAAGTAGAACATTAACCAAGACCAAGCTGGAGCGAGATATCAACTAAAGGACTTGCTTTTAAAACTCTGTGAGCTCAGTGGGACTCCCTGGTGGTGAAAAATGGACTTCTTAAACGAGCCTGGGAAAGCGCCGATGGAAAAGTAATGAAGACACAGTTAGTGGTACCAAGGAGGAAGATATCGGAAGTTCTGGAAGAAGTTCATAATGGAAAGTCTGGTGCTCATCTCGGAGTGAACAAAACGATTGACAAGATTCGCGACAGATTTAACTGGGTCAACTACTGCCAGGATGTGAAATCGTGGTGTCGGCAGTGATCAACCTGTGCCGCAAGCCAAGGACCCAAAACAAGATCTAGGGGCAAAATGAAACAGTATAATGTGGGCCTACCGTTTGAACGTATCGCCATTGACGTAGCTGGCCCTTTTCCAGAAACAAATAATGGTAACAAGTACATTTTAGTGGCAATTGACTACTTCAGTAAATGGCCTGAAGTATTTGCGATCCCCAATCAAGAAGCTGTTACCATCAGAGGTCCTTGTGAATAACTTATTCAGCAGATTTGGTGTTCCGTTAGAGTTGCACTCAGATCAAGGACGCAACTTCGAATCCAAGGTTTTCCAGAAAGTCTGTGATTTACTCAACATCCATAAAACACGGACTACCGCCTTACATCCACAATCAGACGGCATGGTTGAGAGGTTTAACAAGACCATTGAAGAACATTTGTCAAAGGTCGTAGATGAACATCAGAAGGATTGCGACCAACACATACCACTATTTTTAATGGCCTATAGATCAGCAGTCCATGACACGACAGGACTAACACCAGCCATGGTTTTATTTGGAAGACAACTCCGTTTACCCTGTGACCTATTATTCGGAACGCCAGACAACCAGGATATGGAAATTCAAGACTACGCAGACTCCCTTAAGGAAAAGTTACTATGCGTCCATGAATTAGTCAGAGAAAACACGGAGAAAGCCAGCGGCCGAATGAAGACACGCTAATTCTATGGGATTTCAGATGAGCGACAAAGTCTGGTTATATAATCCGCAAAGGAAGAAAGGAAGATCTCCCAAGCTTACGCCAGTATGGGAAGGGCCCTATACAGTCATCAAAAGAATTAATGACGTAGTGTATAGAATTCAGCGTAGTCCCAGAAGCAAACTGAAAGTAGTCCACCTCGACAGGCTGAAAGCATATCACGGACATGAAGTATCTGATCGGGACGATCAGGTTTAAGAGGGAGGCAATGTCACGACTAACAACCGTCCGAACGTTTTTGTGCTACCCTATAGAACTAGCCGCCCGCCGCGCCGTGCCGCTCGATTCTCTGTCTGTATGAATCATCGCCCGGCCGGCCGCGAAGTTTCAGGATCGCTGGAATTATCTCGATGGCCTCGTCGAGATCATATAGAGTGGCCTCGGAATACTTCCCGAATATTCGTGATAGATTGGAGATTATATATAAGCAGACTTAAGGCGAATATTAGTCAGTTCAGTTCAGTTAATCATTGAGTGTTGAATAGATATTAGTTGTAAAAATATAAGAGTAGTTTAGAGTGTTAAATTGTATACAGTGGTAGTGAATAAAGAGAGTATTAGTTGAAAATAGCAAAGTTGTAATTCTGTTAAGAACCCACGGGAAAAGCGTAACAATATTAACATTTCAATCTCCGTCAATCATTCCGCCGTCCGTCCGTTTGTCAACAATTTTTATTGTCTGATTTCGCTTCGTTTCGTTTTGTTTCTTTGTATATTGCCAATTGCCTTTATTATGGTAATTATTTCAGGGGTATGTTTTCGCCCATATTTTGGGTTAGTTGGGGGTTAGTTTTTGATGGTTGCGCCTCCGAAGCGAGCGGAGGGCCAGGCATGAAGTGTTTAAATATTTAAAGACAAAACGTAACGAGGGGCCCTGTACGCTCAGTACAAATATATTTCAGATTTCAGGTTTAAAAAAAAAACAGAAAATAATCACTTTTCCGTATTTTTTCCATTAGAAAATTAATATAGAATGCCTAATTCCTTGCTATTTTTTAGAATTTTTTTTATTTTTGATAGCGCTATTGTTAACTGGAGCCGAAAAATACTTTAGATTTTTCATAAAACAACAAAAAAATTAAATATGTGTGCAATATACTAATAATAAATACCATAAAGAAGTGGCATTAATGCATATTCTGGCGGGTCACTTTTTTGAAGAATCTGCACGATGGTGACTGCCATGAATTAATAAAACTCGTATAGAGACAATACTTTAAGATAATAATTCATCATGAGGTTACCCAATGAACCCAGGCATTGCGTCAAAACAGAATACGAAATATGAACACCAAATTGATTTTATTTCGGAATGAATGAATGAAATTGTTTTCCTTTGTTTCTTTATATAATTAGTATTATTCCAAGTAGACCGGCACGGCGACTAGCGACACCTTATAATCAATCTCTAATTAATTCTTAAATTGTTTTTTCCCGAACTGTTACACCTATGGGAGAAACATGATGCAGGCGCGTCATTGTGGCCATACATCAATGAAATGTTTGACGCACTTCGGCCGCCATCTTCATTATTTTCATTCACTACTTTATCCCCTCTTTACGTTGTGGGCGAATGCTCCCACGTAATGTGTAGTTTATATATATGTATTATTTATCGAGATTTTATTTAAGCATTTCGAATTTACTTTTATAAGATAGTTGACCATATTTTGTTATCGCAGAGTTATCTACCTACTGCCCCCATTAACCAGCTGTGGGGTTTTACCACAATATCGGGCCCAATTCTCTTTGGTCCTTTTTATTTTTATTTTTATTAAGGTTTCCTTCCTGGGATTCTTTACAATTCAAGCCAGCTGTTATATTTCAAGAACCACGCTGAATGGTCATTATTTTTTGCTGGGAAAGTACACACCGGCGAGTACGTCGCCAAGCAAGCCCATTTTCGGTCTTAAGGTAAAAATAAAAATCAGTATTCTTCGGTCCGCGTTTAGTTACACAACCCTAGGTAGAGAGCTCTGCTTATTTCATATTTTTGCTGATATCGTATATTTCGTTTACTTTTGTAATGTAGATTTTCAAGAATAAATCTTTAACTCTCCCTTGATGTTCGGCCCTGCCAAAACTGAAAGTATTTCAAATTCACGAGTAAATTAAAATAAGCGTATAATATATCTCTAACGCTAAAACGTTAATATTTCTAATGTTGGCATGTAAACATTTGGTAATTTAAGAATGACCTGCTCTGTCTATTGTTTTTATATGTATTTGGATATTACCGAACAAAATAACTTCAGGAAGTTATTATTTCCCATTGGATAAATAAATAGTAAAGATAAAATTTAAAATTATTTATTTAAAAACATAAATTGGAATGAAAAATGAAAAAGAGACCGCAAAATGCAAAATTCGTTTCATGAAATGAAACATAATTCGTTGCGTGCACTCTGGACTATTTGAATGGTTATTAATTCAAGTATAAAATCTCGTGTATTCAAATGAGGGCACTTTATCGAACTTCAACCAGCAATGTTTTGTTTAAATGATAAGTCAATATCGTGTCCAACTGCTAGCGACTTAAAGACATTTCCAGTACGAAATAATTTCTTAAATTTACTAATTAAACTAAATGAATTTTGTATTGTGTTGATTAATAAATTCTTTATGTTTCTTAGCTACAACATTCTATCTGTTCTAATTACCAGTTTTGAATTTTGAAGGTAAAAGCAGACATTGCAAGGCTTATCTAATTCAGTACGGTTCCCGTTTTCAACGAAGTGGAACTCTATCCGCATACGATCTTAGTAAAATCGGAATCACGCCATAAAACCGAATAAATATGTTATTTATAAACGCACGATTAGTCAGCCTACTAGCATTTATTACAAAGAACTACTAGTATTTATTACAAACAAATATAAAGCACTACATATTATTTGAGTCCAGTTATTAAGGTCGGCAATAAAAAGCTAAAGTAGGCCTTTGAATATCCGGAATCTGAGGGCTGAAGTAGGTTAACAGTATTTCGGCGTTCACTTTTGTTATTTTTAAATGAATTATTCTAATTTGTATTTATATTTTTGCTTGATGAATTGTGCTACCTTATATATGGCAATCAGTTCCGAATGATAAGAACATAGATATAATTAAGAATGAAATAAATAAATGCATCTATATTGATTGTAGGTTGATATTATGTTTTGCTCTGAAATTATGCACCTTCTAATAATAATTTGTCCAACAGAGCCAACATTATAACAATCATCGTGACCTTATTTTACACCTGTTGTTACTCAGTTGTTCTTTTAGTTATGATGTTTTACAATTTTAAAACAAAACTAAAAATCTGTTCAAACGTTTATCTGTACAGTGTTGCCTACACGCATACTAGCATAATAGGACAGGACAATGTTACATACAAACTTAAAGTCATAGTCATTGACAGGGGGACGTAAACTTTTCGTTACAGAGTGAAAAAAAATGCAAATATTTTATAGTTTAATAATAGTTTGATAATGAGATTCGACATAGGCCGGAGTCCTTAAGATGTCACGCTCTTGATCTTCAAATTTTATTTATTTAGGTTCATCTCAGATTAGAAGAAAATGAGAATGAATACAGTTAAGTTCAGCAAGCTGTACTCGATGCCTGCAAATTATGGCCTAGATCAAAAATCCGGCTATTTATTTAACAGGCTTCACCAAGTTGTAGACGGCACAAGTCAGAAAATCCCGAAGTTGTAATATGCCACTCATTTTAGCTTAGGCTTCACAACAAAATAAGATATGAATAATAAAATCGGCGGTGGACGCCAAAAATGTGTCAATAAAAAAACATATGAACAATAAAACTAGAAGTTAAATCAATCCATGACAAACATAAATCAAAATGATTGAATTATTGAGCCCAATTAATTCGAATCAGTAATACTTACTTTTTTGAATACTGGTAATAAATAATGAAACAAATAGATAGCTAAACAGAAAATCGATTTATTATCATAAAATGGCCGGTTTGGTTCTTTAAATTAAAAAAAAAATTATACTACAGTATCCACGGTATTCGACGTTTCTTGAAACTATACTTGAAAATAAAGTTACTTCACGTGAAGCAATATCTGAGGCAAAATCATTATTTGAAAACTAAATTTAAATGATTAAGTCAGTCTACAGCTGACGTATAGCAAAACACTAATTATTAAACGTAAGGTTCCGAAAAAAACAGATTCAACCAACTACTCAACTAAAAATAAAGAAAATTTTAGTCCACTGTTATACGAAATAATGTATCTATTATGTCACTTAACAGATAACTGACTAATTAAAACCGAAACGTGAACCAATTGCGGTACGCAAAATAATTTACCAAACCCCTAAAATCTAATCTAGTATACCCAAAGGCGTTTAAAGTCTAAATTTAGATTAGCGTTAATATATGAACGCCGATATTTAACATACTTAGTGAAGAATGACATGCGTATAATAAAAAAATAGATCTTGTCTATACGGTAGTATAAATCAACTAGTAATCAAAATAATAAAGAAAGGTTTGATCTGCTGATATACTATGGGAACACGTAGCTCCATAAGAAAACGTACACAATCGAATATCATGGACTAGAAGAAGGACAGCGCGAGGGGCTTCCTAGGTCCAAGAAGGTAGGACTTCACATTGAAAATCTTCCCAGTTTGTAGTGTTACATGTCATTTTAGCATGAGAACCATATAACAGGTAGAAGTCAAATAAAGTCAGTTAAGCCACCCTTAATCTTGCATGATCGTCGAACGACCAGTGCCTTTATCGAGATATTAGAGGAATAAACTGAAACAAGCTAGTTATATACGTAATTTCAGTCACTAGATCGTATCGTATTCTACATCGCTATCAAGAAAACATTAAAGTATATAGCAGTGCACTTCAATTAAATCACTTACCTTGCGAATAATTTCCTTTTTCGGCGGTAATATACCTTAAAAGAATTGTTGGTTGCCTACGGACGAGTGTAATATAATGCTCTTCGGAACGTTTAATGAAAAGGGTTATTCTTGGAACGTTGCCAGATGTTTAATTGGCAAAGCGGTTGCCCTGTGATTTTGACGTGGTTACGATTCAAGCCAACAGGAAAATACATAATTAATTGATATGCTGCCCTTGTTTTGATATTAAACGACTGTTTTTCGCTTTCGCTTTACAAATACGCAGTCAGGATATGTTATTAAATGCGTCTGTTTCCTAACTTGGCAACGTCGCTCGAATTTGGTCGCAAATGTTTCAGCAAGAAAAACCGGCTGGAGCTAAAGGTACATTTAGGTTCGATTGATATTTTTGCGTTGAATAGCTTTGATGTCAGGAGTTTTAAATGGCCGCCGTTCGGAATGATTTGGTTGTTGGTTGTTTGGTCATTATCAATGATTAATTTATCGTTGGATTTCTTTGTCCTACCAGCAGTGCATAATATCATACAGCCTTAGGTACGTTTCATTGCATATTGCAGATGTTAGTAAATTTGATGACAACCGGCTGGAGTATTTTGCGTAGGATTACAGGACAGTGTGGAACGGGCCTGTGGTTCGAGTTTTTTCTAGCTTTTTAACATCGAATTTCACGATCTACTTAGTCGTTTTTGGCTTGATTTCGTCCTCTTTCTTCGGCAAACCTTCTTAGGAGGTAGTGCGTATGTCTGATAAAAAGTTTAAGAATTTTTAATTCACCCTGAAGGGGATTATACTTATTTCGGGCGATAAAAAGTGGCATAGTTACTAGGTTGCTGTAGGGAATTACTTGTCTGGATGGGATGGATTTTTGCCTGAGAGTCAAGACTTTTGGTTGTAACTTCCCACGTGCAGTGTATTCTGGAACAAAGTACGCCGTTTCCTTCCTCGAGGAATGCCTGTAGAAGAGAGCGTTGTTGCTCCTAATTCGTCATTACCATCGTAAAACCCTACGTAGTTAGGTAAATAAATATACATATCTTATATTTTGTACATACTCATTTATTTTCTGTACAGGGGGGATTTATTTTATCAGAGTATAAGTTATTTCATTATAGTTTCCTAACGGGTCCCAGAGGGGATTGAAATACTGCACACTACTGCTATATAGAGAGTGTTACTTTTGAAAATCTATTAATTCTGGCACGTATATCATGCAATATCGTCAAACAAAAGATAATTTGGGCCTAGAACCGGCATAGTGTGATTAAGTATACTCATTATTTTTACAAGAAGTAATATTCTGGGGAATTCAAGCGTATTTAATGATAGTTTCTGATACCGTCTTCGGTATGATATTGCAGTCGAGCACTCATAGCAGATTCTTTGTCTTATGGGCACCCGTATTTTATAATAGGGTATAATGTTGTATAAAACTGTATATAATTTTTTCTACTTTGAATTTTGCTTATAAGAACTTGTAAAGTCGTGCATAAGCTTAGTAAATTTATATTTTATATTAATGTCGTAAATGGACAAGCTTTGTTCTTGCCTGGGGGTCTGAACTCTTAAAAGAGCAGACAGTGGTTATATTATTAGTCAGTTTTTCTTAGTATTTGATCAGTTTTAATCATCTCCTGATGATGCTAACATGGTTAGCGAAACGCGCGTCGAGTGCAAAAATTCTGTTTCGGTATTGTGGATAAAGCTCAGTTTTAGTTAGTATTTGATGTCTATCAGCTGTAGGGTGAATATGATATTGGTTTTATTGTGACCTTGGCATTTTGGCAAGACGACTATCATTATTATTTTTAAATACTCTCATTATTATTTTTAAATACTCATTGAGTTGAGAGTGTTCTGAAAGAGGAGGCTGTCTGATATGACAGTAAGAAAATGCATACTTAGCGCTTGTTCTCTTTCAGGGTTTTTTTCGGGGAGCCATTTTTTTGAGAGCCAGTTTTACCGGGAGCCATTTTTCCTGGGAGCTATTATTTTTGGCTGGAGCTGTTGTGCTTGGAGTTGTGTATACGGAGCAAGCTAGTTTTGTTTGGAGCGAGCTTTGCTTGAAGAGAATTTGAGTAGCTAACCAAGTAGTTGCCAGTCAATACAGTTGGTTGTGTTTCATTGGTACCAACTGTATCCATAGAGGTATGGGGATTACCTACCTCAAATGCCACTGAGAGTTTATGGTCCCAAGGTGCATTGCAGTAGTCCGCGTGCAGAAGGCCGTAGGTGATATCGACGAAGACCAGTAAAGATAAGTTTAGGTTATATTTGTGATCTTTTCGGCATAATGTTAGTGGCGTGTTACTGATATTTTCACGCGTGTATTTTCAGCGTTTTATTGACATTTTTCAGCGTATATTGGATTGCGTGTTTTAGAGTTTTTCCATCATTGTATCATATCGCGTGTTTTAGTTTTCTGCGTGGTACTGATATAACTATACTCGGTACTGTTTCGGTGTAAGCACAGCTTACCTATGCGAATCTAATTAACTGCTGAATCTACTAGTGTGAATCTATATTAATGCTCATAGTTTTTTTTATATATTACATTTCTTTAATCTTACAATTTGATTTAGTATATTGTGTAAATGATCAACATTGTCGTTCTGATTTATTGACTTAAGTTAGTTAATAATTTTACATAACGGTATTTAATGATCTAAATCAGTAAGGTTTATTTATGTACAACTGCGAGTCGTCTACCATGGTAAACGCGCACAAAGTTTAGTAGCTACTATTAGACGGATAACTTAACTACTAGTATGATGAGACGATGGATGCTTTAGGTATATTGTGATCGTTGATTAATTTGTTGAACTTGGTTTGATCTTTCGTAATCATTTGGTGATATATTGTTACTTCCGTTATAGCTAAGCGTGTCTAATAATTGTTCGATCATTCTTTATCTAATTCACTTCTATTATAACGCAATTTTAATTCAAATTACTGTCGATATATTTATGAGCATATAGGTTATTAATTGCTTTCAAATTAATATCTTTTACTTTTTGTTATATATTTATATCATTTTGTTTATTGAAAGAAATATGACACGTTATCGTCTAACCTAACGAACGCCAATAAATTTAAACCTACACGAACGTGACCGTCTTTTATTTGCTCTGGAATACCTCAACCAAACAAGTGTAATTAGTAGTCGCCCTTGCGTAGCGGATAATCGTCGATTTTGGATCGCCCTTATGGATTCTTAAGACCGAGGATCTTCCTGTTTGGGTCTGCGGATTTGGATATTTCAAACTGGTGGCGCCCTGGTCAAGAGTAAGTAATTGACCCACTCCCACGCCGACGAGCAAGTCGGGGCACACATGTTGCGCTGGCCGCATCCTTAAGGGTAGGTATCATCTTATTCATTATATCTTGCTAACACATTTAAAAGGGTTTTACGCGCAACAGTAGAAGGACTATTCACGTAATCAAAACAAAAAATTTAAACAACAACATATTCAAAGTTTTGCATAAAACCCGAGGCGAGGACCTTTTAGAGGCAAAGAGACAAATAAAACACCAAAGGGAAATCAATATTTTATCTGTGAAGGTTTTTATCTCCTGAAGGCTGAAATCAGCTAGCTGACTCAAAAAGTTAACAAGGCAGGACCTCTGCAATGAAAATTAAAAGGCAATTAGCCACCGTCCACGTGGAATTCTCTAAAGGGCGCCACATAAAACATCAAAAGACAACTCACCTGCGACGAATACAGTCAAAATCCTATTTATTAAATGAGTCAAGGCACTTAATTAATAAAACACGAAAGACAATAAGAAGATACGGCCTGAAACTAAGAAAAGGTCGGGTAGAAGAACCCACAAGGTATTTAAAAAAAAAACTTACTACCGCGACACTGACTCTGTCATCAAAATGACTGACTTTACAAGAATGACAGTCTTCAATTTTCATCGGTGATGATGAAAGGAAAGTTACGCGCAATATTCACCGGAAGTTCCTTCCTAAATTTACACCAGCCAATCCAGTATGTCACACAAATTCCAAAGTTCCGCGCAACTCGCGACAAACACATTCGACAGGACTACTACTGAAACAGTATGCACATTCTGCCAACAACCCATTCTTACGAGCAATGACGACAAACAAGATCTTAAGCCACTCATCCTATATGGATTGTAGTTTTTTTTATCATTCGACCACACTGTACTATGACATCAACAACATGTGGTCTCAAAAACACGATTATTTTGTAAATCACAAATCGATAACATCATGGTTCAGAACACCCACAGTTACCCTAGGGAATTAGCATAAAATGCATTGGAATTAGAGTCTACTACACCCATACAAGGTACATTTTCTATGAAATCAATTAACTACAGAACTATTTAAGTACAAAAATATTGTCAAAGAGGATTCTTGGGACGGTTCCCCTCACGTGTCGCAGAGTATATTTGCTTGTGGTGATTCTCTTTGCTTTTTCAGGTTGCGTACCTTAGATGCTGATGAATAGAATAATAATTCGCTGACTTGTACAAATGTACGTATATTGATGCCTAGGTCTAGTATAAAATGACGTATGCACCTATGTTGATAACCATGTTCAAATATAATTTAGCAGAAGAGCGTGAAGCGCCTTACCATTCGTTGAGGACTGATTGGAGGCGACTTATTTGGTTCCATTGAGGCAATTTGAGGTTTCCTTGAAGGTGCTTTTACTTTATGTTGAATTTAAGAGATCTACGTTTACTTTATATTGGTATGCTTAATTCGGTTTCACTTTAATTTACTTTAACTAAATTTGTTTACTTTTTCACTGACGTAACTTAGGGAGGTGTGAACTTGATTCCAGTAAGCGTTTGCCCTTGATGTACTACGAATTCGATCAAGAGTGGAGGGTTTAAAATTGTTACGCGCTTGCCGTTCAGGTACTATGAACTGAACCAAGTGTCGTTTACTCGGTTTGCACGTTCTCTTGTACTAAAATTTGTTGAAAGTTTACTGATTGTTTTTAAAACATGTTTAGATAATATGTATAATAATTTTCTTTCAAGATCAAGTATCAAGTTCAAACTTTAGACTGTGTGTTCTTTTTTATACTAGAATCTTTTAGTTAACACATTCCCCCACTTTAGTTAACAATATTAAATAAGGTTACGGTTATTGACAAACACGTCATCAAAACAAAATTGCGGTTCGACTTTCTAAAACCCCTTTAATACCAAATTTGTACCTCTAGTTGAGGCAAGTGTGTGTGTGCCGTAGATATAATTAAAACGTTGATGGTACCATTCGCTTGTTCAAAGTGTTCAAAACTTTAAAACACATTCATTCCTCACATTACTTTCTTATGCATTTTTAAATGTTGCATGGTTTATATAAAATTATCAATTGACAAAGCTTTAATTGAAAGTTGGTAAATAAAAAATTAATTTATTAATCAGGTCTACGCCACTGAATCAAAACATTGACTCATTAAAGGGGCTATTTTTTTTATGGCAATGACACACACACGCTAAAGGGAGATCTTATGGCACGCGACAAGCGGTGTGTGTCCGAAGATGTTGATTGACACGGTTCTTGAATAGGTGTAGGTTGTAATTTGGAGGAGACAGATGTCCTGGGAGCGAGTTCCACACCGATGCAGTGCGCCTGACGAAGGACTTCTTGCAGAGCGATGTTCTAGGTTTTTCCAGTTGTACGGGTGCACTCTTGCCGTCTGTCATGACTGTGTGACAGGCGCTGCTAGAGACGGAATGAGGCGAGCCAAATCCTGGGAACATCTGCCGTGAAAATATCTGTAAAACAGGGACATCTCGACCACATGTCTGTGGTGTTCCAGACTATCCAGATCATGGGTCCCTGACGAGACAGACAGCTTTCTTATGAATGGAATCAAGCAGCTTTAGGGTGTGCTTCGGTGCGGCACCCCATGTGTGAGCAATATTGAGCAATATTCTAAAGATGGTCTTATTTGCGCTTTATAGAGCAAGAGCAGCTGCAGCGGTTTATACAGTTTTTGTTACGAAATAGCACACCAAGCTTCTGCAAGGCTGATTTTGCGATGTTAGCAAGCTGCTGTGGACCGAGACACCCAGTAGTCCGATTGACGAGGATGCAGCAATGATCGATCCTGTCATAATGATGTTAGGGTCTACCGTATTGGTGTTCTTGGTAAACGTGGCCGCTTGGGCTTTTGCTGCATTGAACTGGACCAAATTTGTGTCGCCCCAGGTTCGAACTCCAGACTTTGATTAATTGCTGTAATCTGCTCCTTTCTGCGATAATATGTCTCAGTCGCTTGTAAAAGTGTTTTCGATTTAATTGGGGGACGAGGGTACTGTCATCTGCAAAACTGTAAACAGAATTATTGGTTTCGATCAGCAAGTCATTAATATGAGATGAGGAATAGAGTTGGTCAAAGTATTGCGCCCTGAGACACTGCGTTAATGGTGAATGTGTGAGATGTGTCCGTGCAGAGCTCGGTTCTTAAGGAAACTGACAAGCCAGCTACAGAGAGAGGCTGGCAGTCCGAAAGACGGCAGTTTGTTGAGCAATCCGTCATGCCAAACTCTGTCGAATGCCTTCGCTCGAGATTCTCCGTAGTTCTCAATTACCCTACGCCATATATTAGTGACATAGGCCAATATATCTCCTGTCGATCTCTCCTTGCGAAAGCCGTATTGGTTATAGCTAATAAATTTGTTGGTCTCAAGGTTGAGTACTTGAGTAGTTGCTGATTGACTACGTGTTCCAAGACTTTGGAGATTATTGGAAGCAAGGCAATTAGGCGATGATTTGAAGGCGTGGTTTTCTTGCCTTTTTTGGAACAGATTGCACTCGAGCGACTTTCCAAGAAGATGGATAAATCCGTTTTCGGTAAGACAGGGAAAAGGGTCTGGAAAAAATGAGTGTTAAGTTTGTTGGCGCAGTTTTTTAACACGATGGCATGTATTCCGTCCGGTCCTGATGTCATTTGCGCATCTAGTTCCTTGAGCATTTTACGAGTATCACGGTGATGAAACCTAACTTCTGCCTATTACTTACTGCCTTTGCTACCGACCAGAAATTCCTGGAGCCACTGGGGCATTGCAAAAGTTTATTCCTGATCCCTTGATTGTTTGTCCTTAGTTTCATCAATCACACGTTTGCATTGGTTTCTCGCTTGGGCAAAATAATTGCGATTTTCCATGGTCTGATTTTGCTGCCAGTACTTGTACGCTTGCTGTCCCCTACCTACAGCTATTTCGCATCTTCTGTCGAACCAGGGCATTCCTTTTGACGGTAACTTGATGGGACGTATGCTTCCATTCCTGAGGAGATTACTTGCGTAATCTCTTCGCATCAGACTAACGGGTCGTCAGTGCCAGAGTAGACAGACGTCGAGCCAAGGAATATCTAGGTAGAACTCTCTTAATGTATAAATGCTTAAAAATTGCAACGAATAACATTTTTTATCATAATTTTGCTATAAAATATATGCAACATTGACATCTTTAAAACGAAATGTTTGGCAACGCCTGTAATCTTCACTTCTTACCTATTTTAATGAGACGAATTTATTTCTAAAATAACGCACACATAAAATTCCTTATAATATTGTAATATTCGATTCAACGTAAGAAATTCATTCCTTCAAGTATGTAGGTATTATAGATTATATTATAAATCATGGATTTGTATACATTATGAACGCCAAACTAAAAATACTGGATCGAAATGAATATATGACAAGAAAGCATAAACCTCTTTTTGTAATGTTCGACAATTTCATATCAAGCTGATAAGGGATGAGAATATTATAAAATAGCGTTTTCCAATTAGGTCAAATCTAAGCAACGGTCCAAAAATAACTTATATTTGTGTTATAGGTGTTCAAAGATTTTTTAAGTTATAAAATTTAAAATAATGCTCTTATATATTATATGAAAAAACCCTGAGCATGCAAAATCTAAATATTAAATTTATGATAAGTACATAATAATAAATAATAAATTTAATAAATGTCCACAATCTTAAAAATATGCTATTCGATATTTTTAAAGCTTATCTGGTCTAGGAAGAAAATTAACTGACGTACATTGCTAGGTGTCAACGATATTTTGGAAAGTAAGTATTATTTTAATATTTTATAACTGTAATTAATTATTATTTTATTGCTAAATAGGTCACCTAAATAAGATAAAAAATTTAAAAACTTACATCACTTGTAAGCGACGATAAGGACTGCTGAAGAGTCGGCTTCTTTCCTTTAGCTACCACATTCAACCTATCTTTCTCGGTAACTTCTTCTATCACCACTGAATTTTCTATAGATTTTGGCACCATTCCAGCATCATTGTCATCATACACTCTAAAACTATTATAGGTCTTGACTTCAGGTTTTTGAACGTGTTGATTAACCTT
>MU183018.1:0-13373 GCA_016904865.1 Pissodes strobi | reverse complement strand
TCATTGAAAATAAAGGTGATTGAAACTTTGCAAATTAGTGTGCCAAACATCAGTTTAAATTCCACTCCGTTCTCCGTTGTTTTTACTACTTACTTGCTATCTTCTTCACTTTCAAATTGTTCACTAATAACGCTATTAGGTCGACTTTCCTCGTGTATTTTCATGGTAATATTTGGTCCTGCCCTTAACGTAATCTCTGTTTCTAAAATTACTTTATCCTCTTCTATTGTCTCTTGAGAGTTCCACAGCGACCGATCATCATTGGCTTCATCGCCACTATAATTTACTGGACACGTATACATTTCGCACATTTTGTCTTGTCTCTTGTCAATCTGCAAGAAAATTATAGTTATTTGAGAGAGTTTAGTTTGCCCTACAATAAACATTAATCAAATCAGAAGTGGTGAGTTAATAATTTACCAGTATTGAATATGGAAGGAAATGATGTAACATATTGATAACAAATTTTGAAAGTAGTGGAAAGTTATTACATCGAATTATACATGAGCGAGGAAAATGAATAATACAAACATAAATTATTAAAAATAAGTTTATAAGAAATATAGGTACCGACGTATTGTCCCGACTTTGCGATCGTCGCGTTCGTGTGGACATCCGGCTAGAAACTTAACCTAGTTGTGGTAGATATTGGTTGTTCCATTTTGCTGAATACACACCAAGAAAAAAACAATAGCAAGTCTGCTGCCAAAATTTATGAATTTACATTCGAGTCAATAATTATAATGCGCATTTCTTTCGTAGTCGTATACTTGAATTCATTTCGAGGCTTGACCACTGTGTATCATAAAGTTTTTAAGGGTTGTATTGTGTTTTATTGATTATTTAATTTAGGTGATTATTTTATCGTCTTAGTTTAACTCGATTTCACTTAGAGCTTAGTTTCACTTTAACTACTTCACAGATTTAACTATGAGATTATTTTAACTGTCACATGCTTATTTTAGCTTCCACATGTTACTTTGGGAGGAGTAAAGAGACCTCCGCAAGTTAATGCATATGGGCACTAGGGCAGACGGTTAGGCTTGAGAAACTTAATCCAGAGATGGTCTTTCCAGAAGAGAACCTGACCGCAAGTCTGATATTTGAGTTACAGGTTGAGGACATCCAGAGGGGCTTGTGTAAATTTCCCCTTGCATATAGGCACTGGATGAACGGATTTATCATGAGGCAAAGTTTGCCGGACTGATGGTCCACAATTTATATTGTCAAAGAGGATTTTGGGCGCTTCCCAGATGCGTACTACTGAGTGGCATTACTGGCGGCGTTCCTCCTTGAGCTGGGGTTGTATATCAGATGGAATAACGACTCGCTTAATTCGAAACAAACTGTACGTATATTGGTCTTCAGATACAGGAAGGAATGCACTTAGAATGACGACTATGTTTGAATACAATTTACTAGAATAGCGTAGAACGCATGACCATTCGATGAGGACTGACTGGACTCGACCTATTCGGTTCCCTTGAGTTTACTTTTAGTTTAAATTGTTATGCGCGTTATAATTCGTTTTAGTTATATTGGTATGCTTTAATTAGGTTTCACTTTTATCTATGGTTCACTTTACTTTTTACTTTAAGTTTTACGTTACTTTTACACTTTACTTTTACACTGACATCACTATAGAGGAGGTTCGATCTTGGTTCCCAGAGAAGCGTTTGGCCTTAATTAAAAGGGAACTACTTAACCAGAAAGTCAAGATCGGGAGGTTGACCTTGGTACCAGAAAAGCGTTTGGCCTTAATTAAAAGGGAACTACTTAACCAGATAGTCAAGGTCGGGAGGTTTGACCCTGGTCACCAGAAAAGCGTTTGGCCTTAATTAAAAGGGAACTACTTAACCAGATCATCAGGATCGGGAGGGATTGAGCTTACAGGAGGAGCGTTTTGCCTTAATTAAAAGGGAACTACTCAACCAGATAAGTTGTCGTCTACTTGATTTGCCCGTTCTTTTATACTAAATTTTGTTGATATTTGACTGATTGTTTTTAAAACATGTTTAGATAATACTCATAATATTTCATCCTTCAATGTCAAGTATCAAGTTCAAACATTAGACTGAGTGTTCTTTTGTCATTACGCTTTCTAGTTTACACATGCCCCCCTTCAACTAGCATTGGTCCCCAATGCAAAACATCTTTACGGTTAGAAAGTTCAAAAAGGAAAGAATCTGCTCAATAAATAAAGACTTGATTGAGAAAAGAATTAACTAAATTCGTTATCTTAGAGACGCTCAAAAAGTAATTTTTGATGGGTATGTTCAAAAAGGAGTGGAACCCCCTTAAATAATAACAACCAGCTGTCCTCAATGCTCGAATAGTCATATCGTTCTGTACCTACTTAAATTTAGGTTATGTCTGAGCACTTGTCCCTAGCATAATTCGGTCCTGGATTCCAGCCAAGGGGTCTCGATCTGTGTCCTTACTAAATTCAGAATCTTTGTCGGACTCCTTTTTGGCTGCTGTGTATATCAGGACTCCATCGCCATTGCCTAGGGGGTGCTTCCGGTACATGTAACAAATATATAAAAAATATAAGTGCTTAGTATTAACATTTTGTTTTCTATCTTAAAAAAAAAACTCCCTATGTCATTTCAATTTTTTCTCACCCGGTACTAATTATTATTTAAAATCATACAGCATATTTTTATTAACTGGTGCCTTAAACATATGCAAGTATCATATTATTTTTAGTTGGTCTGCCGTGTATGTTTAGCCGAAATTGAACATTGCTGTAAATATTATTAAAAAACATATTGGTGTTAAAACAATCGAGGACTATTTTTTGATACCTTGCATTTTTCCTGACCCAGTATCTCGTTATAAACTGTATCCTATATATTTCTAATCATTTGTAAAACATTTTTTGTGCCATAGAATTCGAAGTGTTCATGATGGAAGTGCCCTGCCGTAAGTAAAAAAAAATTGTATAATCCCTTGAAAAATTTTCCCTTGTTGCTTGTTTAATATAAATAACATTCGTCATGTTTATGTTTTTTATTCGTTTTTCCTATATTCCTCTTATTCTTAAATATAAATATATTGGTCACAAGGGGCCCCATAACGATTTTAACGAGTTTTGTGCGAAAATTGGGCAAGGCACGAAGACAACTTTCCGCCTCCGGCAGGTTAGCCTCCGTCTGGGTTTTGGATCCCTTCTACCCCTCCGCCACTGTGAAACACTATATTAACAGATAATACACGCATTGCCAGATGAATAGAAAGTTAGATTTATTATTATAAATAAGCCAGAAGGATTTGTTTCATAATTTAACTTCAAGTTAATTAAAATAAATTTTAAAAAATATATGGTGTGGTAGTAGTCGGTACTACCTAAAATTATACTTGACAGTGGCAAATAATGATAAAGAACAATGATCAAAGATTGAACTACTGGTGTAAACACTAACTGAAATAATTTACTTCTCTTGGAGTACTCGAAGTAAGATAATAATCGAAAAATACACATTTAAATGAATAAGTCAGTCTACCGCTAATGGCACAGCTTATTATTAAGATTTAAAATAATAAAAAACTAACTATTTAGTTAAAGTTAAAAGAATTGTAACTAGCTGCCAAAGAATAAATCTTATTCTTTATTCATTGCTAGCTGCAATCTGAAATGACGTCTCTGTTATGTCAATTATCCCAAACGATTACCTATTGTCGTACGCAGTAAAAGTCAAGAGTAAGAGAGGCAATCGATAATCGAAATTATTGCTAATAAATACCTGTTATAAAACAAGGCGAATGAAAATAATCAGTTACTAAAATAACCAAAACATGATCGTGTTCCGTTCACACTTCTCGGAGGAAAAATTAATAAAGCCAAAATATTGCAAAAGGATGTGTGCTTATTATTAAAATAAAAACTGCATTCGTTTGTGACATCCTAGGGTGAAGCGATTAGAGCCGAACCTATGACGTGACATACAAACACTCGGAAACGACTGCATAAAACAGGACGGCTTCTTATTATCATGTTATGTCATTATGCTAAAATCAACGTGCCAATTTCATTCGATACGACTGGCATGGGGGCAGGTTTTGCTGAAACTTTTGCCTGCATAATCAAAACCCTTACTACAAAAATAAATTGCAAAATCTGCAAAATTATGGTACTAACTTTGTTCGATCGTTAGATTATTAGGCTGGAGCGCTCGAATGGTACGATCACGAGACCAAGTTACAAGCATCGATACCGCGGAAAATGTCGAATTCGAAGAATCGATATAGAATCGGTATGGTATCGATGGTATGTATATACACCCCCATCGATTAAATGTTAACTATCGATACTGATTATATTTCTTTTTTTAGTGTGAAGTGTTACCATCTTTCCAGGGAGACACATAGTCATACATATTAATAAGAATATGTTTGTACTTATTATAACTAGATTAAATTTCGAGAACTTTTTTCTTAATTTTTCAACTTTTAACAAATTTGAGTATTCCACTGCAACTGTCAGTATAAATATAAACAACAAATAAAGCCATTCAAAAATAAACATTACTTTTTGGTTATTAGGGGTATCGAACAGTAGACTCATCAGACCTAGAATTATATCAAATACCATTTGAAAAGTTCCTCTGCACTTGTTAATATACGGATCGACAACGAATCTGAATATATATACTATATAATTTTAAGTCCATGAAATAAAAAATATATAATTGGATTTTGTCACCGGTAGATTAGTTTCTTATTTAGTATCACAGTGACGCCGGTCGAGAATTCTAAAATATTTTAAGGACGCAAGTTCTGTAAATAATAATATTTAGATAAACTTTCTCGCTAGTATGTGTAGAAAATATTTATTACACAACTAATCTCATAATATCTGATTACTCGATAACATTTGTAAAAATTAGATATTTCAACGACTGTCTTGCGGAATTTAAATTTTACGCTGCCAGAAACCTAGATATTTTCCTCATAATGATACTAGTTTCAGTTTGGCTTAGTTTATGAACCAAACTGGTTTTAACTTAGGACAATTGAGTTAGTTGTTGCTTAAATACCGTAAGTTATTTTTTTGCCAAGATGAGATCTTTTAATAGAGTAATTGCTACTTTAAGTCTACTTGCTCTATGTACTTTAAATATATTTTTTTAAGAAATCCGTTATTCAGACAGTTATACATAATCTATAGATATAATACACCTAATGTCTGAAGAGAGGTCACCCTCTAAACAATGCACATACATTGGTACTCAGGGTACTGATTTTATAATATTTTTCTAGTGTGCAACATAGTTACAACAGAAAAACTGTACACTAAAGATAAAATCTAAAACCTAAAACTAAAATGCTGTTTTAACTTTCTAATAAAGGTATTGCAACTTACTCCTTTTTTATAATCGGCGGTAATTGGTTAAACGTATCTGAGGTACCACTTATCGGGCTTTGAAACGCTTTATTTGTTCTTGCGCTTCCTAATCGAATATTATTAATATTTCTTAAATTAGGGTTGTGTCTTTGGTTATTGTATCTAAGGATAGTGTTGCATTTGATTTATTATTTAAAATTTTATATATTAATTTAGCTTGTTCGAACAGAAAAACAGTATATATAGGTTGAACATTTAGAATTTGATACAATGCTTCTGAATGTGTGAAGTAATTCAGGTTAAAAAATTCAGCGTTTTATTTTGCAAGACGCCAATTTTATTAAAATTAGTTTTGTTACAAGTCCCCCAACTAGGAATTAAATACCCTACGACGGACAGGAAGAAAGCGTTATAATTGTATATTTAGCGTTTATAGTTACATCTATACAATGCCCCTATCAAGAGGATTATTTTATTCCTTATGTGACAAATATGTTCATTCCAGTTAAGCTGTCCATCAAGGACCAAACCTAAATATTTGATGTTTTGATTTGATGTATTTGTTTAAACAAAATTCACTTGGTTTTTATATCGGTTTATTATTAATTTATTGTCATTTGTAATAAGTCGCAAGGTCATTATTGGCCATATTTTCTAGATAACGAAAGCTTTTCGACTGTACAAGGAACGTGTCATCCGCAAAAGTATAATATAGTGCCTGCAAGTCAGACAAGCGCAGACTCAAGACAAAAAGAGTGTAGAGTAATGGCCCCAATACAGAGCCCTGGAGCACACCACAGTTATTGTTTTTTATTTGGCATTTACATTCCTCTAGACAAATATACTGCTTACGGTTGTTATGATCATTATACCCCTGAGACCCATTTTTTCCAGCTTGCTCAAGAGTAACTGGTGCTCAACAACATCAAATGCTTTTCTCAAATCAATAAAGACAGCCAGGGCAATATTGCCCTGGCTAGATAGTGAGCTAATTAGGTCGGCTGTAGCACTAAGGGTACTACTGTTACGCAAAAAGCCATACTGGTGTGCATCCGATTCAATATATTTCTCCTTGAAACACATAATTCTTGCTTTAATAACTGATTCTATAATTTTAGAAAAGATACTAATCAGCGATATTGGCCTGTAATTGTTTTTTGATGTTTTGGACCAGACTTATGTACTGGAACTATTTTAACCATTTTTAGTTCATCTGGGAAGACACCCAACTGAAGTACATTATTAATAAGCACTCTTAAAATCCCAACAATATTTTCTTTAAGATTAATGAGATCAAGAGTAGTTACATCATCACAGCAATATTAACCAATGTAGTTCTTAAACAACCTAAGTCACTGACTTACAGTGCTTAAACAACAAATTAATAGTTTTTTTTATTATGCTCTATTGTCCTAGTGCAAAAGGAACGGGTATTTATCCAAGTCCCTTGCATAGAGACAGAAAGAAACACAAACATATTCAGATAAAACGTGCATTCAAATGGAAATGGTCATAAATCATAAAATTGTGGAACCTCACATTTGTCATCATCAATTATTTAGTGGCAGCTTTTTCTCCAGAAAGCACGTGGCAAGAAAAAGAAGCTTTAGACAGCAACAAATGAGGTAAAGGCAATCGACACGGCAGTATACGAGATTCTCTGGTAAAAGGAAAAGATATTGTTAATTCCACAAATACAAAGCAGCAGACCTAAAGGTCTCCCAAAGGCTATGCCAAAAGTGATATGTTTAAAAATGTTGAAATGTTTTGTAAATATTTGAATTTGTTTCCCACACGTTTTGCTAAAAGCGCTTAAGTCACTTTTTTATATGCTATATCACAGTGTGTTTTTTATTTTAATAAATGATTTTATAAAGAGCAAATCGATTTATATCCTATTTTGCTCAAAATAGTAAATGTTACTAATAAAGCTATATTTATGAGTATAAAACGTTTTTTTATTTCCCAAAAGTTATCTACACTGCCTTAGTATTTTAAGCAACAACAGATTCAATTACATTTCTTACTTTATATCATAGTGACGAGGGTGAAGAATTGTGAAACATTATTTAGTAAAGTAATTTTAATGATGCTGTCACAAAATATGCTTAAACAAGTCGTAGGGTCAAGAACACTAAATACACATAGACACATTAGTTAAAATAATACACTACATCAACCAACCATAGTACAAACAATAAATTACACTAAGACACAATAATGTATAGGAAACAAACTCAGCCGAAGTCTACAAAATCAGCATTATAAATACACTTTTCAAATAAAGACGATTTAATTTTTTCCTTGAAGACCGATAGCGGCAGATCCCTCACATAGAGTGGAAGCTTATCTAGATCTATTAATTCTATGGAAGTCAATCAAGATGTCTCGGCTATGACGAGTATTACGCCCGTGCATTTTATTATTTAAAACATATTCATCAAAATTACTTTTGAAAATCAGTAAACACTGATAGGTATACATAGAGGTAACAGTCATTACGCAGCCGCACAAAACCATGCCGGTGCGTGTGGTCTCTTCAAAATAACACGAATAGTTTTCCATTGTAGTGGAAAGATTCAACTTGCTTGGGGGGCATCTCTCGAGACGAACAGTGCTAAATCAAACCATGGAAAGCTGATATTAGTGTAGGCCCAGATACAGTACTCAATAGACTTCTTAATAAATATGTACTCGAGGACAACTTGACAGAATGGCAATCAACATGATGGGGACATATTCGTTTCCGAAACAGGTGAATACCCAACAGTTACATTAAGTGAATTACTTAAGGTAAAACGCATTCTTTCAGTCTTACTGGCATTCAGGCTCAGTTAGTTTGCAGAACACCAGTCCAATGCCCTTGATTGTGGCTCCACTAGCCTATGATTTAACATATTCAGGTTTTTATCAAGAGCCACGGTAGGCATATCGTCAGCAAACTGCATAAAGTCGACGTCACGATGGCATATCATTGCTGTATATAATGAACAGCAGAGGACCCAGCACAGACTCTCATGGCACACACATTGGTATTAAGACTAAGCTGGTCATCCACTTTGCCAAGTTAGTGACGATCTCGCACACTCCCAGCTCAAGACTCCTTAAGTCGAAGTTATATACCTTTACCTTTTCAGTAAGAAGGCCTGAAGAGATACAATCAAAGGCATTTGACAAGTCGCAGAATAAAGTCGCCGAATGAGGGTTCTCTTTCAAATCTATTAAACCCAACTGCTGCTTGTTTAACAAATTATGTTCTTCAAAATGACGGCCGATTCTAGACTGGAGCTTTTTCAAAGATCTTCTCAAGAAAGGGGATTATAAAAATGACTCTGTAATTCGAGACATTTATCGAGACACCTCTCTGAAAGACTCGAATCACTCGGGATGCCTTGAAACAGAAGGAAAAAATGCTTTTACTAAAACCAAACTGCTGCTTGTTTAACAAATTAGGTTCTTCAAAATGACGGCATATTCTAGACTTTAGAGCTTTTTCAAAGATCTTAACAAGGAAAGGAATTATATAAATGGCTCTGTAATTTAAGACATTAATCGAGTCACCCTTCTTAAAGGCAGGAACCACTCGGGTAAAATAGAATGAAAAATGTTTCCACTCAAGCAGATATGCAACAAATCAGTAAGAGAATATGAGAATACACAATCAAGTTAGCAATAATCTTAAGTATCTTAGTGTTCATTTCGTAAATGTCTCTACTATTCAAGTTTTTAAGTCAAATTATCCCTAACTTCAATGTACTAGAGGAAGTTCCACCGGGGTCAAGTAAGTTCAAATAGTAATCGCTAGAATGAGTAGCATTCGGCAACTCTGCCACAAGCTGATTAGCAATATTCACAAGGGATGAGTTAAACTCATCCGCCTGCATGTCACAACCTATTTGGCCCTTTTTTATAACTTACCATTATTTGAGTTATTTATATAATCTTCATGTGCCCTAATTTTGGCCTCTCCTATGCTCTTACGATACTCATTCCTAAACAGCCGGATTGACCCCCTCAACCAGGATGTATTTTATTACTAAGTAATATATTTCCATAATAATGCATAATAATTATTATGGCTTAAGCATGTCGTTTACTTCTAATTTCATACTGGTTGTATGTCATAATTCGAAACCATTTATTACTTATTTGCGGTCACGAACATGTTAGAATTTCTGCAGTAACTTTCCCACATCATACCAAACAATTATTATTGCCATTTTAAGAAATTTTACTTTCTCGATTATAAAATGGCTTCATTAGTACTTGATATTCAAAATTAAGAGATACCAATTTTTAGAATAACGTCATTTAATCACTGATCAAATGACTTTAATGATTGAATTTAATATTACTTCTAATCTATAATATGTTTGATTTATTTTATTTGATTATTTACAAATAGTACAAAAAAATATTAGTTTAAAATAATCTCGCATCAGAACACATTAATATAATTACTCCATTTCTTAAAAGTCTCGGGCAACAGAACATTGGGTAACAAAATCCTCCGCAAAAATCTCGCCAAATATATATAATGTTTTTTGATTCTATCGCTTGAACTCTTAATTAGAATTAAATATTTAAGCAGTGGGGCATGCGGAATGCTATGTTCAGCTAGTATTTAAATATATAATTCCGAATTGAAGGAGTTTCTTGGCAAAACACAATGTGAAGTTTCTGCTCCACCCCATACCATCACAGATCCTTCACCACAACTTTCCTTCTCTACAAACATACTATCATTATATCTGGTATTAGGCAGTCTCCAGACTTTTTGTCGCTTATCCGCTGAAGACAAACAAAATCGGGACTCAACGGAAAATATCACTTTCGACCACTGGCGTTTGTCCCAATGAAGTTTTTCACGAGCAAAATTAAAGCCCCCTTTCGTTCACTTTGCGGTGAACTGCTTGATCACTCACAATTGTATTGCGAACTTCTCTTAGACGTCTGTTAGTAACAACAAAATTTTAAACTTTTCGACGATCGGACCCTAACAAGTTCTGTGCAATGTTAAAGGAAATGCCTCCCCACACCGTAATGAATTTACCACCAAAGCTTTCGCCAAAATTACATTAGGCGAGTCTCTCTCCTTGTCTCTCTCCTTGTCACCTGTTTACCCATCCTCTTGGAAAGTCGCTCGAGTGCAACCTGTTCCAAAAAAAGGCAAGAAAACCACGCCCTCAAACTATCGCCCAATTGCCTTGCTTCCAATAATCTCCAAAGCCATGGAACGTGTAGTCAACCAGCAACTACTCAAGTACCTCGAGAACAACAGAATAATCAGCGATAATAAATACGGCTTTCGCAAAGAGAGATCGACAGGAGATATATTGGCCTATGTCACTCATATATGGAGTAGGGCAATTGAAAACTACGGAGAGTCTCGAGCGATTGCGTTGGATATTTCAAAGGCATTCGACAGAGTTTGGCATGACGGACTGCTCAACAAACTGCCGTCCTTCGGACTGCCATCCTCTCTCTGCAGTTGGCTGGCCAGTTTCCTTAAGAACCGATCCCTACACGTTGCAGTCGATGGACGCATTCACCATCAACGCGGGCGTGCCTCAGGGCACAATACTTTCATCAACTCTGTTCCTCATCTATATTAATGACCTGCTGATCGAAACGAATAATCCTGTTTACAGTTTTGCAGATGACAGTACCCTTGTGTCCCACTTTAGATCAGAAAAACCCTTACCAGCGACTGAGACTCACCACCGCAGACAGGAGCAGACTACAGCCATTAATCAGGACCTGGAGAAAGTTCAAACTGGGGGCGACCGAAATTTGGTCCAGTTCAATGCAGCAAAGACCCAAGCAGCAACGTTTACCAAGAGGGCCAATACAGCGGGCCCTGACATCATTATGGCAGGATCGACCATTCCTTCATCCTCGTCAATCGGACTGCTAGGTGTCTCGGTCAACAGCAATATGTCATGGCATGACCATGTTGCTAACATCGCAAAATCAGCCTCCCAGAAGCTTGGTGCGCTATTTCGCAACAAAAAACTCTATACACCGCAGCAGTTGCTCTTGCTATACAAAGCGCAAATAAGACCGTGCTTAGAATATTGCTCACATATCTGGGGTGCCGCACCAAAGCACACCCTAAAGCTGCTGGATTCCATTCAGAAGAGAGCCGTGCGTCTTGTCGGCGACTCGGAGTTGACCCGGAATCTGGATGGTCTGGAACACCGCAAAAATGTGGCCGAGATGTCTCTGTTTTACAGATACTTTCACGGCAGATGTTCCCAGGATTTGGCCCGCATCATCCCGCCCCTGGCAACTCCTGTCAGACAGTCACGACAGACGGCAGGAGCGCACCAGTTCGTCGTACAATTAGAAACACCTAGAACATCGCTTTACAAGAACTCCTTTGTCTGGCGCACTGCATCACTGTGGAACTCACTTCCAGGTCATCTGTTTCCCACTAATTACAACCTACAACTATTCAAGAACCGTGTCAATCAACATCTTTGCACACACACCGCTCGTCGAGCGCCATAGGATCTCCCTTTAGAGTGTGTGCCACTGCCATAAAAAAAATACTCTTTTTCGTCTATCAGGAAACTTCAGGCAATATCTGGATTCGTCTGAAAACAGAACTTGCCTTCAGTCTTGCAAGTTCCAGTTATTGTATTCTCGCGAAAAAAGAAATGTAATTAGTCGATGCTGTCTAAGTACTTAGGTCCAGTTGCCGGTCTTCTGGCCCGTAAATTATTTCCTTTAAGTCTCCTTCTGACAGTTATCTCAATAACATCAACTTGTCGCTCTTTTGGAGCTTATTTCTTATCTCTACTCCGATATTTAGATCTCTTAGGGCTGAGACTCTCATAATTATTGTATACTGTCCAGTTCCTAGAAATCTGATATTTATTTTTCTTGGTGTGGCTTCTGGAATGCCTATAATACGTACAACATGAAAAGCACTATTTCTACTGTTAACCGACACGACAATTTGTGCAACTTGCTCTGGACTAATTATTACATTTATTACAAATATATTTAAATTCCACTTCTCTTTATCAAAGTCTTCAATGGCATCTCTATCAGCTTTGTTATTATGACAATAACCTGAATGGCACTATATCTTTGTATGCATATGGGTATTTGCCGAAATAGAGAAAATGCATTGTATTACTAAAACTGCTGAATTTGATTTCAAAAGAGATATCAATAATCAAAAGAATCTCTAATTCCGATAAGAAGAAAATATAACTTTGGATGATTTTAAAACAATAACAGATATGCTTACTTTTCTAACCTCAAATTTTATTTAAACCAATAAAAGTATATTCAAAGATAAGAACTTACTAATTATTGGGACACGCATCGTCATTAAATTAGTTTGAATAAATTTGGCTGTGGTATACTGCTTTACTTTTAGTTTGCGTTTTAAACAAATTTGCACTAATAAATGATAAAGAAAAAAATATATAGTTGCATTTTCGTCCCATCTGATGTTGGATAAGAGTTTTAGAAAAATATATAATCAATCTTTTGTCTTCCCATAAATTTGTATGTAGGGACCGATTCTTTACATAACAGTCATATATACCGGGTGGTGCATCGAGGTTGGAAACATAGGAAATCCCATGCAAATTTTAAACTGGTTAAATATTTGCTTCCCTCTTGACTTTAGAGCAAAGTTGTAAGGAGACTTTTTCAAGGTCTCTGTATGGTAAATACAGATGCGAAATTTGAACAATTTTGGACAAGTCGAACTTAACTTATTTAAATAAAATTGCAGCTAATTTTTTAATAAAATTCAACAGGTAATACTGCAGACACCAGCATTAATTAAACTTGTCAACCTATGATTTGTCACTGTCAAAAGTAATTTGAAAGTAAACTACCATTTGCAAATTTTTTTGACATTGACAAATCATAGGTTGACAAGTTTAATTAATGCTGGTGTTTACAGTATTACCTGTTGAATTTTATTGAAAAATTAGCTACAATTTTATTTAAATAAGTTAAGATCGACTTGACCAAAATTGTTCAAATTCCGCATGTGTAT
>MU183017.1:303890-338151 GCA_016904865.1 Pissodes strobi | reverse complement strand
TTTTCTGTTCTTTCTCTTCAAGGTGTAACTTTATCGGGGTCATTGTTATTATTTCCGAATGTTATTTGGATCTTGTTTTCCTCTTGGCAGGCTGCTTTTGCAAATCTGGTAACGAAGAGCTTTTATTAAAGACTTGAATAAGAGATCTTGTTTCTTTAGACATCATCAATAGAATTTAAGCAAGTAGGTAGATGTTTAAGCCTTAGGTGATGCTGTTCGATGCCTTTTCGCAAAATCTGCATTTGATCAAATTGGGCAGCTGAGGTGGCGGTGTTCGATGACGTTGAGATAAATCTCTTGCTGTCAATGATTCTGATACTTCATTTACAGAAGTAGGGGTTCCAGTATTTATGAAGTCTTCCTCCGAAAAAATATTTGGTTGGATAGGAAATATCTCAGTTGTAAACCCAGACACAGCCTTTTCTATGGATAACTGTAGACTTGCCACCTCATACACTATCATTTGACTTAAATGGTGAGATTTCAGACACATGCCACACTCGCAATTGCATGCTTTCTTCAGAGGCCCAAATAAAGTGACATCTAAGGGTTGCATGCGAAGTGATGAGTGTGGTGGAAGGGACAGCAGCGTAATATTATTTTCTCTACACTACAATGATTGTCAAGAACAATCAGAATGAGCTCATCACATTCGTTTGGCATCTTTGACAAAATATTTCAACCACAGAAGGAAAATTTCATCGTTGGTCCAACCACTGAGCGTTACATGATATTGAGCATCAGGAGGTCCATCTTTTCTAAAAGCGGAAAAATAAAGAAAGCACAAATGACAGTTATTTTTTTCCCGCTCACCACTTCTCACTGCACCAACTCTTCGTTTTCCCTTTTCAGCTAACACCTTTCTGGGATCATGTACGACAGAAAGGCCTGTTTCGTCCATGTTGTACATATTAGATGGATTGAACTTGTGCTTGGTCATCACATTCTGAAAATTTTCAGTAAACTTGGATACTTCTTCCTTATTAAAGCCTTGGCTCTGTTTAGACTTGTCGCCTCAGCTCTACGTAAATTCAAATTAGGGTTTCTTTTTAGGAATCCGACCAGCCAATCCATTCCAGCTAACAGGCCGTAAGACAAACTTGACAAAGCATCAGGCGCACTGCGATTTTTTTCTTTTGTTTATCCGTAAAAGCCGTATTTCTATGCATTTTTGCGTATGGCAACTGTCAGTGCTCAACTCAGCGCGCGTTATTCAAAATTACATACTGGCTCTCACTACCCAATGGCTCTCATTACCTCGCGGTACCCTACTCCACAAAATACTAGTAAGTAAAAGGTGTTATTTGAAGTACAAAGAACTACTCTTTTTAATCAATCACTCAATAAGGCCTTAATTTAATTTCGCATTTTTTTAGTTTTGCCATTATTGCAGCCGGTGAGCAATATTGTGGTAGGGCGAGCGATTATTGCCATCGTATCATGCATAAATAAATTTTAGCTTTAATGCGCCCAGGGTTTTCACTCTTCCCATCGGCTTTCCCAAATAAGTGATTCATTTCAATGCCATTATTTTATGACTTATAAATTGCAAGAAGTAAATAAGTAATAGTCTATCAAAGCATAATTCTTCGGATTTCGAATTCCATTACCTCCAAACCGTTACGACGGTATTCCAACAATGGACCATCAATCGCTCGGGTACGTCCTCTATCCCACACCTGCAGGACTGCGATGGGCGCGCCATCTCGCGAACAGCGATGCCAATCTCGGCATCGGGCGGATTTTTAAGTCGGTCCGGCGAAAATACGATTTATTGGCTGGTTTGTGAGCCGTAGGGGCTCAGATCGTAAATTCTGCGGAAAGATTTGAAAGGATGATGCGTGATGAATGATGGTTTACGATGAAGTTGGTTGGTCAAGAAGTTCATTATAATAGTCCGGTTTCAATTCTTATTCCGTTTGCAGATTTGTCATACAATATTGGGCGATACCTTAATATTTTCGGAATAATACCCCACAGATTCCGAGCAAGTGCGACTGAGGGAAGAAACAACCCCCTATAGCCACCCATTATAAACTAATGTAAATTATTAATGCAGTCGAACATATCTTAACCCATTAGTGCATAAGGTTTACCAAGATTAAAAATAATGTTATTTTTATGAATTCTGACATATTTTATTACAACATAAAGGAAATGTATCAAAAATTTATTTTTTCTTACAAAAAACAAAAAATACAGGTCATCCGATATATCGGATTCTATGCAAACTGACTAGATAAAGAAATTAAAATGTATGATAATTTTTGAAACAATGTTTTGGATGCAGTCCAACTTGGCATTTGGAGCAAATAAATTTGCTCTTACCCCCGCAATTTCTACACAATATTTCAGTATTTACATAGTCTGGCCAGTGATCGCGACAATCGTAACGAACATCGTTCACTGAATTCTGTAGTATTTTTCCTTTCATCGGCTGAGTGCCGTGTGTTTTGATGAGACAGTTTGCTAGGTTTCTTCGAAATTTATCAAAGAATCACAATCTTTTTCTATAGGACACATCCTTTTCATCAACAGCCATGCATTGGTTATTGAAACATCCAACAAGTAACAGAATATGGGCTACCATATTCTGGTTCTATATTTGGCTACCAACTGGTCCATTTTGTCAATGCCGCCCATGCCACTATTGTATTTTTGGAATAGTAAAGGTTGAACTACAGCAATTTTTCCTTTTGAACCTTTAGATCATCTGTAACATTTTCCTTCGGCAATGGAATCAAAATTTGTTGCACAAGTCACAACTTTATTATTTTTGATCTCACTAAACATACCTCGTTTTCACTTCCCGACCTAAAGTCATACGAACCTCTACCTAACTTCTCCATCGTTGATTTTTCCGTCAATGGACGTTTTTTAACTCTATTGTTGTGAATAGTGCCAGTCGCGCAGTAACCAAGTTGTGTCAAATGCCATGCCGGAATAGGCTAATGTACGAAAAGTAGTTGTCGAAAAATAATTTAAATCCCTTAGTAGGAGGTATTCTGGAAGTCGTTATTAGAGATAATACAGTATCACCTCCTAACCCAAAACCATTTTCCTTGTCGCTTCATATAAGCAGCGAATAACAACTACGATAAGAAGATTCACTCTCCGCGGCGGCACGTCAATGGTATGTCTCCTTCCCCGCGCGAAAACTAGCATGATACTGGCATGTGACCTTTGGACCCGGCGCACATTTATATATGTATAGGGAGTATCAATTATCACTGACGATAAAAATCATGTATAAAGATCATTTGTATGTTCTTAAATCGTTCTAAAAAATTATTTTGTAAATTAAGGGCTCATTCGTGGTAAAAAAAGCGTTTTAAATTTTTAATTCGATGATCCAAATTTTGTTTTTGCAAAGGTTAATTCAGGAGTCTCCCGAGCAAAATGGATGTTAAGCGGATGACAGAAACGCGTTGATGACCTGCAATTTTGCCATACATGTATTTCAGAGTTATCGCTATTTTTAAAAATTAATCTAATAGGGACGAAACTAGTAAAAAATATAGAAGCATCAGTGCAACTGTTGTTCAAAAACACTTGATTATATACTATCCCAAGGTAATATCAAAGCCATATTTACAAATTAAAGCTTAATTATAATTTTTTTTCTGCTGATTCAGCCAAAGTATTTATTACCTCTATAATATAATAACATCAGTCTTGCATCAGCAGTAATGATTCTACCGAAATTTCAGCTTCAGTTTCACTTACTACAATATTATGGGATTAGGGGTGGGCGACAATAATCGATTATTCGATTCACTTTTAAGAAATTACCGATTAATCGACTTATCGATTAATATTTCAGAAAATATCGATAATCGAGTATTTCGATTAATCGATTATTCAGTTATTTGTCAAAATATTAAGCGTTTAATCGATTATTCAATTTCTTGCCCACCCGTACCAATAAATTTACAACAGATATAGCTTTTAAAATTCCAATTTAATAATGCGTTGCGTTAAGGGTAATTTAAATGACATTTGAAAATACTTTCAGTACAACATATGAAGCAAAAAAAAACAGAGAAACGTAAATGCTCAAAAAAGACAGCAGCAGGGAAAACTGCGCACGTTACAAATTTAACCAATAAGGGATCATTTCGACGCGCCATTTTCTGATAATCTGGATTCAGTTGTTGCACAATTAGGTATAACACCAACGTATAACCTCAACGGAGTGTTCGCACGTTAGCAGTATAGTACATCAGTCTTTATCTTTTTATTATATATTTGGGCAAAACTATATGATAAAAAGGATCACTCTCTGCGGCGGCATGTCAACGGTGTGTCTCCTTCCCCGCGCGAACCACTAGCAGAATATCGGCAGGCCATGATACAAATAAAACAATCAGGCGACCTTTGACGCGGCGGCCATAGACAGCTCATCCTTTTGTCAGATTAATTTTCACACCTAAATTCTATAGTTGAGTCAATATTCGATATAAGATAATATCGCTATTTTTTAGTTGTTTTGTATTACAAAATAGGAATGAAATATACAGTGAAAATATTGTGCGAAACCTTTAACCAATTTTAAAATCACCCAAAACGCCAAAATTGAATTGAATATTAAAAGATGGGGCAAATTCGAGCAACATTTTCTTCTTGATGTCTTTTGTCAGAATATTAGTATTCGGAAATATGGTGAAATCATTAACACAAAATCAAAATCTTTTCAATATTAGTTATTACATACCTTGAGTATTGTTATCAATAATAACTAATTAAAAACGTTAACAGATTTTTGAAACAGCCAGTTGAATACAAACTTTATCAAAATATTTATTTGGTGATAATAATAAAAAAAAACATAACGTAAGTTTGACAGGGCGCTGCAAACAATTCAGAAGATATCAATTGTGTTTTTCCAAAGCCAAATAGAGTATTAGAGTGCTATAAATAATTTCGTCATAAATGTGATTAGATATAACGCAAACGAAAATATCGTTTATGGCCAGCTTTTATTTAAATTCAACCTGTGTGCGGCGAAGTTCGCCGATTGTTACCAGGCAACGAAGACGATTCCTTTGTAGCACTCTCTTGCCATTGAGTGCGCCTTCTTGTCGTAGTTAATATTCGCTCATGATACAATAAACGGAAGGTATGATATCGCGCAGGCGACGATTCGTCTGTGACGTCATTGCGAGCTTTGTTTGGCGCCGGCCGGCATTTACAACATGAACGAACGTGTGCTTTGCATTTGAGATTCGTATGTTTTAGATTTAAATTTTGTTGGCGTTACTGTTCCTTAGACGATGTTTGTTGGTATTTTTAATTAAAAAACGTTTAATTATGAGGTGTGCTGTGGACGGATGTAAGGTGGATAACCAAGGCAAAAACTTTGATAGGAATATAAGGTGTTTCACTTTTCCCAAAGACAAAATATGTGTAGTAAATGGGTTCACCTGTGTTTTCGCAAGGATAAATTTAATAAAACTTATGCACGTATTTGCTCAAAACATTTTGAGAAAGATGACTATGTACAGTGTGGCCCGTTTAAGACGGGCCTATACCTTATCTCGAAGTCTACGATGGTTGCAACAAAAATTAAAAACAAAAGTTTTTCCTAGTAAAACGATCTTTACTTTTTTGTATTTTTTTAATCTTTACTTTTTTATATACAGGGTGGTCAAAGAAAGTTATACTTTTTTAAATGAAACAACCTATATTTTATTACATTTTTGGATTCTACTTAAAATTCTAAGCATATTAAATTTGATGTATGATGTTATACCTCTAGAGTTAGTAGTTTCACAGCTATAAACAGTTGAAAATCGGTACTGTGGCTTCTTTTCACATTGGTAGCAGGAAGACCATTAAAGATGGAGTAAAATTAATTCTACATTCCTATCTTAACTTTCCAAGAGCTATCTGATGGTGCTAACTGATGGTACCTACAGAGGTACCAGATTCGGTACCCATGGTACCACCTGCCAATGGCACTTATCGTGGTACCAGATTTGGTACAAATGGTACCACCTGCCAGTGGTACCTACCGATGTACCAGATTTTGTACCCATGGTACCACCTGCTAATTCGTACCGTCAGATAGCTCTTGAAAAGTTAAGATAGGAATGTGAAATTAATTTTACTGCATCTCTAATGGTCTTACTACCATCAGGATTTGATAAATTTAACAATTTCTAAAAAAAGATAGATGACTAAAATTATTATTTAAGAAAAAATATTATTATCGATTTCCTTTTTTTTTGCTGTCGATTGGCCAATACTCAATAAACGTTTTTTAGATAAAAGTAAAAGTTTATTACGTTTCTCAAAAGATGCTGTTTTTAATACAACTATTTTGATCCATTCATCATAAAAGTTATGTTGAATATTATTTTTTTATTAGCATATTTATAGTATTAATATGTAATAATTAGTTTTTAATTTCACCCAGGACACAAATTTTCTTAAAAAATAGAGAAAATAGGTAAAACATAATGATTATGTGCCTATAAACGTATGCATTTCAATAGAAGCCAATCACGCAATGACGTCAATGCGCGGAGCGAACGAATTTGAGACGGTTAGGTATCATACCTTCCGTTTATTGTATCATGATATTCGCTGATATAAGTATATAATTGTTATATCGTGGTGAAATAGTCAAATACGTCACTTCCGGAAAAGTCGAGTTAATTTGGGGAATTTCATGAAAAGCCTGGATGGCTTTTCATGAAATAACTAGGTTTTTTAAGAAGTGTGACGTATTTCACTATGAGACTATGACACATAAATAAAAAGTGTCAATTTATCTTTGATAGCTCGCATACGGAAAAAGTTGGCAATAAAGCATACAATCCGATATATCGGATTTCCATTTTAGGCTCACATATTTACATAATATTGTAAATTTATGAGCGGATTACTACTCGATCATGTCAGGTGGTTTACTACACATACAAATTTCACTAATTTGGAGGTCGACGTTGTCAAAAAATTAAAATAAAATGGAAAATACTTGCCCTTGTCGTCTGGTTGAATAGAGCTATGGATCCATGTTGCTTTTAGTGCACTTTTAACATCTTTTAGGCATTTATCGCACCGTAAAAATTAAATAAATAAGAAGTTTACACCTGAAACATGTCACTAACGCCTGTTACAAAAGCCAGTTTAGGCTTATACAAAAGTAGGGTTGCATAAATACGACATCCGATTTATCGGATCTTATGCACTAATGGGTTAATTTTAACGAGTAATATTTATTAATACAAAAAGTTTTTAGAACTTTTAAAGACTTCCACTAGTTCCACCCTTAGACCATTAGGGGTTGAAAACATTCAATTGCGCCATATATTAAATGCGAAATCCCTAAATGTGCCATTTTAAGAATAATATGAAGTACGGCCAATTGAAATAAAAAATTATAAATGTTAATCTTGTTCCAAAGTAAAAAAAAAACGTATTTAAATATTTTTCAAATTATGCATTTTTGATAGTAAGATGTAGAGGGTAAATAGAGGCGAGGTTCCAAGTTGGTTTCCTCTAAAACCCCGACACTTGCACAAAAATCAAGATTTCCTTCACATACGCCCATCTCTGTGCATACCACATTTAAAGTGGCACATTTGCAGGGTTGGGTGTAATTATTCTTGGATCATTAGCATTTTACTAAATGTAACACTTCGTCAGGGGCGCACGGAAGGTCACATATTATGGGTTCAAACTTACCTTTAACCAATATCCACCCATATACCGCTGCTGATGCTGGTGGTAAACATGTACGGGGAAGTACGTCTTTATACCATTCCATGCACTGATAGTGCTGCTAGGGGCACTCATTACGCTGAAGTCGTTCCGCACGCGCTTCTTGTTGGTAAAGGAGTGTAGAAGCTGGCTGACTGAACTTGCAAAGCTTAAAAAGGTTACGCTGGTCTGGGTAACGGTACACTCGAGGCTGCTGAGGCCTTAACCAGAGAAGGCTCCGCACGCCGATACCTAAGACCTGATCCCTGTGTGGGGATCGCCCAGAGTGTTCGCGAAAGAGCTTTGGAGGTCTGGACGGAGGGTCGGGCCGAAGAGGTATGGCGGAGGCGGATGAGGCAGACCAGGCTCATGATACATGGGCTCGCGAAGAGTCTCGCCATACCTAGGAAGGAGCTACCAGGGCCCTGGTAGGATTATACACAGGGAACTGTAGGCTTAGACAGCACCTGACTCTGCTGAGAATTGCAGAGGAAGCATAGTGTAGATGGTGCATGGAGGACGATGAGAGACCCTATACTATTTACTTACGGAATGTCCCACCTTCGCGTGGGCAAGACTCAGAATCATTGACGCGAAGCAGATCGAGCCAGATTCAGTGCGTCATGTTAGTCTGAAGGAGATGCGGGCTTTCTTAAGAAAGACCAGCATCCTGAAGGTACTCTAATGTGCCGGACTGGGGGCACAACGCCAACGGACCCAATTGGTGGCCTAAGTGCAAGGCGCGCTAGGAGCCACCCCTTCTGTTACTGATGCTAATACTGATAGTGCTGCTAGGGTCGGTGGCATATTATCACGGGAACTCTGTTTTTGGCTAAAGATCCACCATCTTAATGCATTTCACTGCAAATAAAAATTCGATTTGTTCAAAAACTGATTCATCTAACGTCTGAAGAGTAGATGAGGAAGCAGATAGAAATTTCTTCCTAAAGCTAATCTTTGGTTTGTATTTGAATGCACCTCTAATATCAGCTCCTGACAAGGCGTGAAGTTCTGGAAGAACTTTTACCTTTAACTGTCTTAAGCGGTATAAATTTATCGTATCGATTACTTGATCTGATGCTTATTAGGTTCGTATCTTCTGGCAACAAAGGAATACGTCTTAGAGCAAATAATAAAACGTCAATATCTGTCTAAAACATTCTTATCTTAGTGACACCTCTCTTGGATGCTTCTACACAAAGAAGTATTAATTTTGCATCAGCTTCTTCATGCGAGCTCTCCAGGTCAATCATATTGTCACAAACAGTTGTAGTCATTACGGAATTTTCCAAGGAACAGATCATTTTCCGATTAGTTTCATGTTTCATTTTCCAGTGATACTACCCTTTTTGAGAAATATTGAGTAATTTCCCCTTTTGTCGATGTATTACATAGCAGTTTTTTCGGTTTCTGTTCTTAAGGCTAGTTTTATCACTAACGACATATTGTATAGACTCTGTCCCTATTTGCGTTCTGACCCATGCATTGATTTCAAAGAGTCGTGCTCATATGAGTCAAAAACAACGTGAGTTTCAGGATATGCAGAGTATTTTTCAAAAATCTTGCTTGAAAACTGAATTGACAAATCAGAAAAGTATGCTACATTTTTAAACGATAACATTTGTACTTCTGCCATACCATCGACAACTGCTACACTGTAAGGCTGTTTTAACATATATACATTTACATCACTAACTTTGGAATAATTTTGAACGAGCCCTTCCAGAAGGTGTCTTAGTTTACTTTTTCCCTGTCCATGAAACATGGATATAGAATAAAGACCATGGGAAGCCAGTTAGTTCATATTTTCCATTTTCCAATAATCTCGTTTAAGTTAAAATCAGCACGACTTCTACATTTAAGGACGCATCGTGAAAGCATACTTAAATCTTGTTTAAGCAGTACTATTAACAACAATCTTTTCAGTCATGGACTTAATTACACTTGACTTAGTGGGTCCCAAAACTCTGCTTAAAGAACTCGTTCTCGATTGATACACCTAGTTCTGACATCGCATGTCTCTTCTGCCACGAAGAGAGCTTGCAGCGAAGCACGTGTTTTTATGCTTCAATTTATGCTCGAATTTCTATAATTCTGGTAAATCGCTTGCTCTGCATATTGCTATGCTTCTTGGCATGTCAAAGGCATTCGACAGTGTACTTCATAGGGTTCTTCTCATCAAATAAACTAATCAAGCCATACTTAGCGGATGGCAAGCAGTTTATCATCGCATTAAGCAAAGTTGCTACATCTCTTAGGTCCAGTACCGAATTGGTCAAGAGGGGAGTTCCCCAAAGCACAATCTTGGGGCCATTGCTCTATATCATTTATATTTCTGAACTACCTTCGATAATTCGAAACATAATTCAGTTAGCTGATGACACATCTGTAGTGCTTTCTCTTAACCCAAGTAAGTCTGAATCGGAAAAAATATTGAATGCTCACAATGATTTGGAACACTGGTTTACTTCTAATAATCTTTTATTAAATGTAGACAAAACCAAGCTTATTAAGTTCACTTATTGTTTCAGAGTCGATCTTGGTCGATTTTCGGAACAAAAAGAGATTTGCTCTTAGGCACTTAAATTTACCATAGGGCTAGTTCTAAAGTCATTTTGAAAATAAAACAAAAAGCTTTAGCATTATATGAATATTTTAATAAGTTACTTTACTTGAAAATAACTAGAAGCTCATAACTACACAAAATATAAACAGTGAATTATTGTACGTAGTCAGTGCTACGATATGAACAATATCAGTCGAGGCAAATTTCGACCTTGAAAAATGTGACATAAATAATACTCTTAAAAACTAAAGCATTGCGTAAACAGTTGTAGTACTAGACTAATGTATGGTTATAAACATAACCTTGAAGCTATGTACAGCTAAATGTCTATTAGAGTTCCTGCGGAACAGCTACTTATCAACTATATTAGCTGATTTAGCTTTGATATGATATACAATAATATACAAGCGATAATAACAGGATTAATATTACCGAGTTCACCTATAAGCTAATATGTACACTATGAACACCATTGACGAGAAACGTTCAATGTTCAGGGGGTTATCTTCTAACACTGGCCGAAAGTCACTTTGAAAAACACTAGCTAGATTTATGGCTAGCTTCTATTTACAATGTAGTTCGATTTCTTGCAAACAAGAATGACTGGGATGTAGTGGTTTGACTGGTATGCAGTTAATGCATATTGGCACGACATGAATGCCTTGTGAATGCGGCTTATTGGTGCACGCATGAATGATTAGTAAGTATGCTATGCAAGTAGCATAGATAAGCTGAAATTCGCGTATGGGATGTAGCATTGTGATAGCTTGAGTATATTGGCAGACTAGTGCCCTTTAATCCTTATTTGAGAATAAGGCATGAGTAGGTATGCAGACTAGTGCAGAGTAATCCTTATATTAAAATAAGGCAAGAGTGTAGCAACCCAGTGGTACACTCGTGATATAGAATGTTGAAAATCCCATGGACAATACCATTGGGGACTGTGCAGCGCATGGCACAGCCTTTGAGAGAATGTGAACGTGTGAGATTCGAGATGAAACTCGAATACTGATAACCCCATGGACAAGGCCTAATGAAGACGCAAGCACAGCACGGTACTGCGATTTGAGAGATAGAGATCAGTGGGTCTCCATAATGGCAGAAAATATGCCGAAATATACCTTTTTGTAGGCTCAGTGAGAATGTGATTGTAAAGATGTTCGTTTACTTACTTGAGATTTCGAGACTAGGCTCTATTGAGTGTGGTGTGGTTCGAGACAGGGGTCGATTGTAGAACTCCCATGTACGAGACCAACTGGGACGCCATTGCTCGGCGTGAGACTCGTGAGAAAACCGGCAGTATGTTTGCCAATAAATACCTTATTGTAGGCTTGACATAAAGATGATTATGCGGGGATATCACTATGTCACTTGAGTAAAGAACTAGAGAGATTATGAGGTCTCAAAACGTGAAACCTTGCCGGCATGGCGCCTAGCGCCAGCCGGCTAGAAAAGGGGGTGCGCCTTTTGCGACTTACATGGCTGGAGTTCAAGACTGGGCTTTTTTACTCAATACTTACTGAATTATAGAACGTGGGAACTAGAGCAACTTGAAGAAGTTGTTACCGCCCCTTCTGGTGGGAGAAGATGCACCGCTTCGGGCATGGAAAGGGCAATAATGTAAATACAGAGATATTGTGTAAAAACTTAACATGACCGGTTGTCTAAATTAATATTATGAATTTTAATACAAATCCGGTTGAAATTTGCTGATTAGTTTGCATGAAATTCGAATATTAAAGAAGTGAATTTTAGGGAATTTTAGTTTGGGTGAACTGGCTATCCTGTAGGATGCGCCGTGATTGGTCGACTCGGTCGCCGGGGTTTAGCGGGAAACGCTATGATTGGTCAGATGAGTTTAGGATGCGCGGCCGGATTCAGATGAGTAAAGGTGGTTACAACAGATGGCGCTAGTAATACCGCCCGGATAAAGCGCGAAACGCTATGATTGGTCGGAGGCCTTTTGAGGACGCTTAACTTTTAGCTTTCTAGACTGTCTAGCGCAGTGGATAAACGTGGTAAACAAGAGATGGCCTTAGTGTATCGCCCAGGTTTTAATTTGTTTGGAATGCGAGGACAGTGGCGTGGAATGTTAAATTGTACAAAACTAAATCGTTAGATTTGAAGACGTGTTAAAAAATGGTTTTTGAACACTTATCAAACAACTTCCATACAAATTGGGTCTCTCTTGCTACATTTTTGAGTAATCAGGTGTATCACAGATTGGCCTGGCGACGTCATCGTCACACCGATGGCCTTGCTAACAAAATGGCAAACTATTGTTATTCCCTGAAAGTATTTGCCTTTAATACTAACGTTTAAACAGCTATTATGACATGTTATGCATATGTGCATTCCCGTTTAAGATGCGGTATCATCTTCTACGTGTTGACAAAAATATTTTTTATCCGATCGGACGAAAAACGACACCTTTCCGATGTGTTTTCTCACCGCAAAAGTCATGATTCCAGTATATTGTATTCGTTGCTTGGCAACATGCAACAACTGTACAAGAATAGAAAATAACTGTCCGGGAATATAACATTCCCGTCCTAGGCCGGGAATGTAACATTTCTATCATATTCAAACGCCTTGTTTGTCAGATCTGACGTCTATCAAAAGTAATATTTAGCTGTAGTTTCCGTAGCTACGTAATAAACTTCAAGCTCGCTCGATTCAAAACTTGATATTATGTTGAGTTTAAATTTAAAACACCGTTTTATTTAGAGTAATATTTGGCTCTATTTATATAAGTACGTATTCTAATTAATTTCGATGGGATAAAAAATAGTATGTGCAACTCGTAGGAAAAGCACATTCCTGGACTCCTGTGTTGCTGGCCTCGGCTGCGCCTCGTCCAGCAACTACCACAGTCGTCCAGGAATGTTTTGCTTTTCCTCCTAGTTACACAATATACTATTTCATTCCTCAAAAAAGATTCATGTGAAGTATCTTCAACCTGAAGAGTGTCGAAATCTGTAGACCTAAATTCGTTGAAAATAACACTCTTACTTTCATATCCACATACGTATATGAATCCATAATATTTGTGAAAGAAAACCTAAACTTTTTCAATGAATTTGATAGAGATCACCATCACAACACACAATATAAGGACAATCTTAAGGAAAGTAAGTGCAACTTCACCTATATTTAGAAAAATGTAGATGCGATTTTTGGTGATATCTGTGACCACTGGCTACTTAAGTGTATTATATTCTATATATTCTATAAGACTGTTGTTTTAAGTTGTGTTTGATTAATATGTTGTATTGCTGTCTAGCATACTGTAATATCTCGAGCGATTGCGTTCGATATTTCAAAGGTATTTAACAGAGTTGGGCACAACGGATTGCTCAACAAACTGCCGTCCTTCAGACTACCAGGGTCTCTCTACAGCTGGCTTGCCAGTTCCTTTACGAACCGATCTCTGCATGTTTCAAACCAGTAAGCCTGTTTACAGTCTTGCAGATAACAGTACACTTGTCTCAGGAATTTTGTCCTGTTCAATGCAGCAAAAACCCAAGTAGCCACATTTACCAAGAAGACCAATACGGCGGACCCTGATATCATTATGGCAGGATCGACCATTTCTTCATCCTTGTCAGCGGGACTACTGGGGTCTTGGTCAACAGCAATATGTCCTGGCATCACCACCTTTCTAATATCTCAAAATCAACCTCGCTGAAGCTTGGTGCGCTATTTTGCAGCAAAAAACTGTATACACCGCAGCAACTACTCTTGATCTACAAAGCGTAATTAAGACCGTGCTTAGAATATTGCTCACAAATCTGGGGTGCCGCACCTAAGCACACCCTAAAGCTGCTGGATTCCATTCAGAGAGAACTGTACGTCTCGTCGGCGACCCGGAGTTGCCCCGAGATCTGGATAGCTTGGAACACCGCAGACATGTGGCCGAAATCTTACTGTTTTACAGATATTTTCACGGCAGATGTTACCAAGATTTGGCCAGCATCATTCTGCCCCCAGCAACGCCTCTTAGACAGTCACGACAGACGGCAAGTGCGCACGTACGTCGTACAACTGGGAATACCAAGAACGTCGTTTTACAAGGACTCCTTTGTCTGGCGCACGGTATAACTATGGAACTCACTCCCAGGACATCTTTTTCCCCCTAATTATAACCTACAATTATTCAAGAACCGTGTCAATCAACATCTTCGCACACACACCGCTCGTCGAGTGTCACAGTCTCTTTAGAATGTGTGCCCCTGCCATAAAAAAACCATTAAATGTAGTGTATTATTATTGATGTATTATTTTAGGGTTTTAAATTTTATTATAATTTTGTGATTAATGATCTGGCTTATCTTATTTTGATCTGGACTTATCATATTCAAAATCTTCAGGCTGCTATGACACCCTGCAAATTATCTTTCTCTTTGAAATTTGAATTTTATATTTTATAGTTTTTATAATTTTATTACACATTTTCAATTGATGATTTAAGCCTCTCATCATATTCTAAAAATCTTAGGCTTACTGTGATATGTTCTACTCCCTTTGAGTATTTAAAAATGTTTGGGCTTGTAATTGCACTTTCTCTATTCATTTTATTTCATTATTTAAATTCAATTTTTCCTATTAAACCATAATATATTAAAGAAGAATATGATTATTGAGCCTGACAACTTTGAAACATCGGACTTCCCCCTTCTTCTATTGATATAATATAAGCTGACAGATAATCTCAAGACTTTCAGATGCCCTCGACACTTTTAGATCTTCTTCGAGGAACACCATGGGATTAACCGTGAATAGACGGGATTTCTGCATGGAATGTTAAGAACTATAACAAGGACTTCTGAGACTGTGATATAATATTAAAAACACCTTATTAAAACCATATTTAGCCGGCTATGCGTCAATTACAATTTAATATTTTGCGAAACGTTATGTTCATCATTTTATTTAAATTTATTTTTTTTACGTATTATATTATTTTTAGTTTGCCATTTGGAGTGTTTAATTCTGTAGTGTACTCTTGTAAAATATAAATAACTTATTAAACATCTGATCTTTTTTCGATTCACATTGTTTAAATATTGAATCTAAAATGTAGAAAGTTAGTCAATCAATGAACTGTACAAAGTCATTGATGCTGTTTATATTGATTTAATAAAAGAAAATTATTCAAGATACTCTTTGCATATAACTGACCGTCCAATGATGTTGGTAAAACTTAAAAGGATGGGGTTCCATTTATTCATTTCCATGAAATATCTGCAGCAGAAATTAGCTGGCGTGGTGGGCCGTAGTTTTTAGGGAATGCTTGTATTTTTCCCTCGCTATTTTTTTATGCCAGTGGCATATACACTAATCCACACTAAAGGGAGATCCCATAGCACTCGACGAGCGGTGTGTGTGCGAACATGTTGATTGACACGGTTCTTGAATAGCTGTAGGTTGTAATTAGGGGAAAACAGATGTCCTGGGAGTGAGTTCCACAGCGATGCGCTGCGCCAGACAAAGCAGCCCTTGTAAAGCGATGCTCTAGGTCTAGGTGCTTCCCGTTGTATGACGAATGGGTACGCTCTTGCTGTCTGTCGTGACTATCACACCGGCGTTGTTGGGGCGGGATGAGGCGAGCTAAATCCTGATAACATCTGCCGTGAAAATATCTGTAAAACAGGGATGTCTCGGCCACATCTCTGCGGTGCTCCAAACTATCCAGATCCCGGGTCAACTTCGGGTCGCCAACAACATACACAATTCTCTCTGCATGGAATCCAGCAGATTTAAAGTGCGCTTAGGTGAGTCACCCCAGAGGTGTGAGCAATATTCTAAGCACTGTCTTATTTGCGCTTTGTAGAGCAAGAGCAGCTGCTGCGGTGTATACAGATTTTTGTTGCAAAATAGCGCACCAAGCGTCTGCGAGGCTGATTTTGTGATGTTAGCAGCGTGTTCATGCCAGGACATATTGCTGTCGACCGCGACACCCAGTAGTCCGATTAATGAGGATGGAGGAATGGTCGATCCTCCCATAATGATGTCAGGGTCTGCCGTATTGGCTTTTTCTCTCTCTCCATGTTTGAACTTTCTCCAAATCTTGATTAATTGTTGTACTAAAGGTTTTGCTGATCTAAATTGGGATACAAGGGTACTGTCATCTGCAAAACTATAAACAGGATTATTGGTTTGGGTTAGCAGGTCATTAATATAGATGAGGAACAGAGTTGCTGAAAGTATTGCGCCTTGAGACACGCCTGCATTAATGGTGAACGTCTCTGAGATGTGTCCATCAACTGCAACGTGCAGAGACCGGTTTTTAAGAAAACTAGAAAGCCAACTGCCTATCATAATTACATTAAAATCTGTTTTACATATTGCAAGGAACATATATCAAATAAGCCTTTAACCTTTTGGAACTTCTCGTCCATGGCTTTAGTTAAATTATATCTAGTTTAGAAACTTTAATAACAGTATGAGAACTAAAGGGTAATAAAAACCTGTTAACAAAAAATCTATGAAGCACATTAACGTCAACACGTCTGGAAACAGCGGCTTTAACAAAAATACAAAAGGCGGTAATATCAGTCCGCAATTCTGCAATTTGAAATCCATTTCGTTTTAGGGCAGTCATTTCGCGAGTCAGGGGACATGTTTAACCTGTAATATATAGCGTGGTGTTAACAATTAGTGCCTAAAAAGTGTTGTTTGTGGGCCAGTCGGTGAAGTGGTGCAGCGGTAAAGGGACATAAATCGGACAGTGAGCATTTGCGCCGTTATTTACGGCTCATATTTCGTCGCAAACGGCGAGTAATTAGAGGAGTGCGGTCAGGTGAAATATTGGGTAGGGAATGGTTGAAAACTACTTAGGGAGAACAGCTAAACACTGACTTCTAAAACTCTAGATTCACTTATGTACTTACAAAAAATAATTACTTATCAATTAATTTTTAGGTACAATATCATAGGTTAATTAGGATAATTCAAAAATTTTAAATAAACACTAAGGAGAAACAAAGGTTGAACCCCTAGGCTGTAGAAAATTCTTTGGGAATAACTGACGCATTATCGTACTTAAAGCTATTCCTTCTGCAGGTAGTTCAATATGTTGATAGGCAGAGACTAGGCATGTTTTTCTGGTCATGAGGTGCTCGTTAATTTTCACTTAGTAAATAAGAGGCATCGAAAAATGGATTTTAGAGTAATGACAAATTTAAGGCAGGAAAAGCAAGTTTGCATTACCCAACCTAATATTGACAATATGTTTCACAAGGAAGCTACCGAGGAGTCGACAGATTTTGATTATTATAAGCAGATAAATGCCGACGATTGTTAATTTTTCTCAAGCTTGTCTTCAAACTTGGCTCACCTTGTCATTTACATTTTCCAACCTCATTACGAGTTCCTCGTTGCGAATTGTATTTATGTGCAATTCCATCTATAGTTTCATTGCCTTTTCAGTTTTAACATGATTATCTTTTCTTGCGCGATTGTGGCACGTAATAAAGTCCTTCTTTTTTCGGCTCTATCCAGCGTTCCCAAATGTACTATACCTTCTTCAAGGTTTTTAAATTATATCCTTGTAATCCCACAATTTCTCTTAAATTCTGATACAAACCAAGCAGTTAAATACATTTATTGCATACAAGCTGATAATATCATTTATGTTTCTAATGCTATTTCTCAACCTGATTATCTTTTATTGTGCGAGTGTGGTAGGTAATAAAGTCCTTTTTTTTGGCTCTATCCAGAGTTGCCAAATGTACTATAACTTCTTCAGGTTTTTAAATTTTATCCTTGTAATCCCACAATTTATCTTAAATTCTGATACAAACTAAGCAGTTAAAGAAAATTATTGCATACAGGCTGATAATATCCTTTAGGTTTCTCATGATATTTCTTTACGACAGTGCCGTGCAGATTCATATTCCATGAGAAATGCCGCTAGCCTGGCTATAGACACAGTGTTTTGCTTTTTGGCCATGTTAGGTGAAGTTGTTGGAAAGATATTTTAGGAAATAAAATTATAACAAGTAGATAATTTAAAAAATGCTTTATCGAATCTCTACAATCAGGACCGTATCTAAGCATATGCTATCTAGGGTGTAGCCTATAATGGGTCCATAACGGGGGCCCAACTACAAAGGGTCCCGCATCACTGTACTACTGTCCAAGTGAACAATGAAAAATAATTCTGTCAATTTTTAAAATCAGGTTTTTATTTTAGTAGGTTTGGTTATGACGTCCCCTTCTTATTTTGACCTATGGCTAATTTTTGGCACCACAAAAAAGATTCTACAGACAGTTTTCTACAAAAATGATCCTCTTGGTAAAAAGCCATGGGGTGTACCGTTTTCGAGAAAAACGCGTTTTTGTGATGTGGAAAGACCATTAAAAACAATAATTATTAACATAAGAATTGGCAATATAATGTTGAACAAAACATTAAAAAACAATAACAATTTAGCTTTCTTTCATAGCAAATATTGGAAATATCCCCCATTCATTTGGATGCATCCTCATATGCGTTTCCTCATTCTTATTTTTGCAAAAATACCGGGGATGTTATGATATGCTCCTATGCTCGCATTGATTAATAGGCGCTGCTACAACATAATGCTACATAATGCGAACCGGAACTGCGTACCCCAAGGCCTTTAAATACCTATTCCCAAAGAAAAAAAATCAACGGATTTAAATCTGGGGAATGAGGTGGCCAGTGCACCGGTCCTCCTCACCCAATCGATCATCCAGGATAAATCCGATTCAAATATGATCTTACATCTAAGCAAAAATGCGGCGGGACTCCATCATGCATAAAAAATATTACTGTCTTAATTGGTACGGCAGATATATCGTCAAGTTCGACAGAACGTTTTCCAGAAAGTCCAGGTAGTTTTACCCATTTAGACGGTGAAGGAGCACATATGCCCCTATCAAAAAATCTCCAATTCAGCTTTCTATGTCAAGCCTTTCAGCTGGATCATGATGAATGAGTGAGTCAGTTAAGGTTAATATTAGTATATATTAACTTCTGATTTCCGATCAAATTACTTTCTAAACATAACGCTCAAACCGCTTGTGTCATATATTCACCTGGTTTTATCAAATGCCATAAAATTATATAATGTCAGAGAAAATTGCAAATATATGTCTATATACATTTTCACAGATTAAAAGTTATTACAACTGCAATATACCAGCATGCCAAAGTCTAGCCATTGACAACACATTTAAAACATTCGGCTCCAATGTAGAAATTATAGAAAACAGGAAAATTTAAAGTCGCTCGAAAACGAGCCACTATCTCCCTTTTATTATTATTTATTATGTTTGTGTGTAATAACTCACGTTCAATAGCGAAAATACCGTATTATTTGGTTTAAATTATTTTAATACGTTTTCAACAAAAGGTGAGCATGTGCTAAAAGCACTATAAATTAAAGACACAATGATATTTCGTGTTTTATAGCTCTCTGTTGCCGCAACTAGAGAGTTATGGATAAATTAAACGTATCGTCTTTTAGTGGAGGTAATGAGTCGTGGTCTCAGATTTTATTTTTCAGTTATGCAGATGGAGGAAAAGTAGATAGCATCGACAATAAATGCCAATATTTTTTGAAGTAGCTTACTAAAAATATTAGTTCCAAAGGCGCAAATGATTATTTAAATTTTTAAGAATTTGTTCAGGGAGGGTTTCTTGCAATGTTTGGATCTCGCTTCTCAAACAGATTGAAGATGGAAAAATCTGAAAGCACGCGTGTATTTAGTTAAGAGTAGTAGAGTATATGAAGTATAATATATAAGATATACTACCTAAGTAGGGGGGTAGCGGGTAGTTACTCACTTATGATCCTGATAGGGACAGAGCTACTTCAGGGATGCGCCCCTACCCACGCGAGCCTTGGTTATTCTCCAATCAACATATGTGGAAATCATTGTCCCATCACCCATTTTCCTGTCAAACCCATACTTACCCCTCATTATCCCTAATCACTTCACCAACCCGCAACTGGCCAGCGTGGTGAAGTATGGTCAAAACATCCGTAATCAAGCCAAACCAGAAATGTCGATTCATAAAACTTTATTACCCCAGGTGAGTAGAGTAATAGGGGATTTTAATGCAAAAGTGGGGAAAAGAAACCAACACGACACAGGATTTGTCGGAAGCTATGGACTAGGGGAGAGGAACAACAGAGGAAATATGTTTGTAGACTTCCTCAGCAATGAAAACCTCTACTGCTTAAACAAATTTTTCAAGAAGCCACTCCAACGCAAATGGACGTGGTGAAGCCCAGATAATTTAACAAAAATGAGATTGATTACATTCTTTCGAACAATCGTAAATGCTGCAAAGACGTCTCAGTTTTAAATAGAGTCGACACAGGAAGCGACCCAGAATGGTCCGGGTATGTTTTAACATTGATACCAAGATCGAAAGAAATAAGTTAATCAAGCAACCTAGATTTAAAACAAGTGAAGAACTGGAAGCGAGACAGGAGGAATTCCAAAAAGAACTAGCAAGACGTTTACCATCGGATGAAGTTCTCGAAAATAATATGGATATAAATCAACTCATTGAAAAATTGATATCATCTATACAAACAGCAGCTAAGAAGATCTGCCCAAAAACTAAAAAAACCAGGAAATTTCAAACTTAGCACAACCACCATGCAAATGATGAAACAAAGACGAGAGTTGGAAAAAGGAACGGAAGAGTACAAATTACTTAAAAAATCTGTAAAGAAAGCCATCCGTAGAGATATGAGATCACACAGAACCAGAGTGATACGAGACACTATCGAAAAAATAAAAACATGAGAGTTCTCAGGTCAAGACTGTCCAGTGGAAAGCAAATAATTACAAATATAAAAAACAAACGTGGTATAGTTGTATCAGTCCATCAGCAAATTCCACAGGTCATTGAAGAATTCTACAAGAAGTTGTATTTGTCTGGGATACCTGCTGCGGAAGCTGACTGTCATCTGGTAACAGTAACAAATGTGGGCTCAGAAGACTTTCCAGAAATATGCCTGGAGGAAATAAGAACAGCTCTGCGCATAATGAAGAACGGTAAATGTCCGGGAGAAGACAATGTTACAGTGGAAATATTGAAATTTGAAGGACGTAAGATAGAGAAAACCCTACAGACTCTGCTCAACAAATGTCTACAGGATGGTAGAATACCCAATCCTTGGTACAATGCAGAAGTTGTGCTTTGGTTCAAGAAAGGGGATAATACAAATCTCCAAAACTACCGTCCTATCAGCTTACTGTCGCACCTCTATAAACTTGTAACTAAAATACTTACCATCCGTCTTTCAAGAAAACTAGATTTCTATCAACCAGTGAAGCAAGCCGGGATTCGAAGCGAATACAGCACAACTGACCATCTACAAACATTGCGAACCCTAATAGAAAAACAACAGAATATAATATTCCTATATAATTTGCATTTGTTAGTTTCCAAAAGGCATTCGATTCTATAGAAACATGGACCTTTTTAAATGCCCTCCACAACGCCAGAATAGATTCTAGGTATAGTGCTCTTATAAAAAATATATATGAGCACGCAACAATGCAAGTAAAAATTAACGAAGACACGAAAACAGACAAAATCAAATTAATTCGAGGAGTACGTCAAGGGGATACAATATCACCAAAGTTATTCACTTTGGCTCTAGAAGACGTCTTCAAAAAATTTCAGTGGGAACAAAAGGGAATAAATATTGATGGATCATTTCTAAATAATCTACGCTTTGCAGATGACATCAACATAATTTCCAGCAACTTGTGCGAACTAACAGAAATGTTGCATCAATTGAATGAAGCTTCTAAAAGTATAGGGCTGACAATGAACATAAGCAAGACCAAAACAATGAACCTCGACAATGCTCATATCAACATAGGCGATCAGATAGTTGAGAATGTCAAAAAATACGTTTGTCTAGGTCATACAATCCATCGTAAACTTAAACACATCCTGAAGAACACTGACATTCCAATGCACCTGAAACGAGAGGTCTATGATAAATGCATTTTGCCGGTGACAAAGTATGGATTGGAGACAACAACACTGACTCGACAGAGTGCTGATCGCTTGAGGGTGGCTCAGAGAGCTATAGAACGTGCTATGTTGGGAATTGCCCTTAGAGATAGAGTGAGAAATCAAGAAATTAGAAGAAGGACCAGAGTTACAAACGTAATATCATGAGTGGCCGAGTTAAAGTGGAGCTGGGTAGGGCATGTTGCACGCCAAAACAGTGAAAAATGGACCATTAGGGTTGTACTTTGGCGACCCAGAGAAACAACGAGAAGTAGAGGTAGGCCACAAAGGCGCTGGATAGATGATATCAAGGAAGAAGTAGGTCGAAGCTGGTTCCGGATAGCACAAGACCGGCAGAAGTGGAAGAGACATGGAGAGGCCTATGTCCCAAAACGGATGGAAGAAGGCTGAAGAAGAGAGAGAGAAGAGACTACCTTAGGGTTCAATATTAAGTCCCATTCTATTTTTATTATATTTTGCTGTTAATAAGCCTGAGGACTTCACTCTGCGACAAAGCCACTGTTCCGAAAAAGATTTGATGCATCTTTTTCGATTTTATAATTGTACACACACTATAAATGTGTTGTATACGCAAATTTCATGCCCTATTCGACAATGAAATGGATTTCTGTAATAATTGCACGTTTTATTGAATAAAGATATGGCACAATATACAGCTTAATTTCAGGTAATGCCGCCCAGGCTTTGCGAAAAAAATCGGCTGGCAATATTACTTATTTCAAACAGATACTTACAGGTGCCGAGTAAGTACACTAGAAAGACAGTGGAAGCCGCGTGGATTTCTGAACAAATGGTGGCGGTATTAAAAGGCCTCCATGAAGGTGGAAGTACGAAGTAGGTGCTTCAAAACATGTGGTATTCTTAGGAGCAATCTGTAAGATAGAAGGGAACGTGGTAATGTCATTTCGGGGCCTTCAGTGGGACGTCATTTAGTATACTAAACAAGGTGATAAACATTTCACTGATCAAGTTGTCACGCTTTCCAAGCTTTATTATGGAATATCACCTGCTAAAATCAAACGATGTGCATTTACTTATGCAGCAGAAAATAATATAAGTCCCAATCTCTTTTCATAAAATAATCAGTGTGCAGGTAAAGCATGGCCCAGGGGCTTTCTTAAAAGAGACCCTAGTATTTCTTTGAGAACATCAGAGGCAACTAGTATTAGGCGTGTCATTGAATTGAATTCTGCTAAGGGGTTACACTTTTACAGAAACTTGGCCATTGTAATGGACAAATGTCAATTTCCACCTATCAAAATCTTCAGTGCTGCTTTTCATGAAACCGGCATCACAACGGTCAAAATATATACAGAAAAAGGCCAGAAATGAGTAGGCTTTATAACCAGCGCTGAAAGAGGAAAAGCAGCAAGTATCATGTGTGCCATCAGAGCTTTGGGTATTTATGCCAAACCTTTAATTATTTATGCTCGAAAATTGATAAATACTCAACTAAAAAGAAATGGTCCACCTGGTGTACTCTGTATAGTCAACAACGGCTTGATGAATGAAAACATTTTCGTAGAGTCGCTTGAGCAATTTTTCTAAAGTCAACGAAAGAAAATTTGGTGTTATTGCTGATTGATAACCACTGTACTCACTGTTTCCTTAACGCTTACACTTTTTGTGAAGAAAGATGAAATTATTATGTCATCATAACGTCGCACTCATCTCATTGTCTCCAACCCTTTGACTCTTCGTATTACTTCGCATTAAAAACTGCTTATAATGTTGAGTGTTCCAGTTATTTAAAAAGTCATCTTAGCAATAGGATAACCACAAATGGAACAGCCGAAATATTTAATTAAGCATGCGATTGCGTAGCTACATCTGAAAAAACATTTAACGTTTCCCCTAACTCAGAATAAGATTTTGCTCTTGCTGTCGTATGTCTTCCTACTTAAGGAATTGAATTTAATGAAATTCTTGTTCAACCCAATATCAACACTGGCGGCAGAAAAGACATATGAAATATGATCAAAATGAAGTAAGTGCAGAAGTAAGTACCAGAAATTGGAAATAATATTCAAGGGCCAGGCGGAGTTTAATTTTTCGAACTGATACCTGGTATTGGTATCAAAATGGATACTGAATACGGCAAATAAAAAGGCATCCAGTAGAAAGCAGCATTTGGAAATATTTACATCCACATCTATGAAAGCTATTTTAGAGATGAGAAAAAAGTTGCCACGAGCAACATCATTACATGAATTACACCTGAAGTATGGTATCTGTGTTTTTGCGTGGGGGTGGGGGAGCTGCTAAAATCAAACGATGTACATTTACTTATACAAAAGAAAATTACATAGGTTCCAATTCTTTTCACAAAATAATCAGTCTGCAGGTAAAGCATGGCTCAGGCGATTTCTTAAAAGAAATCCTAACCTGTTAGAATATTATTTGCAGAAAAAAGCCAGAAAAGAGTAGTCCTGTCCTGTCCTAAGTTTGAACTTGAACCTAAAAAAATATATGAACAATCAAGAAAAATTATAAATATCGCTAGCAATGAACGAAAGCGATTATGAACCTTAAACGTGGAACGGTCAGTAAATTTTATTGTATAAATACTCAGGGGAACCACCAATTTAACAGACTTTGTGTCTCACCCAATCGTGTTCAACCAGTTCGCTACAGCACACATGTGCATAGAGTTCGGGGGTCCTAATCTGCAACCTAATTGCCTAACTAAAACTGAGGTTCGTAGCACAGAGGTGTGTGAGCTTGGGGTTACCGACCTAAAGTAGTAAAGTCGAATCTACGGTAAATTTGTTTCAGTTCTGAGAAAGATGACCTACTGTTAAAAAAATTTCAAATACCTAATAGCAAAAGCTAACTATAAATAAAACGCAATACAACTGCTTTAGCTTTATTATAAACAGTGATCAAGACTTAAAAACAACTCCAAGTATACCTCAACCGAAAGACACGCGCATTAGGTTAATCGAGTAAAGGCTTTCAGCAATAGACATTGTTATTGTTTTTACCAAGTGTATTCTTTGTCATCTCTTCTCATCTGATGTAGGTCAATCCATGATCTGAGCTACATAATCTGCACGCCAACTAAGGCATGGAGGCATTACCTCCTATAATTAGGTAATGGTGGAAGGTGTCAAGAAATAGTTCGTAAAACAATTTAGAAAATAACGTCAATCTCGAAACATGTGCCTAGCATTACCGAATAGTGCGCATTTATTTTTTTTTTCGTGACAATACTGAGTGTTCTAATAATTTCAGTCATGTAGGCAATAGGATAACGACAAATGAAATAGCGGAAATATATAATAAGGCATACGGTTTATTGGTTACACCGGAAAAAGCGATTAAGACCAGAAAATTGAAACCAAGTAAATGCAGAAGTACAAGACAATATTCAAGGACCAGCTGGAGTTACATTTTTGGATCTGATACCATTTTATCAGGGCCATCAAAAGTGGTACTAAATACGAAAAGAAAAGGTGTCTAGGATGAAATAGCATTTGGAAATATTTATAGGAAGCTATTGTAGATGAGAAAGAGGACAAGAAGTAACTGCGAAATAAGAAGTTGAAAGCAGATGGCTATAAAAAAGGGACAGGAAATGATACTTATGAACCACTGAAGACCAAACCTACTCAAACTAGACTCATCATTAGAATAAATTGCAAAAACTCAGTAATATTGTTATGCTTTTAGGCCCATTAAATGATTGAATGGACCCAGAGCACGGGCTATATATATTTTTTATATAAATATACACCTGAGGAATGGTATCTTTTTTTTTTTGTTGCAAGGGGAAAGGTGTTTGCTTGCAATCTGTATTAATTCTGCAGAAGCGCGTTATCAACCATTTTTAAAACTCTAAGGCTCACGATAATGTAAGCCCTTTCTTAAATGTGACAAATCTTACCCCTGGCAAGTATTATTATATTGGAAAATGTTATGGCTTGTGTATAAAAAGCACTGAACACTTATTCGCTCCTTATCTTCAGTGAGTACTCGAAGCTCATTCACAATAAATTTACTAATACCAACATCTGCTTTGGCATCCACCAAATTAAGGAATACAGGAGCCTGCATGATATTATGATTGTGTATTATCTTCCCTATCAGACAATAGCCCATGGATGTTTTAGTTATTTGCTTAGTTAGCTGTTTGTTGTTTTGTTGATAATGGTATCTAAAGAGTAAATACCCTGATTTTATCAAACAAAGAAATTATTATTTGATAATAGCGTGATGCAGTGATAGTGCATGCATGTAGTGAAGCTTACCTAATGTTGATTTTGGTTTGAGGGTCAAAACGTCATTGCGCCCACCAGTAGTTCTGGGAATCTGGAAATGGTGAGAGGATGGCCTTGAAGGCCACGGCACTTAGGCCCCCTGTGCATCCTCCCTAGGTCAAACAATCCGTCAAGGCCATCGCCCAGCCTAGTGTTCTAAAAAAGGCGGCGATGTTGCCCGAGGAGGCTGATCTGAGAAAATCCATGGTCGACACTCGTTCTCTCAAAATGGATTCCTTTAGTGCCGAAACAGCGTCGCAATCGCAGATCAGAATGATCAGATGCTCTACTGTTTCGTCCTCCAGTTGACAGTTTCTACAAAGAGGTGTCTCGCATAATCCCATTGTGTAGAGATGTTTCTTTAGCTGGCAGTGTCCAGTCATAATCCCCCCATGAGTCATAGGTACTTCCTTGACATACCCAGGTATGCCTTTGCTGCAGCTTAGTAGCTCCTTGGCCAGTTGACAGTTGGTTGTTTCGTCCCATCGTGCCCTAAAGTTTCCATGGGTGATCTTTTTTTTTATCATATGTACAACGTCGCGATAGGTAGGTTTGAAGGGCTGGCTCCCATAATGTTTGAACCGACTGCCTTTCTAGCCAGTTTATCCGCTAATTTGTTACCTTTGCACTGTGCAAGTCCTTTGACCCAGCACACAGAATTTCTGTTTTTGCGGGCGGTATCCTCCAGTGAATTGTGGCATTCTAGTACTAGCCTGGCTGTAAGTTTATACATTTTCAGGACCAGCAGTGCTTGTCTACAGTCCGTGTAGATTTTAATAGTCTTGTTCTCAGTATTCCTGCGAACAATCTCTTTGGCGGCTATAGATATAGCAGCAAGTTCAGACTGAACTATGCTTGCGTGTCCCTCCACAGACCATTTGAGTTCAATTTGCAAGCTTCAGGAGTAAATTCCACAGTCTGCTCCTTCGTGGGTTTTTGATCCATCGACGAAAATGTTAATCGCACCTTCGGTTATAGGGCACCAGGAGTTAACAGGAGCGCAACTTATTTTTATAGTTTATAATATTTTCATTTAATTCTTTGCCAAGCAGTAGTAAATTTAGATAAATTGAGTGAAAATCTGGTTGCAATATTTACCCTTTTAGACGAAAATTACTCGGACTTTGATATTGCAAATGCATCGTAATTAGATGAAACTCCTCAAATGAGTGAACCAACTTGTGTTGAGGAAATTTTGAAAGTGAAAGGCAACGATAAAATAGAGCAGCTTTAACCAGTAAAGATGAAGACCACTTGCTTCTCTCACACCTTATGCCTCCCAGATGGATGAAATTAATTAAGCAATTTACCATCAAAAAGTCTTATTTTCTTTGACGGATATTCTTCTACTTTGCCGCTGATGGAAAGACTATCCGAAATCAAAGTGTATGCAATAAGCAACTGTGATGACAAATAGACTAAATTTTAAAACGATAATAAAATCAAGAGAGGCAATTCTGAACATTTCATCAGGATTGACAAAAATATTTGTCAAAAGGACGGATAACAAACACTTGTAGCGTTGTAAATGCTATCAAACCCAGTAATACAGCTTCTTCCCTTTCACTAGTAGATTTATGTTGTAGACATCCGAACGCACCCCAACCAGTATCGACGAATGCAGGAGTTCATGGTCTCTTGACGGACGTCTAAGATATTTTTGGCAACTGACGGGTTCCTTCTCTTCCGTACCTTGAAAGCGGACGGAAGGAGAAAAGACTAGCATTAATCTCGCGATTTTATCGTCGTTATTTTTGACCATCAGGTCCATGTTCTGCCTTAAATTATTGTGAGTAAAATTGGCAAATATGCTGCCATATATTTTTCTCCGATTACCGGCCGTATCGTCTCGTAAATGTACTTTACATTTTTTAAAAGGTATGCTGTACACTAGTGTTTCTATTAGGCCCTATAATTACCTAACTATATTTTTTTGAACTTCAAGTGACTTTAAGTGGATAATTATCTTTTATTTTCTGAATTACTGTTTATTATCGTAACTTAATTAATTGATAGGGACTTTCTTTATTATCTTGTCTGATATTGTCTCAGATATCGCGTGCCTAGCTAATAGGACCGCAATTAATTGACTAAACCCTTTTGTATTACGTACATTTACCTAAGTGCTACGCCCTTACAGTAAGTCACATAATTACTTACGGTATTTGTTTTATTGAACTGAACCGATAAATGACTTTAGGTCATCTATTATCTCGTATCTTATCTATTACCGTTCTTATCATAGAAATACTTATTTCCGTCATTATTATATCGGATATTATCAGGAGTAGTGATTTTTTTTTTGGCTAATGATATAGAAATCATTTGATTTATTCTTGTATTGCGTCTACCTACTACAACTTTATGCTTTTACTGTAATTTGCTGTAAGCCTAATGACGGTAAACTGTCTTACTTAACTGCAACTTTAGCTTTTCGTCTTAATGCAGGTGCCGAAATGAGCTCACTTCGATTTCGCCTGAAGATATTTACCGACTATATATATTTACTACACAGGATGAATCATTGATTTAATATATTTTTATTAGCAGCAATTTTATCGCTGCCATAGGATTAATTTAGAATAGTTTTTGTTTTGGAAAATAGTTCCTATTTATTGTGTTTCGTGATTAACTGCGTTTAGCCAGAACTTTAAGAATTTAGAATTTAGTTAGAACTATTTCAAAAATAGAAATTGGGCAATATTAATCTTATAGATTCAAACTTAATAATCTGATAATTATTTTAAAGAATCTTCTCATTATCGATACCATAACCCCAACTTAATTTGCGATCTAATTGATTGTATTTTGTGCGGTTATGTCTGTGAAAGTTTTAAATATTTAATTGGAATACTGATGTTTATTTTAGCAAGCTGATCGACTTCCGCTTGCCAAAACAAACATTATGTATTGAACTCGTATATTTTATTTACAGATTTCACGATATTCTTATATAGGGTGTGTTTCTAAACTTTACCGCCCTGAATTAAATGGCCGAAAATAATTGTGATATTCCTAGTAAAAAATTTAGTGCGCCTTCGCCTAACTGCCAACTCTACGACCCACGCCTATAATTTATTAATATTAACACCGCTGAGTTAACCTGGCATATGGATCGGTTGTAAAACAATTAACTACTCGTGTTGCACACTGCATGTGGAAAAAATCTTACATCAATGGTCAAAAGATGGGATAATATAAAAAGAGAATATTCCCAAAGACACAAAATATTTACTACAAATAATGGAATACTACACTTCATTACTTAAGACGAGAAAATGAACATTCAAAGTTATCTTACACTTACTTGATATCTCGATAGTTAACAGTTATTTGAAGTAGGTACAAACGAGATATGCAAGAAAAAAACAAAAACATATGGATCTATTAGACTTTCGACTGAATCTTGGAGAATACCTAGTTTCTGTAACACGCAAACGCCCTTTAGAAAATCCATCCAGTTCTGAGGAAAACGGTCCAATAAAAAGGAATTATCTTTCTCCAATTTCATGTTTGGACAAGATATATGATGGATCTGAGCATTGGCCCGACTATGAAATTCAAAAAAAAAATCTGCGGAAACCTCGGGTAGATGGTTATGGCAGACATGACAGACGATCAAGAATTAAATGTGCAAAATGTCAGGTTTACTTGTCTTTAAATGGTTTTTACAATTTTCATAATAAATAAATAATCCAAACTGTACGCATTTTTTAGAAATAAATATTTATAGCATCCACTATAGTGTTTACCATCTTTAATTTCCATGGGTCAGAATTTTGCCCTTTCAAAAGGAGAATCAGTGCAGGATGTCTAATTGAGCAATCTAAAGCAAACTGTACTAAAATATTTTACCTCGTTATTAAATGGCAACAAAATTAAGTCACGGGAGTATAAGGATTAATTGAGACTAGGCAAGACATCCATAATACTCCGTCTCCAACTTTCTGCATGAGCGCTTGCAATAATTATGAAACTCTTCCAACAATGTGCAAAATTAATTTTTAAGTCTATATTGTAAGTACAGCCATGTGAAGGGAGTTTCATGAACACATAAAATTAATCATCCAGTTTTACTACTTCGGGTATCCCCCTGTAAGCGCTAAACAGTAGTTTTCCAACCCTCAAGTATCATCCTATCGCCGTGTCTAGCACTTTACGAATCTGCAGACAGCAGTAAGTAACGAGGCAGAAGACCTAAACAGACATTTACCTAACGTATTATCTCATAATTCCCCGTTTTCGTATTTAAGTTGCCGGACCGGACGAGTGATATATAGGGGCCGCCACTGCGCTAATGTGTACTTAAGTTATTTGCCGGCAGATGGGCCAGCGGTCGCATTGGCCGACGCAAATTTCGGCGCTCGTCGAGATTTATGAAGGTGTTAGGTTAGTTTCAAAGGCATTTTATACCCAGGCTGGCTATAAATGTTGTGACGCACCAAGGGTTAATGAAACATTACTTTACTTAGAATAGTTATTTATGTCATAAGTGCAAAGAGGCCAACTCTTTTGCACACGACGTGAAAATTGTCTGACCAGAACGCAGCTCGAGTATGTACAAGATTTTTTATATTATCGTTTTTCTTATCATTACTTAGTGCACTAATTCAAATATAATATTATGTGGGCAGGTGACCTCTTAAATTTTAACGTTCTTCGACCTGTTCTTTCATTAATAATAGGTAAACCTTTTGCTAGTTGTTTCGGTGTTTATGTCCAATTCTAGGTTTTTAAACAAATAATGACGATAAGTCATGCTTTTATAGTTTTTAAAATTCGTTTAAAAGGCATTAGTGGGCCTTTATAGCAAACAATGGAGGATTCAAGTGTAGCTGAAAACTTTTCGGAATATATAAGAGTAACAGCAGAAGGAGCAATATCAGCAATATCATAGGTTTAGATAATGGTGCACAGAAAAGAATTTTCAAAATGTTAAGAGACTGTCCTTTTGGCGTACTTCTCTTTTAAATCCAAGGGTGTTAAACCATAAACCCTGTGGTCTGGATATTCCATGTTAAGATCGATGTTTGCTTTGCGAAAAAACCCGGCAAATGGCATTCTTAAAAAGAAATTCTGTAGGATATCGCCCAAAGAAGTCGAAAGTATTTTCCAGGGATGAAATTACAAAATTTTTAATTGAAGCTCCAAATATTAAATATACTGATGAAAATAGTCACTGTATTTGAAATGGCAGGTGCTTGTCGTAGAGACGAACTGCAAAAAATGTCAACAGATTATCACCTTAGTCATCTATATGACTAAGGTGATAATTTGATAATAAAAATAATCAAGACTTTTGTAGCACCAGATAATATCGAGGGACTGAATGTTATGGAAATATACCGAAAGTACGCTGCACCTCACGATGAGAGATTTTTTAAAGCATATCATTGCCTCCATACCAGATTCTTTGATAATAGATAAGAAACTTTATTCCATTTGACCAAGGAAGTGAAGCAAAATATATTCAATATGTTATCTAGTTTTATGAACACTCATGATGAGCCTGTTAAAGTTCAGATTCACGACTCATCAAAGGAAGAGTTGTTGAAGGAAATTGGCGATATGCGAAAAAGTGTAAATCAAATGGCGCTCACGATAGAAAAGTTGGCTGCCAAAGATAAGCCAATTATTGGGAGTAATCCACCAACAGGAAAAAAATCTATTTCGACTCAGACCAACCATATAGATAACCATGACAGTGGATATTATTTCTCCTAAAGCCATTACTTCTTCTAAAGTCATTGCTCCCATACCTCACATATTCCCCATACAAGAAGGCTGGCATTATGTGGTAGTGTCCAGATCCCATCTCCTTATACCGCAAACCAGCTTGCACACTATGTCAAAGAAGAACTTGGAACTACTGACTTTATCCGATGTTTTCCACTGCTGAAGAAAAAACTAAACAATGACTTTGTAAATGTGGCTAAAGATTTAATGAACACCATAACTCCTTCTCATGATCCACTTTCATATCTCTCTAATGCTAATGTGAATTTATACAGTTTCTTCTTTACGCCTGTAGCATTTGCTGAGCTTAGCAGTTCAATTAAAGATATTAAAAACAAATTCTCATCTGGAACTGATGAGCTTACTTTGAAAATGTTCTTAAACCTGCCGGAATGCACATTAAACCATCTTACTACTTTAATTAAGAAGTCATTCCAAAATGCGGTTGTTCCTAACTGTCTTAAAACTGCAATAATTATTCCTTTGCATAAAGGAAGAGATAAAGACCAAGCTTCGAACTATCAAGTTGGATTTTTAAGTAACAAATGCACAAATGATGCTATGTTTTCCCTTCTTAATTATGCATACTCCAACCTGAACAACCATCACTCTACAGCAATAATTTGCTGTGATTTCTCTATAGCTTTCGATTGTGTAAATTATTATATCTTAATTATCAAATTGCAGTACTACGATTCAGAGGAGTGTCTCTCGAATGGTTTAAGTGGTATCTTAACAACAAAAGTCAGATTGTGAGGGTTGATACGGCGATGTCTTCTTGCAAGCCAATAGATAGTGGAGTACCCCAGGGTTCAGTACTAGGCCCTATTTTGTTTCTGCTGTTTATCAATGACATTGCTTGTCTGGACATTAGCGGTAAAATCTATCTCTTTGCCGATGAGACTAGTTTCACTTGGAGCAACCGGATATTACGGCGCTTCACAGAACTGTATCTAGTGACTTAATCACCATTAAATCATGGTGCGATTCAAATCCCCTGTGCCTCAACGTTTCTAAAACTAAAGTTTTGTCATATAAAAGTACGTTATAATCTTTTGTACTTAATAACACCACTATTGACGTCATTGAATCTGTGAAATTCTTGGGGCTTGTTGTGGACAACCATTTAAAGTGGGTCTTGCACATCGATGCCTTATCAAAAAAATTAAGTTCTGCCTGTTTTGCGCTAAGAACGGTTTCCAGCGAGCTTAACTTGTCAACTGCTAGAATAGTCTATTAAGCCCTTTTTGAGTCACATATCCGATACGCCCGTCCATTCTGGGGTACGTGTTGTGCGACCCAATTTGAGCGTATTTTCAAACTACAAAAGAGAGCTGTTCGATACTCACTGAGAATAAACAGTAGAACGCACTGCAAGGATTTATTTAAAATATTAACTCTTCCTTCCTTATTCATATTTGAATCCGTTTGCTTAATCCGCAAGCACGTATCTGCTATTCCAGAAAGACCCTCTCAGAACTATCCACTTAGCTCAGAGTTAGTTAGAAGCTCTATACTGTATAATGCAAAAAAATGCACAATTATGTCTCACTTGAAATGAAGTCAATAACATCTTTTCTTGCATTTCGCAGAGCTTTGAGATCATACTTACTGGAGAGAGCCTTATACGCAGTAAACAATTTTTTTATTAATACTTAATTTTGAGCACCTTACACACTGGTTTATTGTTTGGTGTTTAGTATTCGATGTTTAAATGGTTAAATATTTTGATATTTAATATTTTATATAATATTTTGACCACGTATTTGCACAATTGTATAAAGTTTTGTATAGTTAGGTTTTTCTTTTTCTTTTCATTGTATGTTTCTATTTGTGTTTTTATATGTTTTGTATGTTTTTTACTCTAGCTTTGTCTACAAATTGTGAAATTTTTTGACAGTAAGGAATCTTATTATTATTATTATTATTATTATTATTATTATTATTATTATTATT
>MU183017.1:133726-303880 GCA_016904865.1 Pissodes strobi | reverse complement strand
TTATTATTATTATTATTATTATTATTATTATTATTATTATTATTATTATTTTTTTTTTTTTTTTCATAATTTTTTTTACCACGATTATCGGTACGATTCGCCGGGCCCTCAACGGGCCAAGGCTGTCAGGTCATGTACCTGGACAGAGCCTTGCGGACTATACTCGTAGATCCTAGAATGACGCATTTTTGTAGTAATAGGATATCTGATGCCTTAAGTCCCAGTGTCTCCAGATTTCTAGGTAAGTATTTATGAATTCCATTCGCTGAAATTATGATAGGTATGATGTCCATCCTTTCTAATTTCCATATCCTTTTCATTTGTAATGCCAAATTTTCGTATTTGCTAACCTTTTCTTTGTAGGATCTGCCTATGTTCTCGTCCAGTTGTATCGCAATGTCAATAATTTGGATCATTCGGCAGTTTTTGTGCCATACTACAATGTCTGGCCGGTTATGTTCTATAGTGCGGTCCGTTATGATAGGTAGGTAGGTCCCAATATATTTTGATGGCTTGATTTTCCAGCACTTGACTAGGCAGGTAGTTATAATACTTTTTATTAATGTTAGTAGCTTTATTTTTTGCTTAAACCTTGGTGGATTACTTTACCGACATTATTGTGTCTGTCTAGGTACCATTTTGGAGCGAGATAACTACATGCTGAGAGAAGGTGTTGGATGGATTCCTCATCTTTAGCGCACAATCGGCATTTGGTGGATGGCATCTGTTCTTTTAATATGTACTTTCCATAAGTCCTAGTAGGCACGACTTGATCCTGAATGGCGAACAGGAAACCCTCAGTTTCTAGGAAGAGGTAACCAGCGGTAAGTACAGTTTTTGATGCTTGGGTGTCTATATCTAGCTGGTGAAGACTTGCATAAAATCGGCCATGAAGTTTTTTACTTTTCCAGTTGTTCTTGTATGATGCGATCCTGCTTTATTATTATTATTATTATTATTATTATTGAAAAGTGTTCTATATAGCGTTTTGAAGTTAATACATTTGGAAAAATTCCTTCAAATATAGCCACATTTTTAAAGTGGCCGCAGCCCATATTCATGCTGCTACGTTGTTAGCAGACCAGGGAGGACACTTTTTACAAATATAAAGGCATGGAGGGTGGAAGTTCTCCAGCGTTGCTGGGGGCTATGTTGAAGCAACAAAATGAAGATGGCAAAATTACTCCAAGGGGAGTCCTCTACTGCCTCTACTGCCAATTACGGAAACATGGTCGAAACGATACTTAATTTGGATGCAACAGAAAAATTTCCAGAACAATCAACAAGCAAGGAAATATTACTACCGCACAATTCCGATCCTCAAATCTTTCACTTAAATAATTGTTCAAATTGTAATATTAATGTTAATATAAATATGCGTCGAAGGTTATATTCTAAAAATAAAATTTTGAATTTCATTTGACATAGTAATTATTCAGAGATAACTTCGAATAAATGATTCTGAGAAGTATATTGTCTTTATTTGTTGACTTCTCACAACAGTAAGTTTACCAATTTCAGGTAAACAGTACTTTATGCACTAGTGCAACAAAGTAACGACTTTTTGCACGATCGTATAAAAACACCATTTTGATACATGGAGAGACTGAATGCCCTCAAAGTAGCATCTATATTCATAGTCCACAAAGAGTTCAATCCAAAATGTCTAGTAAAAAATTAGGAAGTAACTAATTTAATGATCCATCCAAATAAATAAATGTAAGAAGAGAAGCGAAGTCTGCCAACTAACTTGTAACATAATCGTACATTAAAGAACAGAAAAACTTACACAAATAAATAGTCGGAGAGATATCCAAAAATAGTAATAGTAACTTAAATGGGAAATGGAAAAGTTGCAGGTTCGTGTATAGATTGATCTATGGATAGGTCAAAAAGGCCGCAACAGATCATGACCAGAAGTTCCTCTGTCTGATATTTATTAAATTACATTTATGCGCAACATTAACAGAAACCCTCTTGTTTATTGATTTTATTTTGGAGTATTTGGACCAAGGTAGAGGGTGTTTGTGGGAAATTGCCTCCAGTGATTCTTCATGACCAACCTGTCAAAACGAAGAAAAGAAACGGGATTGACTCAGGGAACGAAATCAATTTAGATGACGATCAGCCTTTACCATCAAAGTATGCTTACGGAGTTAGAATAATACCTAAAACAATCATTTAAAATATTTTATGGACATACTTGCCAAGCTACGCGGGAGCTAGCATACGAATATGCGCGCCAGTTAAGTAAATTAAGTCCAGAGAATTGGAGTAAAAAATCAGATGACTGAGGTCGATTGGATGAGGTCTTTTATGAGCCGATATCCGCGACTCTCTTACAGTAAAATACCAGCATTGCACGAGCAGCAACAAACAACAAATCTATAGTGAAAATTCCATCGTCAACCAAATCGAATTGGGAATACCGATGAAACCAGAATTACGACAGTTCTTCAACAATCACCTTAATGGGATCAGAAAGTGTGGGCCGATACTTTTTAACTGAAAACGTAGTATTAGTGATTATATGTGGCTTTATTTCTGCTACTGGAAATTCAATTAAATGCGTATGAAGGAGCAGTTCTTGTCAGTTCTGTTCTAAAAGTTTGGTCGGATGATTTCTGAAATTTTGGTTTAGGTTTTGAAGCCCTTTCAGAAAAATACTGTTTGCCATCAAGCAAGTTCAGTTCTCTTATTGTTCGTTAATCACGAATTACATACATTACCAGTGGCTATAAGCTATTGTCATGACAATGGAACAGTCCTTTTTTTATTTCCCTCCGCATTGCACACATCAAATGCAACCATTTGATCGTGCATGAGCCACTCAAGACCAGATGCAAATCTGCATTTATCGACTATATATGTACTTTCAAATCCTGGAAAACTAATTCGAATATCTGATATTGCTAAGCTGACTGCAGATCTATATTTACAAAGCTTCACGCTTAAAAACAACATAAGCAGCTAGTGATGACGAGTTTATGGAACCATTCGATACAGGTAAGGCAGATCCTGATAAAACTGACAAAAAATGGTTTAAATCCTTCCCAGATTTCTATTCCGGGTGAATCGTTTATTTGACCTATAAACATGGAAAGTGTCAGTAAAGCCAACTCTGAAGTAGATGACTTTACCATAATGATTAAAATCATTTTAAATTACTTTCTTTTCTTTTTTAATCGCAGTGCAGTGGCACAAACACTAAAGGGAGATCATATAGCGCACGACGAGCGATGTGTGCGAAGATGTTGATTGGCATGATTCTTGAATAGTTGTTGGTTGTAATTAGGGGGAAACAAATGTCCTGGAAGTGAGATCTACAGTGATGCAGTGCGCGAGACAAAGGAGTTCTTGTAAAGCGATGTTCTAGGTGTTTCCAGTTGTACGACGAACTGGTGCTCTCTTGCGGTTTGTCGTGAGTGTCTGACAGGCTTGGTCGGATGAGGCGGGCCAAATCCTGGGAACATCTGCCGTGAAAGTATCTATAAAACAGGGACATTTCGGCCACATGTCTGCGGTGTTCCAGACTGTACAGATTCCGGGTCACCGACGAGACGTACGGCTCTCTTCTAAATGGAATCCAGCAGCTTTAGGGTGTGCTTTGGTGCAATATTCTAAGCACGGTATTATTTGCACTTTGTAGAGCAAGAGTAACTGCTGCGGCGTATACAGTTTTTTCTTGCGACATAGCGCACCAAGATTCTGGGAAGCTGATTTTGCGATGTGAGCAACGTGGTCATGCCAGGACATATTGCTGTTGACCCAGACACCCAGTAGTCCGATTGACGAGTATGAAGGAATGGTGGATCCTGCCATAATTGTGTCAGGGCCCTCCGTATTTGCCCTCTTGGTAAACGTGGATGCTTGGGTAGTTGCTGCATTGAACTGGACCAAATTTCTGAAGCCCCAAGTTTGAACTTTCTCCAGGTCTTGATTAATTGCTGTAATCTGCTCTTGTCTGCGTTGATAAGTCTCAGTCGCTGGCAAAGGTTTTTGTGATCTACATTGGGAGGCATGGGTACTGTCATTATTCGTTTCGGTCAGCAGGTCATTAATATAGATGAGGAACAGAGGTGGTGAAATTATTGCGATCTGATGCACGCTCGCGTTAATGGTGAATGTGCCTGAGATGTGTCCATCAACTGCAACGTGCAGAGATCGGTTCTTAAGGAGACTGGCCAACCCGGCTGCAGAGAGAGGCTGGCAGTTTTTTTTAACAATTCGTCATGCCAAACTCTGTCGAATGCCTTCGAAATATCCAACGCAATCGCTCGAGACTCGCCATAGTTCTCAATTGCCCTACTCCATATGTGAGTGACATAGGCCAATATATCTCCTGTCGATCTCTCTTTGCGAAAGCCGTATTGAGTATTGCTGATTATTCTATTGTTCTCGAGGTACTTAGTAGTTGCTGATTGACTATACGTCCCATGACTTTGGAGGTTAGTGCAGATAGTTTGAGGGCGTTCTTTTTTGCCTTTTTTGGAATAGGTTGCACTGGAGCGACTTTCCAAGAAGATAAGTAAATCCCTGTTCGGTATGGCAGAGAAAAATATCTGGAGAAAACGGGTGTTAGTTCATTGGCGCAGTTCTTTTATACGATGGCAAGTATTTCGTCCGGTCATGAGGCGTTTTGCGTATCTAGTTCTTTAAGGATTTTACGAATATCAAGGTGGTGAAACTTGACTTCTGCCATGGTAGTGCTGATGTTCGATATGGTGGGGAGAGCCTTGCCTTGGGGGACGTCTAAGGTAGAGTGCGATGAAAACATTTTGACGAGCATTTTTGCTTTTTCCTCGGCTGTAGTCGCCGTGATGCCACGTTCGTCTGTCAAAGGTGGGAGGGACGGTTTTGTAAAGTTATTCTTACTGCCTTTGCCACCGACCAGAAATTTTTGGAGCCACTGGAGCATTGTAAAGGTTTATTCCTGATCCTTTGATTGTGTTTGTCCTTAGTTTCGTCGATCACACGTTCACATTCGTTTCTCGCTTCGACAAAATAAATCCGATTTTCAGTGGTCTGATTTTGCTGCCAGTACTTTTAGGCTCGCTGATTCCTACCTACAGTTTTTTCTCATCTTCTGTCGAACCAGGGCTTTCCTCTTGACAGATAGCGCACGAAAGCTTAGATAAATTATCAGTCAATACTATTCGTCCATTGCAACTAATGGTAGACAGCGCTACCGAATTGAAAGAAGACCAAAAACGTCTTACTCCATCGACGAGCAGATGATAACTTCTTTAGGTATATTATGTCCATTATGTTTAGGAACACATAACTCCATCAAACTGAACACATGGAACAGGTTCGGACGAAATTATTGGGGCACGGACTATCTGAATGTTTCCCATAAACTGTACGAATGTGCCCCACGAACTGCCCGATTGTGCCATACGATCTGTCCGATTGTGCTCCACATAAAACATTTTGTTTATTTTTTTACTTCCAATTTATTTTGATTTCTAGCATGGTGTGAAAATATGCTAAACAGTTAAATCGCCCTGATATTACAAAGGAATCCCTCAGGAATGCTGCTAAAGCGTTGTTGAATCACCAAATGTCCATTCATATAGCTGCAAGCAGGTTCAGTGTGTCAAAGTTGATTCTTCATGACCAACTTGCAAAATTGAAGAAAAGAAACGTCATTGATCCAGGGTATGAAAGCAACGTAGATGAGGATCCGTCTTCAGCATTAAAATATGCTTCAAGCCAAGTATTTGCTTATGAAGAGAGTGCAATGGAATAGTAGCAGGAACGTGTAGAAATTTTATTGAATAATATTCCCATCTACTACCAATGAAGAAAAGAAAATTCAGAAAACTTGATGACAATTTCATAAGCTAATGAAAAATTAAATCCGAACAGCAGAACGGATTCAGATGAATCCAATTATTGACAACGTTTTGATATATTTTCAGGCCTATCCTCATGCCTCAATTTACAGTGCAGAAAATGACTTGGGAATTTCGTATTTGTCAATTGAAGGAATATTGTACAAAAACAGCATGCAATGGCAATTTTTAAAAGATAATCGTATTCAACTGGTTTAGTTCTGCGAAATGTTGCTTGTCAAAATGCAGGAAGATCTCACTGAAGAAAATTATTTGGTCTGATGAACTCTTCATTGTTTTAACTAAAATAGTTTTATTTACACGAGAAGGGATTTTTAAGAGGATTCACATTTGTGGGTAAAAGAAAATCCTCATTTCATGAAAGGTGGTATCAAGAAAAAAGTCTCGATATTATTTATAACATACGTTTGAATATAACATCATGATAAAAACCAAATTCAGAGAAATATATATAAATTCTTAACAACATTTGAAGGTAATACCATAATATTTTAACACCAGAATAAGATCATTAGAATCAATTAGAAGGAGGTTGGCCCATTGTACTAAAAAAGTATCTAAAGTGCTGCACGAGTTGTTCGACAATCGATGGGTTTAGACGCTTGGGTCCACGGTTATGCCCACCTCGATCACCTGACTACGCCCTTGGACTTTTCACTTGCGGGGCACCATTGAGGAGAGGATTTATAAAACGTCGATACACTCCAAAGAAGAGTTAATTATCCAAGTATACGAAGCATTCCATAACCTTCACAGTCGAGAAATTAGAAGATCCTGTTCATTAAAGAGATGAGGGTGCATGTGCACTATAAAATAATGTTTCCAATCAAACCATAAATCAAAATAAATTATTAATATATGACATATTCGACCCCATTTCCGGCGAAACCAGAATTTACTCAAATGCCAAAATATTTTACTAGGAACGTCTAATTGAGGTCATGTCTCCACACCAAATTTCAAACAAATCCCTCTTGCAGTTCTTAATATACGGCTAAGGTTTCATCGAGTTGACTATTACCCTTATGCACCCTTTCTGATGAACAGAGCAAGCAGAAATAACGGTCTAATAATCTGGCATGCATAATTTACTTTTTAAAAGGAGTAGGAAAAACGAAACGATAAACGCTTGTTCCCAATTTAATACGTCTGTTGGCTCAATCGTTCTGTGAAAGTTCGATGGACTCCTGATATCCAATAAGAGTACATGAAATTATTATGTCTGATCAAATATAAACGATTTTTTCAGATTATAAATTATGCATATCAAGATTCTATCAAAACATAAACATAAAAATCTATATAAGTGAATAGTTCCAAAACTTGATAAAAATACAGTCAAAATCGTTCAATGGAAACGAGAATCGACGAAACCACGAAACTTAAAAGGAACCAATAAGTTTATGATAATGATGAAATTTCGAGTAGACAGTTATTAGTGATGTGGAATTGTATTTTTCGAAGATAACCGACCATAAAGCTTCTTGTTTATGGTCTCATCAAGTTTCATTGGACGATTCGATGAAAGTTTTCGAATACTTTTGGATTATTTTTTCTTTCTTGGGCCGGATGATTGAGGAAACATTAGTTTTGATGTGTCAGGTGAAGAGGTGGTGGTTACACGTACATGCATCTTTCGAAGATAGTGTAACGTAGTTTATCTTTGTGTGAGTCACAGCCCTTAAGTGACTTCGAATATATTAAGCAACTGACTATAACGAATTAAAGTAGACAGGTTTATGATATTTCCAAAACATTTTAGTAACTATTATAATTTTTTTTTATAAAATGAAAAAAATATTCAATGCAGGGGCTAAAGGCATCAGGGTGAGTAAACGATGAGTCAAACCTTTGTTGGCTCAACAAATGATATGAGAAACATAATTTATATATTGTTAGATAATAGTAGGGGTTTGAGGTTAACCATTACTATTATGATTAACAAAATAGGCTGCGAAGTAAACTTTAGCTATTGTGAATTCAACTGACTTTTCAACACTACACTTTGATCAATACATCGATCAAAAAGTAATTTAACTTGATAACTAATAGTTGAAACCTATATTTAATACACTACGTAATTCAAAAGAACCTCCATCAAAGCTCGCTTCCTGAGGGATCGTAATTACAGGATAAATAAATAGCTTACCCTTACTTGTCTCTTATAGTCTCAGGTTGGAGCTCTCAAGTTTGGAGTCTTATTTGAGTTAAGTTAGGTTAATCATAACAATTTATTTTTGCATGTAATAGTTTATGGTTGAAATTCATCGTAATGTTCAAACTTTCCACAGTGTGGTAATGTTAGCTGACTATTGTATATTACAAAACTTTTTGATTTGTTAAATGTTATAAATCACATTCATCCATTTCATGAAAATTATTTTCGAGTTACTTCATTAAGTAAGATCTCTTCTAATGTCCTATGAAATCTAATGTTTCCCCACCCTCGTCGGTACTATAGTCAGAATCGATCCGTTTGGAAGGCACAGCAGTAGTAAATCACCAAAAATTATTCAAATTAACCTCACGCGATAGTACGAGTCTCGGCACCGCCATATATATTTTATACAAAAATGTTGCAACAAGGTTATTGTTACGGGCAGTATTAGCTTGGATTAACATTTATAAAAAAAATACTGTGTTATTAGATTTTTGGCCATGAAAAGCTCGAGAGTGAGAACAGTTGAGTATTGATTATTAGAGCATAACTGGTAGGTATTTTACAAAATCGAGGCATTATAGCAAAGTCAGATGATTACCAAACTGGAAAGAGGGCTGAGAGAGTAATAAAATTATTCTACTTCAACAATAAAAGAACATTTCTAAGAGATATTTACTACTAAAACATTTATTAATATTAATGTCTAAATCTTAATAACAAATATTCATAATATACATACAAACAATGTGATAATTAATCTTAAACACCTTCTATATCCGACAAGTCAGTCATATTCGTGCTAAAATCTGACATAGCATCATCTATATCTAGTGGCCTAACTTTGGTCCATTGATGATCTAGTGCCCACATTTTATCTTTCTCTTTAATTATGTGCTGAAGTCATTTTTGCCAATTTTCTGGAGTGATATTGGATATTGCTATCGCAAACAGATTTTTAAGATTTGTTAATTTGTCCAATGAAGAAATTAGCATGAACATCAGGAAAGGCTTGAATACAAAGCTGATAAGAAACAGAACCGAAGTTAACCAAAGTATGAATCAGATCCAAATTATTGAATGGATGATCGAAAGTGACAAAACAGAGAAACAGAAATGGTATTGCGGTCAGCGACAGGAAAGAAACTATAGCTGTAGTGTAGAACTTCTACAAAGAACTATACAGCCCTCGAGTTCGGAGGGGTTAATACCAAAGATCGACAGTTCAAAATGCAGGGTCAGAAGAGATCCCCGAAATAGACAATGACGAACTAAGGGCAACACTAAATCAGCTGAACCATCAAATAACCAGCAATTTTTTTTGTTTTTTCCTATGACACTCGACGAGCGGTGTGTGTGCGAGGATGTTGATTGGCACGGTTCTTGAATAGTTGTAGGTTGTAATTAGGGGGAAACAGATGCCCTAGGAGTGAGTTCCACAGTGATGCAGAGCGCCAGACAAAGGAGTCCTTGTAAAGCGATGTTCTAGGTATTTCCAGTTGTACGGCGAACGGGTGCGCTCTTGTAACCTCGCAGAAGCTTGACGCGGTATTTCGTAATAAAAAAACTATATACACCGCAATGGCTACTCTTGCCCTACAAAGCGCAAATAAGATCGTGCATAGAATATTGCTCACACATCTGGGGTGCCACACCTAAGCACACCCTAAAGCTGCTGGATTCCATTCAGAAGAGAGCTGTGTGTCTCGTCGGCGATCCGGAGTTGACCCGGGATCTGGATAGTCTGAAGCGCCGCAGACATGTGGCCGAGATCTCCCTGTTTTACAGGTACTTTCACTGCAGATGCTCCCAGGATTCGGCCAGTATCATCCCGCCCCCAGCAACGTCTGTCAAACATTCACGACATGGAGGCTGGAGGGAAGAACAACATAGAGAATTATCGTCCTATCAGCTTGTTGTTACATTTATATAAGCTCTTAACAAGGGTAATAACAAGCACGCTGGTTAATAAGATGGACTCATACCAACCAGTCGAATAAGCAAGTTTTCGCAAAGGATTTAGTACCACCGGTCATCTACAGACACTTCGAACTCTTATTGAAAAATATACTGAATATAATTTACCACTACATTTGGCATTTGTTAACTATCAGAAGATTCATTGATAATGCGAGAATCTATCCTAAGTACTTAGACATCCTCATGCAAATAAATCTACGAGAAAGCATCTATACAAATAAAAGTAGATTACGATCTACATTACAACCGTCATTACCCCAACAGGGGGATACAGTCTCACCCAACTTATTCACCTTGGCCCTGGAGGATGCTCTTAATTTAGACTCGCAACATAGGGAGACAAAATGTTGATGGGATGCAACAGAGGCATTTGCATTTTACATATTGTTACAGATGGAATTAATAATATCGATAATAAATTTGAAAATGATGTAAAATTAGAAGATCGATTTAATAAATTAGAACCTTACCTAAAAATACCGATGAGGGAATTTCTGGTATGGAGATGGGGCTTAAGGCTATCAAGAAAGATGCTATTCAATCTCCACAGACTGACTATGAACAATTAGAAATTAAGGTAGAAGATTTCTTCAGTGTTTTAGTAACTAATGCATTGAAACCTATTGCTTCTTTTTTAAGAAAGTGATGAAATTTTGAAGCGTAACCCAAACAAAGTGAAATTTTGAAACTCTTATTAGAAAACATGATGAAAGGTATGTTGGAAGCTGTAGTAGTTGATGCACTGGAACCTATTACTGCTGATTTAGATAAGCTGAAAAACATGTTGCTTGATTTGAAACATAAAAAGCTGGGACGAAAAATGTATAAATATATCTGCATTCTCATCCATATTCAGTTTAAAAATGTCTACACACTCCACAGATTTTTTGCAAAAAAAATGCTAGAAGAATATTTATTCACTATGGTTTGAATGATACCTTTGCTACAGACCAGTATTCTCGTGAAAATAATGGATATAAGTACATCTTAGTTGGAATTGAGTGCTTTCCGAAATATCATTGAACAAAGGCTATAAAATCTACATCTGCCCAAGATGTTACAAAGGAAATGGAAAGTATACTGAACGCATCGAATCGAAAGACTAGTGCGACAGGAGGATCTCATCAAAACTATCCATCTTGGCCCTGGAGGATGTTTTTAGAGGCTTACACTGGCGCCAGAGAGAAATCAATGTTGATGGAAACAAAACTTAAGACAATACTTTAAGATCTTCATCGAGCCTCACTGAAAATCGCACTCGAAATGAACCTCAGGAAAACGAAGCTCATGAGCTCAGGGGATATCCGGATTACTATTAACTCGGTGGGATTCACACTTCTCATATTTCAAGAACAATAGGCCTCTTACGGGCAGTTTTCAATAAACGAGGAATTGTCCTCAAACAACAAGAATTTCCTAAAACCTCTGGAGAAAGATATATGAATTTTGTGTACTGCCAGTACTCATTTATGGTTTCGAGACAATGGCGATAACGATAACCTGTCATTCGGCTAACAAATTGCAAACCACACAAAGAAAAATGGACAGGGCTACGCTTGGAGTTACCCTACGAGACAAAATGAGAAGATAAAAGATCAGCGGAAGAATTGGAGTGATAAATGACGCGATGGGCGGGTCATAAGACAGGACACGGATAGACGGACAAAAAGGATCATCTACTGGCATCCGAGGAAAACTAAAAGCAACGTTTTCAGACCCCAGAGACGATGGCGGGATGATATTCAGAGGATTGCAAGAAAAAACGGAACCCAGACTGTTTAAATACGGCGAAGCGACGCGACGTGGAGAAATTTGGAATCCAGGAATGGATGCATACTATGAGTAAGAAGAAGAAGAAGAAAAAGAAGAAAAGTTTGTAGATTACTTTTTTGTAGCCACTTCGCTTTTTTACTTAAGCCCAAATAAGCTCTATAGGATTAAGCTCACAGTGGTAGGGTGGCAAGCGAAGTACTGTTATATCCGAGATTTGAAAATGTCGCCAATAACGTATTTATTGTACTTATCTTGGTTTATTACAACTTACTGTTTAACTAATTGTGTTAACTACCGTTTAGTATTGTCATCATAGCATAATATATTTTGCTCAGTTAACCACGATTGTATATCACATTTAAGCCATCCAATCGTGGGAACACGTTTTGGAATGGCAACTTGCATTATCCATGCCAATTATTGAGCTTGCGGGTATCAAATCTACCGTCCGCGTAAACCGTTCTTCAAACACTGTTTTTTTCTCGATGCAAATGTAAGCAGACCGTCATTACAAAACCGTGGACACTCCAAAGCCAAAACTTATTTACGGTGTATCCTGCATTTATCAAAGTTTCATCTAAGTAATAGATGCGCTTTCCTTGAGAACGCCCATGTCTAATTTTTCTCAGATAATCTGTTCTCCATCGAACGATTTCTCTCCTTTCAATTAATAAGGATTTTCTTTGAAATTTTTCCCAACGAAAATTGCTGGATTTTGAAACGTCCCACAATTTAGTCCTACCCATCATTGGTATCTGTGGGTCGCTTTTAATAGCCTCTACAATTAAGCCCAAAATGGGGATGTTTTTCATTGAAAAAGTCATGAATGATTCGACACAGGGAATTTCTTACATCTTCTAATGTAGTGTTATGGTCTTTTTTTAAGTTTAAAGCCATTATTTATTTTTCTGAACTGATGCACGACATGTTACGTGGAAAATTTTACTGACAGTGCGCCTATGATATAGATTTAATCCAAACCCGCCTCCGGTTTATTACTAACTAGGTACCACCTAAGAAAAGAGACATCTCGGCCACATGTCTGCGGTGTTCCAGACTATCCAGATTCCGGGTTAACTCCGGGTCGCCGACCAGACGTACAGCTCTCGTCTGAATGGAATCTAGCAGCTTTAGGGTGTGCTCTGTTGCGGCACTCCAGATGAGTGAACAATTTTCTAAGCACGGTCTTATTTGCGCTTTGTACAGCAAGAGCAACTGCTGGGGTGTCTACAGTTTTTTGTTGCGAAATAGCGCACCAAGCCCCTGATTTTGCAATGTTAGCAACGTGGCATGCCAGGACATAGTGCTGTTGACCGAGACACCTAGCAGTCCGATTGACGAGGATGAAGGAATGGTCGATCCTGCCATAATGATGTCAGGGCTCGCCGTATTGGCCCTTTTGGTAAACGTGGCTGCTTGGGTCTTTGCTCCATTGAACTGGACCAAATTTCTGTCGCCCCAAGTTTGAACTTTCTCCAGGTCTTGATCAATTGCTGTAATCTGCTCCTGTCTGGGGTGATAAGTCTCTGTCGCTGGTAAAGGTTTTTCTGATCTAAATTGGGGGTAGTACGCTTTACTGTCATCTGCAAAACTGTGTTATTCGTTTTGGTCAGCAGGTCATTAATATCGCTCTGAGGTACGCCCACGTTAATGGTGAATGTGTCTGAGATTTGTCCATCAACTGCAACGTGCAGAGGTAGGTTCTTAAGGAAACTGACAAGCCAGATGCAGTCCGAAGGACGGCAGTTTGTTGAGCAGTCCGTCATGCCAAACTCTGTCGAATGCCTTTGAATTATCCAACGCAATCGCTCGACACTCCGTAGTTCTCAATTGCCATACTCTATATGTGAGTGACATAGGCCAATATATCTACTGTCGATCTCTATTTGCGAAAGCCGTATTGATTATCGCTCATTATTTTGTTGTTCTCGGGGTACTTGAGTAGTTGCTGATTGACTACACGTTTCATAACTTTAGAGATTATTGGAAGCAAGGCAATTGGGCGATAGTTTGAGGGCGTGATTTTCTTGCCTTATTTTGGAACAGGTTGCACTCGAGCGACTTTCCAAGAAGTCCGGAAAAAACGGGTGCTAGTTCGTTGGCGCAGTTCTTTAACACGATGGCAGGTATTCTGTCCGGTCCTGATGTCTTTTGCATATCCGGTTCTTTAAGGATTTTACGAATATCACGGTGATGAAACTTAACTTCTGCCATGGTAGTGTTGATGTTCGATATGGTGGGGAGAGCCTTGCCTTGGGGACATCTAAGGTAGGGTGCGATGAAAACATTTTGGCGAGCATGTTTGCTTTTTCCTTGACTGTAGTCGCCGGCGCCGTCTGTCAAAGGTGGGATAGACGTTTTTGTAAAGTTATTACTTACTGCCTTTGCTACCGATCAGAAATTCTTGGAGCCACTGGGGCATTGCAAAAGTTTATTCCTGATCCTTTGATTGTGTTTGTCCTTAGTTTCGTCGATCACACGTTTGCATTCGCTTCTCGGTTCGACAAAATAATTGCGATTTTCGGCGGTCTGATTCTGCTGCCAGTGCTTGTAGGCTTGCTGTTTCCTACCTACAGCTCTTTTGCATCTTCTGTCGAACCAGGGTTTTTCTTTTGATGGAAACTTAATGGAATTTGGGATGTATGCTTTCATTCCTGAGGAATGAAGAGATTACTTGCGTAATCTCTTCGCAGCAGACTGGCGATGACGGGTCGTCAGTGCCAAAGCAGACGTCGAGCCAAGGAAAATCTTGGTAGAACTCCCTTAGATCATCCCAGTAATATATAACTATTCTATTTTCTTTTGCTTTTCTATTTAATGCGTTTTTTCACTTTTACGTGGTCTTTTATGCTATTCATACATGCCTAATTAGTATAGAAATGTATTTTCTTTATATTAATTTTACTATCTAAATCATCTTGCCAAGCCGACAATAAACGATTAAAAAAAAGTGATTGATGATCTCGAATTTCAATAACCCAAACTAACCCCGAAATGTTTAATAAAAGAAAAATCATCCAACTTTTAACTACGTGATTTCTTACTTCTAATTATAATAATACTAATAATAATACAAACTCACATAAAATGAAGAGTATGAGAAAATAAAGAAATATTTTAATGTTACTACTGGTCATTCTCAACCTTTGCTACTGTTACTATACTTGACCAACAATTATTATCAATTTTTATTATTTTATGACCTTAATTGTGCCCGTGAATACGAATAAATGGTCCTTGCACCTGTCCTATGCGGTACAATTAAGATTCTGCGATGTCAAATATTTCTGAATATGTTTCAAATAGTGAATTATAAGTATGCAAGTACGCCAAAAATAGACAACATCGGATTATTCTGTTTTTTAAATTTAGAACTTATGTTAGTTTATGAGATCTTCTCGAAGAGAGAAAAAATAGGGATTGAAGTGTTTTAAACTTTTACAAGTTGCAGAATTAAATGTTCTAAACGAAAATTATTATTGCGAAATATTTTGACTTTTCCATGTGTGTCTATACTCTCCACCGAGTAAAATAATTTAACTCTTTGTTCATGTTATCTAAGCAGATCATAATTTAAGGCTTGAGATGAAGGGTGCGTATAATAAACAGTAAATCACGTCCAGGATCTCGTAAGTCAGCGAGAATAATTCAGGGTTATCTATTCTCTGCAAGCCACCCCGTAAAAACTCTTTTAATCCCCTGTCATAACCGAAAAAATATTGAAGCAGCAGGGCCACAGTCACGGCTCTCCGACCTCGCGATTGATGCTCTTGATGCGAACCGAACACCGAACATTTGATTCGTACACATAAATAACGGCCATACAATATCGGAACGACAGATTTATTGAGCTTGTGCCGTCCACTTTTTGAGGAGAACGCCCATAAAGGTAAATTACTTATTGCCAAGAATTTTGTTACACGGATAAAGATGTTTCGTTTTTTCAACCTATTTTTAAGAATACAAATTATTTTTGAATGAAATGGTTTAGTGGCCACGTCATTTGACGCTGAGGCACAATATGAAGGAAATATTTTATTCTTCATAAGAAAATAGAATTGTAACAATTTGTGTAAACACTAATAAGGCATCGTTTCTTTTTCTTTTCAAATACCTTCAGCTGGATAGATGTTTTGATACATATGTCTGGTCAGCAAGAACTTAATCTTGTTCTTAGCTGCATTTATTTCAATGTGAATGGTCAATACCATGCTGGTTTTATTTAATATGTTGAATGCTCTACTTCTTAAATCTTAAATTAAAATGATGTAAATATGGGTGGGATGACATTATTACGTCAGTTTAAGCGTATTGGCAGCAAATCGAATCAATAAATTTAGAATTAATTAACCGAAGAGTATTGACCTTTTTTCAATAATTTTTACCGCAAAATACAGCATTTTTTTGCTAAATGCGGTGTATCAAATGAGATTTAAAAGAAATATTTGACACTGGCAAATCGGAATGCTACACAGTATCGATAATTAGTATAGCCCGAATGGGCTGAAGTATTTAGCAGCTAATATAACACTTTCTTAGAAGAATTATATGGTAAGATGTCCATTATTACATTAAAATCATCCTGGCTCTCAATATTTGCAATATAATATCTAATGAGCAGGTAATTCATTTAAAATTTCAATATCAACATTTATATTTTATATTAAATCTGCTAATATCCTCTTCTTTATTGGAAAATAACTATTCAATAATTTATATCAGATTATTAATGCCTACTTTTCAAAACCAAAGAACCACAATGGCTATACATCCGTAACAAACAAGATGTTAAAGATATGCCGCCTGAAAAATTCCCATTTCAGCCCGAGAGATGGTGGCCGCTAACTAAGATATATCCCTAATGAGAAAGAAATATAATAACAGATATAAATAGCCTTTAGATACTGTTTCATTTACAATAAATTCGCTCGGCGCGTTATTACCGCAGGTGAGCTCGCGGAATATGGCTCGTTTTCGCACTGTCAGAAAGCAAAGAACATGGTAAACAGAAAATTTCAAAATATTATTTTAAAAAATGGATATAATATATCCCAGAACTGCAGTTTCAAATCGTGTGCAGTTTATTAATAGTAAAGTCGTTAGTACGGATTCAACCCTGCTGAAAATGGTAGTTTGAGATTCAAGCCTTACTAAGTTTGGTTTAAGACTCAAATTTTTCTGTGATGAATCTCTGTGAGTATTCAATTATTTTATTACGGGCCCAAACAGTATTTAAGTATTGATAAGTCTGCATATTAATTTCTAATTAGATTAACGCAAGAATATGACAGTGAGCATGTCTCGATTGAATACAATATCCATTGTACAGGGATTCATCAAAGAAAAAGTTGAGACTCAAACCCATATGCTTAGAGATGGTTCACGTAAATCAAGCACGGAACACTATGAACATAAAGAGTGATATCCTGAATTTCAGTCCGTTTATAAATATATTTTAAAGCTAGAGAAAGAGGGGTACCTAAAGTATTGGACCATCCGGCGTCAGACGAATGATGAGCGTAAAACCACCGAACATTAACAATAGATTAGAAGGTTCATTCTAAGCCACGCCCCCAGCATTACCCTCGTTGCCCCGTCACGGAACCTGGTGAATAGCTGGTTAACCGCTCAGGCCTCGTGCCACGTTTCACGAAACTAACCAACATTTTTAGCGCTAGATGTTAATTATAAAAAGTAAAAAAATATGACAATCAGGCAACTAGGCAACGAATCTTAAGAGCTATGCAAATACACACAATAAATAATAAAAAAAGATTCGGCGAAAATAAAGTAGAATTTTTTATACACACTGACAAAATTAGGGGCTCTAAGTTTAACATCAATTTTCTCTGGCACCCCTCATTCGATATATTTTGAATTGTAGCTTGATTTTACAGGAATACAGCTGCTCTATTTAAATTTTTGTATGATTCCTCTTTGGCGTTCCTGTTGGCATGTTCCATCGAACTAACATCTGGGGGAACATGCAGACTAATCCATTATTGCTAATATACATTTTTTTAAATAGTTAGAGACGCAAGGAGTCACGTAATGGCGGGCGTTGTCGTGCATTACCACAAAGTCTAGTCCGATAAAGAGCCATTAATGACTACTAATTACCAATGACTACCTCTAAATACATCCCACCCCAACTATAACTGAACCTCCACCATATGAGATAGCGGTAATGAAATTGAATTTCTCATGTGATTCTAATCGGCAGCAATCTGATCTTGCCCGGCTATCGATTGAATTAAGGCAAAAGTGGCTCTCATAACAGAACTTTGCTCCCAGTGGTTATTATCCTAATTTTGCTCACCAGCGAAGCGAAGTGCGTAGTCTTGCCATTCCATGAGCTATAGATCTTCAAACCAACTTCTTTAAGCCTTTTACTGAGCATGGGTTTATGTGTACGTACTTCTTCTACTTCGTTTCTTGCCTGAGGCGATGTTCGACGCCTGCTTAGCATCGCTTGCAATACTGTGAATCTATTATCTTTAGCTGTGGATAACCATTTTCTACCTTGACCTCATCTGCTCATGTACTCTGCCTTTTGCCTTGGACGTTTTACATTACAATAGGCGAGATTTTTATTTTCCCGACATGTCCGCAACATCCACTTAAGATCTACCATTTTCAATTAACGCTACAGCCCTCGCAACATCAGTAGGAGTCATATTAGGATTTTTTTTTAGAAGCAAGATTAACTTTTGATTAACTTTGACAATAAAATCATCATATAAAATTGAAAACAAAATTATATTAACAAATCACGGCTATAGATAATCAGAAAAACAGGCGTCGAACAGAACGTCAATCAAGAAATGAATTGGAAGAAGTTCCTAAAACTAGGAACTAGGGTAAGACAGCATATCATTAGCAAAAGCCTCAAGGATTGGGGGTTGAATGACCAAAAATTTTAATTTTTTTCTTCAAATAAAATTAAATTTGCAAATAAACATTTTCTTTTCAAACCCTCCTTAATAATAGAGATGTCAGAGTGAATAAAAAAGAAAATGTTCAGAAATAATTTGATATCATACAACGTATTCAAATGTCAGATGTTCGCTTTACAGGCATCTTAAATATTGCTGAAAATTTTATATGAATCCTTCAAAAATGTTAATAAGCAACTACATTCCTGAAGAATCAAACTACAACTCCGAAAAAAAAACCGAATCAAGTAAATTTGCAGAGGAAATGAATGTGAGATTTAAGATAAACTAATAATAGTGGTAATAGGTATATCATTAAACTTTTTTCTTAAAATTTATGTCTTTTCGAGATAATGAATATTGTGGCGATTGGTTATCCGTGATGTCACGCCTGGGATTGCGTGCAGGTTATAAAGCTCAGATTGTGGATAGAACCACGTCATGTGAGAGGAGATAATAAAGAAGATAAAACAATAAAAACGTTTATTGGTCAAAAAATTAATGAGTTTACACTATACCCGATTCCTAAACCATGCATGTGCTTGCGGTTGAGGTATGGCTTGAATTATTTATAGGTCTTAGTCCCTGTATTATAACAAAGTTCTTTAAGAGCGGTGTTGTGTTTTAATTTATGGTAAGGTTTGGTTATTTCATGAGATAATTATTTAAGCTTCAAGTTTATTTTAATTTTACTCAGCACTTTAAGGTACTATAACTATTTAATTTTAAAAATCACTTGACTTACAATTTTGACAGATCTATCGTGGATTCGACTTTAGTAGTTTTTAGACGGGTATCACCAAGAAGTACTGCACTTCCCGGGTTGGATCTGTAGATTAGGTTATGGTTAGAACACCTACCACGTCCCTGTGGACAGCAGTAGGTGAGAGACAAAAGCCTGCCGGACTGATGGTTCTTATTGACTATTTATATAATAAAATCTGCTTTAATTTTGTTAGATATGTTTCCAGGTAATTTTTTGAAGATAAACTGGATTCCATAAGGTAAGTCTAAGATTGCTGCCCTCTACTGACTGCTGTAAAATAGAAATTTTACTGCTTTAGTCGATTGCTGTGTTTCTGTCATTGTAAACGAATACGTAATTTATTCCATGAATTCATCGTGCTATGAAACGTAAAACTTCGCAAATCTATGTTCATCACTATAATAATTACAAGCGATCTTATTGCGTGATGACATTTGAAGCACTGCTGAATACTTATGTCCTCGTAAATTTGGCATTCTTCCTATTGCAAATATACTCTCTTGGTAATTGGTAGGACAACTGCGATGAATATTCAATAATGATATGGTATTTTTCCCCGTTTCTTCTGATTATATAGTTTTATATAAGTCACATGAAATATTTCTGACAAGTTTTCATCTCCTCTGAGGTCAAATCATCACCCTCATACTCAGTGATCTTTTAGATCTCGGAAGGCACATTTCAGTCATCTGCACTTCTGCTTTTGTGAATAATTATCCTTTCTACTGACTGTTGTTCAGTTTCTTAACGCTGAAATTCTTGTTTAGAACCGTATACATTCTTTGGATTCCGTCGACTACTTTAAAGTTTCCACAAAAACTACATACTTCTAGAATACTGACCAGGAAAAATTTTTGTCTTTCAAATTATGGCAAATAATGGTAAATCAAAAGCCAATGCATCACGAAATCATGTACATATCTTAATAATCTTAATATAGTATGTTTGCTTCTTTAAAGCAATGAAATAATTTGACTTATGTGCTATCAAAAGCATCAGGACCGGACGGAATACCTGCAATCATGATAAAGAACTGCGCCAACGAACTAACACCCATTTTCCAGACTTTTTTCTCTGTCTCGCCGAAAAGAGACTTACCCATTTGCTCGACTGCAACCTGTTCCAAAAAAGGCAAGAAAACCACGCCATCAAACAAGTTGCCTTGCTTCCAATAATCTCCAAAGGCATGAAACGTGTAGTCAATCAGCAACTACTCAAGACCTGGAGACCAACAGAATAATTAGCGATAACGAATACGCCTTCAGCAAACAGAGATCGACAGGAGATATATTGGCCTATGTCACTCATATATGGAATAGGGCAATTGAGAATCTCTTGCGATTGCGTTAGATATTTCGAAGGCATTCATCAGAGTTTGGCATGACCGATTGCTTAACGAACTGCCGTCCTTCGAACTGTCAGCGTCTCTCTGCAGCTGGCTTGCCAGTTTCCTTAAGAACCGATCTCTGCACGTTATAGTTGATGGACACATCTCTGACATATTTACCATTAATGGGTGAGCACCTCAGGGCGCACTACTTTGACCAACTCTGCTCTTCTATATTAATGACCTGCTGACCGAAACCAATAATCCTGTTTTGCAGATGACTGTACCCTTGTCTCCCAATTTAGATCAGGAAAACCATTATCAGCGACTGAGACTTATCACCGCAGGCAGGAGCAGATTACAACAATTGATCAAGATCTGGAGAAACTCCAAACTTGGGACGACAGGGATTTGGTCCAGATCAATGCGGCAAAAGCCCAAGCAGCCACGTTTACCAAGAAATCCAATAGGCAGGCTCTGACATCATTATGGCAGGATCGACCATTCTTTCATCCTCGTCAATCCAACTACTGTGTGTCTCGGTCAACAGCAATATGTCCTGGCATGACCACGTTGCTAATATCGCAAAATCAGCCTCGCCGGGCAGAAACTTGGTGCGCTATTTCGCAACTAGAATCTGTATACGCCGCAGCAGCTGCTCTTGCTCTATAAAGTGCAAATAAGACCGTGCTTAGAATATTACTCACACATGTAGGGCGCCGTACCTGGGCCCACCTTAAAGTTGGAATCCATTCAGAAGAGAGCCGTGGGACTCGTTGGCGACCCGGAGTTGACCCGGGATCCGGATAGTCGGAACATCAGAGACGTGTTGCCGAGATCTCCCTGTTTACAGATATTTTCACGGCAGATGTTCCCAGGATTTGGCCCGCATAATCCCGCCTCCAGCAACGCCCGTCAGACAATCACGGCAGACCGCAAGAACGCACCCGTTCGTCGTACAATTCGAAACACCTAGAACATCGCTTTACAAGGACTTCTTTGTCTGGCGCACTGCGTCATTGTGGAACTCACTCCCAGGACTCCAGGACATCTGTTTCCCCCTAATTACAACCTACAACTATTCAAGAACCGTGTCAATCAACAACTTCGCGCACACATCGCTCGTCGAGTGGCATAGGATCTTCCTTTAGTGTGTGCCACTGCCATAAAAATATATAAATATGACAATGAAGAAAATACATTTTTTAAACTCTAGAAAGCTTTATGCGTGCAATTACTGCACGGAATGGAGAGAGTTAAGCAGCCATGGTATGGTTGTTCTAGAAAAATTTAAGGCCTAGACTTTTCACGTAAATAATCAATAAAATTCTTGAAGATACGCAAAATATTAAAAATTAAAAGTGTAACATTAACTAGTTAACTTAACTATAATTTCATATTCTCCAAGAAATTATGTGCTAAATGTTGTTGGAACTTACTGGGGTGGTTAAAATGTTGAAAACTTGGGATCAAAATTATAGATATTTACGTCTTCATATAAGCCTATTATTATTTTTTCACTGCGAAAACAGTCTAATAAATATTGTCGGTTAAAAACCCTCGAGTTTACGTCTGTTTATCTCGCTTGGAGTCACATAATTTCCAAGTGGGCGTCTCGCTCCTTTACATCAGCCTGAAATTTCTCTGGATCGGGATTATCATCATTATTTTTGCTTAGGAACTTTTAATTCCCATTTTAAGGCTTTATTAGTGTTATATTTTTCTCTATAATGTTTGGATTGTTATTATTTAATACGGCATAAATTAGATTTCTGTAATATAGTTTATAAGAAAAATAAGCATTAAAAACAAATTAGCGTGGTTTTTATTCATTGCTCAAAATTGTCAGCACTAAGAAGTAGAGACATAAGACTATTAAAATACCTTTTCAGATTTTAATAGTGGAAAATACCAACAAAGACGACGAGGACACAGCGTCGAAATAAAATTCGCATATTTACTAGCATCATGAGCATGAGCGGCTGTGATGGCATGGTCAATTGTGGTGCCGTGCTGTCGAAGGACGTCAGATTATCTCAATTTTCTAATTTGGGAAATAGTGTTAATAACCTCATTAACTTAGTGATTAATACATGCCTAAGATATCTTCACAACAGTAATTTGATTACGATCATTTTGTCATGATTCGTTAGAATATCTTAAAAAAGAGAAGCACTGATTTGAAACTGTTCTATGATTTTTACAGTAATATTATTTATTATTGTTTGTGCTGGAAAATTTTATATAATTTTTTATTATTTCATTTACTCTATTTTGACGTAAATTAATATAATAATAATAATAATTCTGAGTAACAGGCTGGTCGCCAATAATGTCAACAAATGATTTCTAGTTTTAATGGTGGACGCCGTCAAGGAGCCCACAGTTTGATATTGATTTTTTGAAATATAGCGGAAAATACAGTGTTTAAATAGTGTGTTTTAAAAAATCGCCATATATAAAATAGAGTAGATTAGTTTAGAGGCTTATGGGCTATTAGCCTCCGCACTACGACCTTTTCAGATCTATTGTGCAGGGCCCCCGCAAGGATTATCAACGCCCGCGTGCCGAAAATATTTTGGCGACCCTTAAAGGGGGGAGGTGGAGAAAAGCGCCGCTGGAGAATCGGCAAAATTTTTTTGGGTGCCACGCCCAAATTTGTCCAGTTTTTTTTAAGAATTTAGTGTAGAATGGTTAAAAAACTATCAGCAACCTTTATTAAATGCCTTAAGAACTTTATGCTGTTAGTTGTTACATAATACATTTTTTAAATTTTTTATTTTTTTATTTAAGCATTCGACTAAAACCGCATTTTATTTTAATTTTGTAATGAAACGACAGATGTTTCAAAACTAAAGCTTTATTCTTCTTTAAATTATTTATAAAGGCATAAACCAAACAATAAACAAATAACAAATAAAGCATTTAATTAAGATTAATCCAGAAATTAAATGAGTCTTTTTCTAGATTTGGCTGCTGCAAATTCTTTTATAATATTATCAAAATCAATTTTATCGAGTATCTCTTGCTCTATAGCTAAGATTGCCAAACCAGATAATCTTTCTTGTGACATGGTAGACCTCAAATAAATTTTAATTATATTTAATTTAGAGAATGACCTCTCAGCAGAAGCAACAGACACAGGTAAAGTGAGGAGGATTCTTAAAGCAATACTAATATTTGGTAGAGATGAAGTTAGATTGTTTTCAAATATATATTGTAGAATTTCAAGGGGATTTGACGCTTCAGGTAATGAAAACAATCTTAGGGCTTTTATCTCGTTAAATAAATCATTTTCTTCCACGTCAGCCTCCTTCTTTTCCTGATCAGTTAGCTTTTGTTGTAGAGCACGACAGCATTTTAAAAGATGTTCGTCATTTAATAATTTAAAAATATCACAAATAAAACCAAAAACGTTATCGTAATCAGATATCATATCGAACCTACTGTTTAAAGAACTTGGTGTTTGATCAATTATTTTCAAAAAGAAATTTATTTTAAAAGCGATTTTTGGATCTTGAGGTGTCTCATCCGTGTGTTCATAATCGAACAATTTTGGTTTATACTTTCGTGTAACTAGAATTGGCAAGAAGAAGAAGAATGGGTTTAGATCAGTTAAAGTAGCGTTATCAAAGCAGCAGGAAGTATTGGCGTTACTGAAAAACCGGTCGCAGCTGAAGGGCACTAAAATCTATATAAATTCGGATTTAACTCCAAATCAGCGCAAACATGAGAGGACCATTCTCGATGAGCTCAAGGCACGGATTGCTAAGGGTGAAGATAATTTGCGGGTGATATATAACCGCGGCTTTCCTGTTATTGGATCAAAAAACCATTAAAGTGCCCAGTTTCACGTCCTAAGGATTTTTCTATATATTTTCAAAATGTCAGAGGCCTTCGCACTAAGCTGAGGTATCTTCTGGAATCAGTTCCATCTTGTAACTATGAGATCATCGTTTTTGTGGAAACCTGGCTGAATGACACATTCGGTGACGCCGAGCTATATACGGAAAAATTATAGGGTCTACAGAAGGGATCGCTCTTCGCAGACTAGCGATCACTCTTGGGGGAGGGGGGGGGGGCGGAGTCTTAATTGCAGTGGATAGAGCTGTCAATAGTAGAAAACTTGAGGTTGATGACAACATCGAGGATATCTTTGTGCTCATTGAGGAAGGAAAGAGATCACTTCTCCTGGCTGGTGCCTATTTTCCTCCACGTTCACCCGCAAACGCGTATGCATCTTTTTGTGAGAATGTTGACCATTTCTCCGACATTTACCCCCAAGCAGGGATAGGTATTTTCGGGGACTTTAATCTTCCTCATTCGCTGTGGGAGAGTGACAATCTTAGTTCGATAGTTCGTGCTTCAGCCGCTGCTACGACATCCGAAGTGGAAGCATTGGAAGTGATATCCAACATGTGTGCATTCCACAATTTATATCAGCTAAATTCTTTGACAAACGCCTTTAATTCTCTTCTGCACGTGGTACTTTTTCGGGACTGTGCTTGCCTGGTTCGGGAGGCTGACGAATGCATGTTGCCTCTGGATGTATACCACCCACCATTGGATGTTTCGGTGCCATTCCACTCAGATTGTAAAAACATTTCTTAAATAAATGATGGCTACTATAGAGATTTCAAATCTGCTGACTATAACTCATTAAATCAGTGGTTGGGGGGCGTTCGCTGGGATGATCTCTTTGCGGGGGCCAGTTTGCAAGACATGGTGAGTGTTTTTTATGATATTGTGTACACAGCAGTTGAGTTGTATGTTCCGCTTAAACGGATAGCATCGGGTAAGTTTCCTAAATGGTATTTCTCTGAACTTAAACATCACATAGTTGAGAAAAAGAAAGCACATAAGCAATATAAGAAATCTGGTCTTCAAAAAGATTATCTCGATTTTTCTATATTAAGGTCTCTGTGTAAGAGATTGTCAGTGGAATCTCATAAGGCCTTTGTTGCATTCACAGAAAATTCTTTGGCAGAAAACCCCAAACATTTTTGGAACTATGTAAATTCTAAACGGAAATGTGGTGAAATGCCTGCTCAGTTCCATTACAATGAGGAGAGTAGCTCGTCGGGTATGGAAATATCAAACATGTTTGCAGATTATTTTTCTAAAGTTTATAGTAATAAACAATGTTTAAATGTTAACAAAATCAGCTCGGACTTTTCTAATATAAACAGGAAAATCTTGCTCTATCTCAGGAGCAGCCGCTAGTTTTCCAGCTTCAACAAGTTTTTCCTCGAAAACATTATCATCTCTATAATTTTCAAAATGATCAACTAAATTCTTTACATAGTTTTGGCACACTTTAATGTCAATCGCTACGCTTTGCATCATTTTGCTTACAATATTAATCTAGAATAAATCATCATACCAATTTATTATACTACAAATAAATTTAAAAGATTGAATATTTAATAAAAGAGAACTTACTTTATGTCTAGTTTCTATGTTAAAAGTATCACCTTTTGCTATTTCTAAAAGGCTATCACATATTTGAATAAAATGGAACTTTAGCGGTTTTATAGCATCAGTCACTTAGGCGTTTTAAATGTAGCTGAGGGACATGCTTTTTTATAACATCCCATCTTTTTGTAGTTGAAGAGAAAAATACATAAAGTTCTTGTACAATATTAAAAAAGTTTACTGTTTCATTTAAAACCTTAGCAGCATTATTTACTGTTAAATTTAAGCTGTGTGCAGCACATGGCGCAAAAATGTCCTAGGATTAGCATCGAGTATGCGTGTTGTAAACCAACATGTTTTCGGCGCATATTCGCCCCACTATCATACCCTTGACCTTTCATGTCTTTAATATCTGAATTTAAATTTTTCAAAAGTTCCATTACGAAATTAAATAGCCCTTCCCCTGTAGAGTCGAATATTGGGTTAGACGCTATAAAACTATCTTGTATTTGGACCTTCTTAGAACTGTCATTTAGAACAACATAACGCAAAACGGGGCTTATTTGCTCTGTATGGCTTGCATCTCGTATACAATCTAAAATTATTGAATAATATTTGGAACTTCGAACCATATCCAAAATATAATTTTTTTACTTTAGAAGCCATTAGTTCAATAATTTCATTTTGTATCTGGCAGCCTAAATAATGGGCCATTCTTAAATAATTTGTTTGTGAGTTTTGCACTCGACTAATGTGCTCTCTCATCACAGGATCAAAAGATGAAATCATCTCGACAGTTTTGAGGAAATTCCCATTATCATATTCAAAAAGTATTTTAGAGGAACCTTGGAAAGCTAGGCACTGTCTGGATAAAAATTTAACAACTGCAACAATTCTTTCTAGAACGTCATGCCAATATTTTTTTTTAGTTTCTAAAACCCGTAAGTGATGATCGTTTATAGTTGTGGATAATTTTAACATTTCTTTAACTTCACCCATTTATTCATGTGAACGTTATGTGCAATTGATGTTTCATGTCTTATAATGGCTAAGGATAAATGTTGCCAATCAGAAAAACCATGAGTATCAGAAAAACTAGTAGAAGTCTTACTGAAAGGTAATACCGAATTTTTCGAAACTGAGTAAATGAGCCAAATTCTTTCTGCTTCTTCTCCATTTCCTAGTTTTTTAACAAAGTACTTACTTGAAAATTTTCTTTTGTCTTTATTAGCAGGAAATTGATAATTACGTCCTGTCAAGGGAGGGCCACGATCAACCAATATTCTGACTTCAACGTTGGTAATGCTTCTGGGCCATAAACCGGGATCTTCTGAAGGAAGATTACTAGTAATTTCAGTCTCCACTTCAGTAGAAGCTTCATTGTCAGAAGTGTCACTTGTAGCCGTAGTTCTTAGGATGGCCGACTCTACAGAGGCTAGATTTTCAATACGTGTTGATGTCGATGGTTCACATGTTGCAGAAGATGGTGATAGCGCCGCTTTAGAAACTGCAATTTCTTCTACCTCTATCGCTTCAGTGTTGGAAACTTGACTGTTTTGCAAGAAATGTTTCATACTCCCGGCCATGTTCTCCCTTTGTTGGACTCTAACTTTTTTTGCTCTCGAAATTTTGCACCAGAAGGTCGTTTTCTCTTCTGCGGCTCCTAGAATTTAAAAAACACTAGATCAAAAATTGGTAAGGACATTTACCCATGACTTCCCTTGCATAAGCCCCATCTTTTTGAGAACGCCCCGTAAATTTTTATTTTTATGAATCTAAACCCTAAACCCGAGCTTTTAAACCTAAACGCAGTTAAGACCAATCTGTAGCACATACCCTGTTCCTGTTATAATAATTAATTTTTGGCAAAGGTGAAATATAATTTTTTTTTAGAAAGTCAAACGGCTCCAAAATAAAATAAATAATACAGGCCCAGGGTGTATATTAAAAAATAATAATAATAAGTACTTATAATATGATGGTGGCTCAAAGGCGAAACGTCAGGTTTCAAATCTAAAATATCTGAAGAAATATCAAAATCGATTCGATTTTTTTCACGATTACAAACAATACTTCCCTATTTGAGGGAAATAAAAATAATATTATGGTATATAGGAATGGGCTAATTTAGGATGTGCACTATTTTAAACAGAAAAAATAAAAAAACTAATTTTATAGACCTAGTAAAATGCTAATAGTGTATATGGGTAGGTACTTACCATTTCATAAAATTTAATTTAATCACAACAAATAACAGTAAAACAAAACACAATAACACAAAATACAAATCAACTTTTTTAATTTTTAATTAGCTAAATATTTTCATTTTTTGCGTCTTGACCCTTAAACGTTGCGAAATAAAATATCAATTATTTGGATTACGACTCCTCCCGCTGTTTTATACTAGAGTACTCGAGTCTGGACAGGAAAATCGGCAAGTTCTAACAACTTCTATGCAAACTTGTCGAATTATACGAATATTGGATATTGGATCATATTGCATATTCAGATGTGAATATTGATGATTGATTTTAAAAATATAGTGTTTTCTGTTCCAATATAAGGAAGTAGGTAGGTAATTATATTTATGAACATAAACCTCGCTTAGATTATTGAAAAAAAAATGATTTCTTTGGTGCCTTGCTCGTTGGAAATTGTTAAAAAATTAAAAACAAATTATTTTTTAAAAACCTTCGATCCTTCGGTTTTGGCGCCCCTTATAGAGTGGCGCCTGCGTGCGGTGCACGGGTTGCACACGCGGTTGCGGGGGCCCTGCTGTTGTGTATGCCCTCAAAAGCCTTCCTTATCCAACTCCGTTATCTCCATGAGGAGCCATAGGGGAGTTTCCAGATCGTCCGTATTTTTGGAAGCTGATGTTTTTTTTTTGTTTGCTTTCCAACTCTTCATATAGCTTGTTGTAGTCTTTCCCATGCATTCTGCTTATGGATGCTTGCCGTCTGGATAGTCTTCACGCGACTGATCTATAGCTTCGCCCTGAATATATATGGGAAGTAGTGCCAGGTTAAACAGTGCTGCACTCAGGCAGGTTTGCCTTTGGATGACACTGAGCCCAGTACAACTCCAGCCTGTTGTGTTGTGTCTTTGGTCACCCAACCACCGACCCATGTGCTATCATGGGCCTAATGACTGATATTAAGCACATGTGGCCATTTTTGTTTACATACAGATTGAAGACTACTATGCATTTTTGTGCAGTTTTTGTAGGTGTTGATGCCATGTTGCCTTATGGTCAAAGATGACTCATAAGTATTTTGCCTCTTGGGAAAATGACATCTCTACCTCACTGAGTTTTTGCACCTTGAGTCATTCCAGCGTCTCTTTGGTGAATTTTATTTTGGTGGTTTTAATTGGAGTTCACTATCCGTCACTCAACCTGACACCACCTGTCGATAACGTTTAGAGCTAGTTGTGTGAGCTCTATGACTGTACCTGCGACTCTCTTTTCGCAATAGCCGCAAGGTTGTCGGTATAGTAGAAGCAATAAAAACCTTTGGATGTTAGCCTTACGATTGCTTAAATATGTAACAATTTAGATGTTAAAATTAGGGAATAAATATCCACTAAACTACGCTTAGCTTATTCCCTTGGCAGCTGGAATATAGAAAACTTCTAAAATCTCTACAAAATGCTAAACTAAAAGGGATTTACTAAATAAAATAAATAGAAATAAATATAGCCGCACCAATTAACGAGAGTTGAGCTCAATAATTCTACCGATATCAAGGCGAGACGTTCAATAATAAGGTTTAAATAGTTTTAATTAATTTTCTGCCATGGATTTGACAAGCTGATACAATAAACTTAACCCTAAACAGCCTAATTTTATAGCATATTTTTAGGCATTAACGAGAATGAAAGCGATAAAAGGTTGACAGGGCTTTAGACGACTGCCTTTAACAAAAAATAACACTGGATAAGGTTAGAGAACTGAACCTCAGTATCTTTTGAAGTAATGTTTCAGAATATACTTCTCGGTAATTGTCTTTAGAGTTCTTACTAGGAAAATTTAAGATATTCGTACTATAGAGCAAGAACTAAATAATTATAGATACAGGTAGGGCTAACACTTAATATTTTAAATATATTCTATCAGGATTCGCCGATACCTTCAACCTTCCGTATGTAAAAAGCTACTGGACTGGACTCCAGTGTAGTTAGACGAGCCAGGTTCACCAGAATAAATGGGCATCAATCCCTCGGAATGATCCTGGTGAAAGGACAAACGATTTTTTAGCCATCTACTAAAAAGCACATGGGTCGAACCTACCTTTTAAAATAAAAGGGTTATCATATCGCTTTTCACACGATGTTTCACAACAGCATAGCCGGTAATCTAACAAAAGATACCTACGCGTTACTACGCTTTGTAATTTTAACAAAAAAATGCTATCTGGAAATCATCAATCAGCAGTTGAAACCTTAATTGCCATAAGGCACCTTCGTGGATGGAAGCCTAAACGAGAAGACGCGTCAATTTTAACTTCCTTTGGTATATCCTATTTTCATGCGCATCTTCGGAAGACCCTCGCTGTCAAACGGGTCGGAGTACTGAAATCCACTCGTAGTAGTAATGTTGTGACAATCGATACCAAAATTTAACGGATACACAGAGAAGATCGCGATATAATATTCATATACAATTACAACGTTACAAGATATCAACAAACGAGGATTGAAAATGTGGTTTCCAAGAAGAGGAAAGTGGAATATGGGTTATCTCACGGGACGATATTGGGACCTTTAAATGTTCTGTTTTTCAATGTGAATTAGTGTACTAACGTTACTGATTTGTTTTTAATGTTCTTGTTATACATTAATGGCATAAAGCAGTGTGCTTCTACGGTTTGCATATTTAATCTGTTTTCCGATGATACATCTATTTCGGTATATGATGTGAACATGAACAGCGCTGTAGGAAAGATGGAACAGAAAATGTGCACGATGGTGTATATACCAAAATGGGCTGTTCGTGAATGCAAAAAAGATAAAAATTATGTTTTTAAGTAAAAAAGATATAAGTGCTTTTAGGGAAAATAAAATTAGTAGGAGAAAGTCTTGACTATGTGAATGAATGTAAATATTTTGGGATGATTATAGATAATTCAATTTCAAAAACCATGCTAAATAGGTAATGCAACAGGTAAATAAGAGAATAGGTTATGTGTGAAGAATAAGTTGGTGGTTATCACAAAAAGCAATAATGATTGTTTATAAGTCAATAATTGCTCCTCATTTTGAATATTATCCAACAGTTTTAATTCGCTTAAATCGAAATGAAAAGGATATACAAAACAAAGCTATGGGAATAATATTGAGGGTAGATAGATACACTAAGAAAAGAGATATGTTAAGTACGTTGAGGTTTATCACAGTAAATCAAAGATTAGTTATGATATATATGTTGTTTATTTCTAGGATGGACGAGATATTCACAACTATAATTCAAATATTTATCTAACAATTGCTAAAAAAATGGGAACATATAAATCTTTATTTTGTGGTAGATTAAATTAGTATAATAACTTACCATTGATAATAAAATCGGTCAATAGAATGAAAGAATTTTAAAGGTTAATTGTAGAATTTGTTAAGGATAGATACTGATATGTTTGAACGTTGAATTTTCCTTTTGTGTATATTTTATGTATATGTAATTAATAGTTTTAGCAGACTGTTGCTAATAAAGAGTAATTTCATTTCATTTCAGCTTGTTGATGCCTCCAGGCTAAGTCAGTGGACTTTTCTGTGATTTATCTCATAAGGTATTTGCATTGACGAATACTATGTTTAACTCACAGCCTTGTATAAAATAATACTTGGCAAAACTGCTAATGAGAATACGCTTTTAACACGCTGTTCTGCTGTTTTCTGTGTCGCAAACCGCCGGCCGGTGTTAAATCGAATCACTAAATTTTAAATTATAATTGGAATGAACTAAGTATAACAGATGTCTTTAACTTACTTTCTACTAAAATCTGCTCCACACGTTGAGCACAGAAAAGCTTTATCTTCTTTCGATTCTTTCCTCGGGATGGCCTTTTTCCTTTCATGATTTTTCCTGTGGTACAACAAGTTGTTTTTTCTTGTAAAACTTGCATCACAAATTTTACAAACGTATGGTCTAAAAGAAAATTATATATCAGTGAAATAACTTAATAACGTATGGGTTTTAAATAAATAATATTGATTTTTCCCAAGTTTCTTCAGAGGAGCCCCAAGGTCTTACCGCAGTTGTTACCATAGCGAATCAGTTTGTTAACTTGGTGAATTTTATGCGGCAGGTTTTATTTTCAACCATTAGGATCAATGTTCGCTTATTATCTGATAAACTACGAGAATCTTGCATTGATGATATCAAATGATTCATGGTTTAACTATGGCACGAATTCATAATTGAGCTTGTTTTTTTTGTGAGTAACGATAATTATTGCATTGGTACTTAAAAACCTAAACTTATTCCACAGCCAGTATTTTAAAGCTAATATGGTTTGAAAAAAAAATTCTATACCTTTCTTCAGTGTGAAGTCTTAAATGCGGCTGTAAAGAATGCTTAGGAAAGAATTTTTCACAAAGGGGGCACTTGTATCTTGGTAAGGGTTTTACCTTCATTTCATTCCCTAAAAATAAGTTATGTTAAAAATATCAAGTAGTGATGAGTGCGAAACAAATTATGTATATTTTGTGTTAAAAACGAAGCAGGAACATTAATATTATGTATTACCGGTATTACTTTCTGCATATCGAAATTTGGTCCAAAAATAAATCGTCGTTAATATGCTACCCCACCGATCTTGCTCAACTTGAGCCAGTTTAATTAGTTTTAATTCTAGTTTTTTTTCAGACTAATTGATCTATACAGTCATATGCCTTTAATAAATCTAAAAGTACATCAGTGAAAAATCCCTGCAGTATTTCATATTTAGTCTTATTTATAATAGTTAAAATCTCATTTGGAGTTGACAATTCAGATTCTGAAGTATTAAAGTTACAATTTCATACAAAATTGAAGTTTTTGATACGTTCTACAAAATTACATTTGCATTATTAAAATCCGTTCAATCAAATTTGATGATGGATTTTACCTTCTTCATCTAACTGTTGAATGACCAAAGGCTCTCCATGCAATGCTACGTGAAATAATAATTCTGATGTTGATTGAGAAGAGTAAGGACATTTATCACAACGATACGGATTCTCTGAATCGGCTGAATTATCATTTTCTGGAAATTTACATGATTTGGCTTTTAGGTGATTGGTTAGCTCCTGAGATACTGTAAAGTAAACTCCACAATATGGACATCTGAAAATTATGTTAAAATACGAATTAATTGTTTTTTAGATGAATAGATAGGTAAACAATGTATATTTTAATAAAGAATAGTTATTTGCTAGCGAAGTTGATGGTAGAATACAGAGTTAGTTAAAGCTACAACATTAACAAATGACATCCCTAAATAAACCAGTTCTATGGATTGGCCTGAAAAGTTCAAAATTCCTCATTTGATATTTTTCAGCATACAGTACTACCCCCATGTTAGAACCGCTTCTACTACATCGATACAGCTGAAACTTGAAACAACAGTAAAGTGAAGGGTCTCATGTTTAGGAAAATCCACTGATTAAGCAAAACATATTATCATTAAATCTATTTTTACGCTAAAAATTGTACTATTCGTATACCTCGTAACCTTTGTCTCTCCATTTCAAAGTACGTAGAGGTGACGTACTGTGATCATCACTATAGTTTTTCTACTTCCTACTCTGTAAATAATCTATTCTGAAACTTATTTGGAGGAGGTAAGTTTGTAGTTAAAATAGGCTACAAAATTTATTCAAAAAATTCAACTTTTTATTTTAAATTAATATTTACAGTACACTTTGATAAACTGCCGATGCCGTTTAAAAAATTTGAGGAAACCTGTTGTAGCTGCTTGGACACTTCAACTGTTGTGCTTATATTATCAATAATTCTTGTTACAGAACTGGAATCCGAATCGCTGTTATTCTTGTTATAAAGAATTTTGTTGACCACCTCGGTTTTGCTGTAAAGGCAATCATCAACATAGCCTTCCAACCTCCTACTTCTAATCCCCATGTCTTTTAAGAGCTAGAGCACTGGCCCTCGCTGGTAGCTGATAATGTGGCAGACATTTTTCCGAATAAATGGCCGGTGCATGCTTCAACGTTCGACAATTTAGGAAATTGTGCTATTTTTGTGGGAATAGCTGAAAAAGTGTTCTTTCCCACAGGTTGGTTTAAACATTTGCTCTCGTGGCACCTCAAAAAAAAACGTTAATGGGATCTTTTATTTAAGGATCTTATTTCGATATTTTTTTTTTTGAAAATGTTCAGATGGCAGATGGTACGGTCTTTATCTGCAGCGATGGTGACTCTTCTAGATATGCTATTTTCTGAATCAAGTATATCGATTATAACTAAATTTTCTATTTCCTGGATATTCTTCACGCTCAGGTCATATAATTCTTGCGGGCGGCGCGGCGCGCGGCGGTCTGCTTCAGCAATCCCGACGATCATTACTACCTTCATTACCAAAAGCTTCTCTCGTCGGCTTCTGTTAAGCATGTTTCCTTTGGCTTATAATCATCATTACTCCTCTTCAAAAACACATATAGTTTTAGGAATTTTGAAATGTCTACGTTGCCTTAAATGAATAGAATAACGTCGATTTCAACATTAAATACCTACTTCACAAACTTGCAGGACTTGAGGATATGTGCCTTCTCCACAAAGTACGCCAGCATAGAATTATCCATAACTTTTTTGACGCTTGAAAAAAGTAGAAATATTTTCAGATCTGACACCAACTTGCAGCACCACTTCACCAAGGTACTACTAATGAAACCATACACACCTGGGAATCAGTTTATCAGTTGAAAATATTCAATGGGAGAAATCTTACTAACCCAGGCGACTAATAGCTCCATTAAATGCCATTTGTAGCTGCGCTACATCATTTTCCAGAAAAGTTTCTTTTAAAAAAGGTGAAAAATCGCCTTCTGATCAATTCTCTTCGCCTTCTGAGTAGTCGGTCATAATGTCGTCTCGGTATCCAGCGAAATAATTAGCGGTTCTATAATTTTATCTAGCATACCATTAAGTCCCCATATTCTTTCCTCTTCCTTAATTACATACTTTACATATTTACTCCACTTTTGAGGCTCAACTTGCCTTAAGGCCTCTTTCTGTTCTAATATTTCGTTTTAGAGCTATTTCATTTATCATATATGTTTGCAAAGATGCTTATTTGAATTATTGATTTCAAGTAACTAATTTTTACTCAAGACTCCTTGATAAGGTATTCCTATTGAAGAAAGTCTTAGGATACTATTGTTTTTTCTCCAAGAGGAACTTGGTAGTTCCTCAAGCGTATTGGAGAGTTAACTAGCGTTATCCATAATGATAACTGATTGAGGAGGAATCACATCCGTAATAATTACCAGTTACAATGCTCATCGACGTTAGATACGTTTCAATATATACCAGACTGTTTGATCTGTCGACATTAAACTATTTTTACTACCAACATGTATGATTATTAATCACCACTTTAATTGCAGTAGATCATTCTTCTATGAAAGCTTGGCGTGTCAAATTTTACCAACCATATAGCCCTCGTCTCTCGAACTTGGGAAGAATAACAAACCATCCCTTGCATGGATACCAGGACCCGCTGGGATAGAAGGCAACGAAAAAGCAGACCAATTGACAAAAGTAGGAGCACAAACTCCGCTTTTAGGACCGGAACCTTTCTATGGCATAAGGATGCACACCTACAAGGAGGAATTCAGGAAAGAAGAGCGAACCAAATGGATCAGTCTATGGGAACGCCTTCCAGGGCTAAAGTAACCAAAGATGTTTCTAGGGCTCCCTCATCCAGGAAGATCAAAAAACCTGATAACACTGAGTAAGAGCAATCTCCATATACTCACCAGCTTTCTTACGGGCCACTGCCGGTTGAGAAGGCACCTGGAAAGAATAAAAATTGAAAACGAGGACACTTGCCGCTTCTGTGAGGAGGGGGAGGAAACGACCTTCTCACAGAGTGTAAGACGATCGCGAACAGGCTTGGAGTGCTAGACAGTCGAACAGGAGGAACTTTCATCCATAGAACCATCCAGACTACTTGCCTTTATCAAAGCACTGAAGCTATATGAGGTACTCAGATTGAGAATCACATCAACCGAAGCACCAAGGAAGGATGACATAATAGATCTATACAGGTTGTAGTGTACTAATACGCCCCACGATCATTCACTCATTCATTCATTCATCATCCCTCATTTAACCAAGTTTCGTCCAAATAACAGAAATCTACATTATTTCTCCGGTATTGTCTTGCTGCTCTGAAATATCGCCTTCCAAACAAATAATTTTTTCCATCAGAATTGATTCTCTACTTTGCAGTTTTTGGAACGGAAATTAATTTTCTTTAAACCCTCCACATTATCGCCATGGTCATAGGCGAAATGTTTCCACTCTTCGCAACTGAGACATTATTTTATACAAAGTGGGTATTTCTTTCTCAAAATAAAATTAATGTATTTATAGCCTGTTTCTTCTTCTCTTTTTTTCTCGGTGATTTGATTTTCACTACTTACCAGAACAAAAAAACTAAAGACTGATATGTTTTCTTAAGTAATTTATTTCTAACATAAATGTTATTATAGGTGGGTTTGTGAGCAATAATGCTTGTATGAAATGAAAAGCAAGTACTACGCTTATGATATAGCCGAAACAAGGTTGTAAAATTAAATAATTCTCAACTTCTCGGGTGTTCTATTACTTTCTCTAATTATGAAACGAACTTTAAGAAGTCTGAAAGTAACATATGGAATTATTTCAGTACTACCTATATATTTACTAGAGTATTGATTAAATTATAAATAAGGGGAACTAACAATACCTTATTTTATGATCAGGATGCTCAGCTTTTAAGTGCTCTTTTAGCAACAAAAAATTACCAAAGAATTTTTCGCAGTATTCGCATTTCCTTCTTAAGCTGCTCCCTTTTGGCCTCCTTTTATCTAATACTGCATATCTAAAAAGTACGAAAATAGATATCATTTTGGCTAAAGCGAATTGACGCAATAATTATATTTTTAAAATGAAATTAAGTTTACTTGCCTATGTTTAGAGGACATCCTGTGCTTCTTAGCCTCAATGCTAGATTTAAATTTGATACTGCATACTCCACAAAAGAAATAATCATGCTTGTGTTTCTTCCTAGCATGTCTTTGTAGGGAGACCGCTTTCAAAAACATCTTTTTACAATCTTTACACTCGTAGTCCTTTTTTTCGTAAATTTGAACATTAGATGAATCATGATCCATCTTTTTACAATGATTCAAAAGCTGAATATTCAAAGAACACTTGTATTGACAGGTAAGACACGATATCTCACTAATTTTTTTAATTGATATCGGTACTGATCGATTAATTACGGATACTACTTCAATATGCTCATCGGAATTTAAATGCTTCAGCATTTCGTCAGAACTGTCGTTTCGTTGTTTGCAAAATGTACAGAGAAAATAGCCAGGATAGCTTCCATCTCTGATTTGATGCATTTCAGATTTCCAATGGATCAGAAACTGTTCGTGAGTATTGCAGTAGAATTTGCAGATGCAACATTGAAAAGGACTTTCTAGTACAACACTCAATATATTGTCAAGCACCAGTTTTTTAGCTTCGTCTGTAGTTATATCACCTTTTCTGTAGTGATAATGTGATATAAGATGTTTTCCCATCAGGTATCTGCTTACTTTTGAGCGGCACACAACGCAAATTACAAATAGTTTCCTTCGGTTACGCTTCTTTTCCTGTTGAAGCTGAATCAACGGCTAAAAATAGATTACGAAATATGTCTCCCAATATTCCATACATTTTTAATAAGGCTACTAGTGATTGACATCATTTATTCACAGTAAATCGAGGATATTAAATATTAAATTGAATTAATCAAGTACAAATTTCATAAAAATTAAATCAAACTAAAGCAGTATAGCAAGCAACAATCTTACAATTAAGTATCCAACATTAACATGCAAACTAGCAAAAGTAGGTAAGTAGGTATAACAACAGCTGCTTTGAAAAAAAAAACAAAAAGACAAATTCTATAATACAAAAGTACATACCCTAACAAGGAAAGAAGCCCTTTATAATTCGACTAATTGACAAAGAAGTCGAGATTTTGGTTGAGGTTGGCCACTTTAGAGACCCTTGAAATGAAGCTGTTTGTTCTGTAGCTTGTGCGGTGATATGGTTGAGGAAAAGTGACCCTTGATCTAGTACCTCTCGAGGGGACATGAAGACCCACCCGTGATAAAAGATGGTTACAGCCAATAAGAGAATTGACTATCTTGAATAGCATCATTAAATAATTTTTGGTGCGTTTTTCGCCAAAGGAGCAAGGTATAATAATTGCAGTCATAATTCTGAGGAGGTGGTATGTTAGCATTGAAAAACATACAACGCAGAACTTGCTCCAGAGCATAAATGTGAGATGCAAACTGCAAGTATTCGAGAAGCGGCCTCAACAAGGAGGAATATAAAAGCCTGATTGAAGCGGCATTATTGCGCAGCGCTTTATGAGACACAACATCCTCATTGATTTAGATACCATGTCTGAGATGTGCGAACAGAAAGACAATGAGGAAGAAAAACAACGCCAAGGCCTATAAACTCGATATGCAACCTGATCAATATGTTAGTCATATTGTGCCTGATTGCGCAGCTATTGACAGGACATTACTCCCATAACCCATTAAGGTTAGACTGTAGCCTGATACCGTCCTAGATACAGTTGAGATTCTGGTAAAAACTCTTAAATCAAATGTGAAACACAATAAATCACTATTTGCAAAACACTTGACAATGTCATTAATCCATTAGGAATGCTAGATCTTACACAATGACCGTTGAATAAAATTTGCTAATCCTGGGAACCAGTGCAGTGGTCAAATAATCAAGTATCTATCCAATATAGGAGTAGGCCTAATACTCCAAGTCTCTCCAGCTTCCTCAGTAAGACACGATGAGGGTTAATCATCGGGTCTTATTGAACAAGCTGGATGAAAATTAACCTTATCCAAGACTTTTGAAAAATCAGCATAAATAGAATGGACCTCTCCAAGCAATAGAAAGATAATCACCATAGGAAAGTAAGTTTAATTCAGAGGAATGCCTAGGACGAAAAGAAAACTGCTGTTCACTGCGGCAGTGGGTTGAACTGGAAGGCAAGTGCCTGGTCACTAAACACTCAAATCATTTTAGTATAAAGCTAAGGGTGCTGATAGGTTTGTAGTTGGTGATATTAGCTAGGGAATATTCCTGAATTAAATGAAGCGTTAAAGATTGTAGATAGATGACAATACAATTTCTTAAATACGTAAAGGAATGCCATACGGTCCCGAGCTCTTATTGCCACTCAATCAGCTCATCTCACAGTAGATGTCGGATATTAAGATTTGAGAGTCATGAATATGGATAGTGCTTGTCGAGGTGAAAGGTTGGAATTGACAAGATTCATTGGAATAAGCAGAAACAAAAAAACCAACAAACAAATTAGCTAATTCAGGTTCTTCCTGCGCTACATTAGTGTTATAAAATATTTCAGAGGACAGAGAAGAAAGCCTGTACTGTGCTCTAAGTCCGGATAAATAGGTATAATCCTGGAGCAACTCCCGATCCTCTCCACTTGTTGTGTACCTTCTTCTTTTGGAATACCAAAGTCTGACTGAACCATCTTGAAAACTTTCTACTGCACAGTTTTCAACCAGGAACAAAACAGTCGATAGTAACATTTGAACATTATAAAAGTATTTATGCCTTATCCACAACAGGAAGAGACTGAAGTAGACTATCCCATTCAACCATTTCCAGACCTTCATCTAATCCTTCATAGAGAGAATATTCAACCTCGATGGTCAACCGAGCGAGCAACCCGGACAATCAGTGAAGGGTCGTAATCATCCGACGGATTATAGGGACGAGAGGATAAGATTCAGAATAGATCCATAAGCATTGAGTAAACCATTAACCTGGACGAAGCAGTGAAAAGTACACATATTGGAATGACACTCAATCTTCTGAGGCAGCGCTGAATGGTCTGGAATGGCTGCAGAGCAAATGCCGTCGAACTCCCAAGCAGCATTGGGTAAGTTACACACATATTACAGTCAGAGTGACTGTCGGAGAGTATGCCATCACTTTTGACACAGACAACGATCGAGGAGGCATGTAAACATCACCAGTAATTAGTTTACTAGTTCCAGTAGTAATAACTCTTCTTCGGGTTAGAGACATAATCTGGAACAAATTAATGTCCCTTCGGTACGGTATCAGGACACCTTCCCCCTGTTCATCGCATTATTCAAGGACGAACGATCACGACGAAATATTCTCCTCAGACCAAGCTCGGCATTATGAAAAATTACTCGTGAGCCAAGTTCCAGTCAGCAACAACCCTTTAGTGGCGCAGTGCGCGAACATTCTGAAGCACACGGCCCCGACACTACAGATAAGATAGCTAAAGAGAGGAAGTCATGGAGTGTGATACGAATTTTCATATAATTAAAAACTAATAAATTAAAGAATGTTCATTTGTTAATCCTATCTGAATTAATTGACCAAGCTGCTGAAATGTTAAACCTATTATTGATAACTCGATACAAGCACAGTTGCAAATAAGCAGTTATATACCCCCTCGATAAACTGCGACATATTTTTACAAAACGTTAAGAATACTTAAAAACCACACAAATATATTATTTTAATGGCTATATCAATATAAACTTATCTTTCAGTACTAATACAAAGATAACATAAATGAGTATCTGAGTATATAATAATGAAATCGGCATCTTTAGTGAACCAGTTCGAGTTACGGAAATTGTAAGAACTCACATTAAATATATGTGTGCGTCAAGAGTAGAAATAATTTAATCTCATTTGATGTTCGTATGGAAAATTTCTTCAAATGTCGATTGAGAAATTAAGAAATGTGAAGTTATGAAATTCAAAAATTACAGGATGTAACATAAAGCTTGAGAATAAATTAACGGTGGATTCCTCACTAAAGAAATAATAGACTTACAGGGTGATAAAAATGTTCATAAAATGTTTAATAAATTTTGAACACTAGAAGATAATGAACGGAAATTTTAGGCGTTTGGTAATGATCTAGTACTAGTAAAAAACTGGCCTAATAGGTTACCCAGTGGCACATGCGAGTATATGAGTGTGAACGCCAGGTTTTTTGAAAAAATGTGGTGCGCCACTGGCAAAAATATTTTGTTGTTAATTTTTAAAATTTTTTCATCGCTTTTAACAAAACACCTCTTTTGTATTTTCTTTGCACGTCTTGTCACAAAATTATATCTTACATAGGAAAATGAAATTAACAAAAACATTATCGAGTATCGTATTCGATGACCTTGTCTTAATAAATGGCCGACAAAGATTGAAAAAATGCTTTCATTGGTTTGTAAAACCATATTAATAATTAATAATAAAAATACCAGTAACTTAGAAATTGAAAATATTCATTATTGATTAATAATTGACGAAAGAGCAAACGAAATTACAGAAAGTGTTGAAAATATTGCCTTAACACATTTTCAAAGCACTTTCTCATGGATTTTCTTATACGTTCAAAAATACCAGGCGCTTCTCGAATTTGTTGACATCTGACTTCAACTCTTTGACCAAGGGACTCTACGTCTGTAATCGGAATGGAGTAAAACATATACCCTCAGCCGTTTTTAGTTCTGTTCTTTATAAAGGCGTGGGTTTAGAATGAGATTGAATTATAGCCTAAATACAGTTTCCAAAATAAACACCAGGAATACAAACAACCAGTTTATTAAAAAAAGAATACTACTTGGGTAGAATAAGCTGCTTTCTTAAAATTTAGATGATTTTCTGGGTACTGATGGTTAATATTATGCTAAAGAAATATATGTAATGTCACTTAAACTGAGCTATTTATGCCACAGGTCGTAATTAATGTTCAAATTACAATTATATTAATTGCTATGGCAATTAAGTTTCATCTTGACACTTTAACACTAGAAATTACAACAATCAAGTATCAATTATACGATTTAGACTTGGTACTCACTGCGATTAAACTTTAAATGAAAAAGTAGTACTAGTTATGGTACTTTAGCAAGTCTCTGATCAATAACTTAACATTACTATTTACTATATAAAAATGTCAATAAACTACATCGATACTGCTTAACGAGAGGATCTTTAAAATAATATATTAATATTGCTTAAATATGTAACAGTTTATATGTTACAATTAGGGAATAAATATCCACTAAATTACACTTAGCTTATTCCCTTGGCAGCTCGAATATAGAAGACTTTTAAAATGTCTTCAAAATTCTAAACTAAAAGAGATTTACTGAATAAAATAAATAAAAACAACTATAGCCACACCAAGTAAGGAGAGTTGAGCTCAATTCTACCGATATCAAGGCGAAATGTTCAATAATAGGGCTTAAATAGTTTTAATTAATTTTCCCTAGGTTTGACAAGCAGATACAATAAACTTAGCATAAATAGCCTAAACGGCCTAATTCTATAGCATATTTTAGGTATTAACGAGAATGAAAGCGATAAAAGGTTGGCAGGGCTTTAGAGGACTACCTTTTATAAAATAAAAAAAAATAACACTAGATAAGGTTAGAGAACTAAACCCCAGTATCTCTTGAAGTAATATTTCAGAATATACTTCTCGGTAATTGCTTTCAGAGTTCTTACTAGTAAAATTTAAAGTATTAGCACGATAGAGCAAAACTAAATTATAGATATAGATAGAGCTAACACTTAATAATAATTTATATAGATCCTGTCAGGACTCGCGGATACCTCAGCCTTCCGTATGTGAAAAGCTACTGGACTCCAGTGTAGATGGACGAGCTAGGTGAACCTCTTAGCTGGGAAGATCACTTTCTCCACAAAACTCTCGCCCTGTTCCACTTCGGATAAGACGGCGAGATCCTGCTCAAAGAAGGAATGTCCCAGAATAAATGGGCATCAGTCCCTCGGAAAGACCTCGATGGAGTGACAAACGATTTTTTTTTAGCCATCTACTAAAAAGCACATGGGTCGAACCTACCTTTGAAAATAAAAGGGCTATCACTTCACACCGCTTTTCACACGATGTTTCACAACAGCATAGCCGGTACTCTAACAAAAGATACGCGTTACTACGCTTAAAAATCTATCTGGCAATCATCAACTAGCAATTTAAAACTTAATCGCCACAAGGCGGTAGGTAAGTGCTGAACGAGATAGGGCTTCAACTTTCATCTCCTTCGTTATATTATATCCTATTTTCATGCGCATCTTCGGAAGACGCTTACTGTCAAACGGGCCGGAGTACTGAAATCCACTGGAAATAGCACAGATTTATATACGCGTAACGTATATAAATCAGTGGTAATAGTAATGTTCTGACAATCGATACCACAATTTAACGGATACACAGAAAAAATCGCGATATAATATTCAGATGGGTAAAAACATTGTGGTAAAGACATACTCTATGACGTTTTTGTTGACTTTATTTTCCTATCTAAGTAGAGAAAAAATGCCATTTACAAAATATTTAATTACCGGAAAGAAGTAAAAGATATAAAGAAAATGCAAGAGAGATATTTTCTTTAAAATAGAGAAAAAAGTTTTAAAAAATTAACAAAAATATTTTTACCAGAGGCGTCACATTTTTTTCAGCAAACCGTACGGTAATATTCATATGCATACCACTGAGTAATCTATTAAGTCAGTTTTTTCTACTGCAACTAGCTTATTATCAAATTAATCTCCGCCTAAAATTTCTTTCCATTATCTTCTAGTGTTCGAAAGTTTTTAACACAACCAATATTTTTTGAAAATCTTTAACGGGAACTGCCCGCCTCTCTCTGCAGCTGGCTGGCCAGTTTCCTTAAGAACCGATCCCTACACGTTGCAGTCGATGGACACATCTCGGACACATTCACCATCAACGCGGGCGTGCCTCAGGGCGCAATACTTTCACCAACTCTGTTCCACATCTATATTAATCACCTGCTGATCGAAACGAATAATCCTGTTTACAGTTTTGCAGATGACAGTACCCTTGTCTCCTACTTTAGATCAGAAAAACCCTTACCAGCGACTGAGACTCATCACCGCAGACAGGAGCAGATTACAGCAATTAATCAAGACCTGGAGAAAATTCAAACTTGGGGCGACCGAAATTAGGTCCAGTTCAATGCAGCAAAGACCCAAGCAGCAACGTTTACTAAGAGGGCCAATACAGCGGGCCCTGACATCATTATGGCAGGATCGACCATTCCTTCATCCTCGTCAATCGGGCTGCTGGGTGTCTCGGTCAACCGCAATATGTCATGGCATGACCATGTTGCTAACATCGCAAAATCAGCCTCCCAGAAGCTTGGTGCGCTATTTCGCAACAAAAAACTCTATACACCGCAGCAGTTGCTCTTGCTGTACAAAGCGCAAATAAGACCGTGCTTAGAATATTGCTCACATATCTGGGGTGCCGCACCAAAGCATACCCTAAAGCTGCTGGATTCCATTCAGAAGAGGGCTGTGCGTCTCGTCGGCGATCCGGAGTTGACCCGGAATCTGGATAGTCTGGAACATCGCAGACATGTGGCCGAGATGTCTCTGTTTTACAGATACTTTCACGGCAGATGTTCCCAGGATTTGGCCCGCATAATCCCGCCCCTGGCAACTCCTGTCAGATAGTCCCGACAGACGGCAGGAGCGCACCAGTTCGTCGTACAACTAGAAACACCTAGAACATCGCTTTACCAGATCTCCTTTGTCTGGCGCACTGCATCACTGTGGAACTCACTTCCAGGACATCTGTTTCCCACTAATTACAACCTACAAATATTCAAGAACCGTGTCAATCAACATCTTCGCACACACACCGCTCGTCGAGCGCCATAGGATCTCCCTTTAGTGTGTGTGCCACTGCCATAAAAAAAAAAGCACCCTGGAAATTAAAGTCTGTAGAGCATAACTTTATATGAGACGAACCTAATATTTTTACTGAAAAATCCACCGCTTAATTAGTTCCCAAACTTAATGACAATAATAATTAATATTAATTAATCTAATTAGTGCCAAATTAGCCCCTTACTACAGTAAATACCACTGCCAAATTTTTATCAAAATCGACCTAAAGATAATTAAGATTTTTATAAAAAAAAAAGATTTTTTTAAAAGTTCGACACCCTGTATCTTGGTAACAATGCATTTCCGGACCTATGTTTCTATAAACTTTTTGTCTTAAAATCACTCAAAAAATTACCTCCTGAAGATTGGCCACGTACTTAAATAACACCCTGTATAATCCTTGCGCGAATGTTTGTGTCGAAAATGAAAAAAGGGCACTTTAATAAATAGTATTCTGAATTATCAGTTAATATCTACTAAAACATTTCATTTTAATTAGAAATATGCAAGAAATCTAATTCGAAAAATTCAATAACATGTAAGAATACGCTTGGTCAAATTAAACCCATTAGCCATTGTGGCAATAAATTAGTTAAACTCATAATAAGGTAAACATTTGCTACTCAAAAAAAAATTGGTAACATAAAAATAGTTGCAAATAAATACAGCTCCATATCTCTCGGAAAAATAGTATTAATACTGCTTCTGCCCCAGACAATTAACAATCAACGAAATCGTTTGACAGTGCGCGAACAAGTTGCTCCAGAAGTAAAAAGATTGAAAATACACAGTTGTAACTCAAAATTATTTTTCAGCAACATGTAACAAGACATAGAAGACATTTCATCTTTTTTATTCGTGTCGACATATTCATCATCAGCCCTGTATAATTGCAAAATAAAGATATAAAAAATTAAAGACCAATTTTTATTTCAAGAAATAATTAAATCAAAGTAAAATTTGAAACAAAAAATAAAATACGTTGAAATTCATCTGACATTACTTAATAATAAATTAACCAATATTTTCCATAACATTCTTTTACTTATAAGAGAAAAAAAATATGTTTTTTAAAGTGTTCTCCATTTTGCTCTAAAATAAAAAATGTATTGTGTTGGATAATTTATTTTAAGCCATTACAGACTCTCTAGGCCAGGATTTATTAGCTTATACTATTTTTTGAAGTATAAGCTAATAAATACTTGCCTAGAATGTAATGGCTTAAAATAAATTATCTAACACAATAAATTTTTTATTTTGGAGCAAAATGCAGAACACTTTGAAAAACATATTTTTTTCTCTTATAAGTAAAAGAAAATTTAAGACAAAATCTGGCAATTTAAACAAGATCTGAAATGCACTCCATTTGGTAATAACTAATCAATAATTCAGTAAGTTTCATCAAAACCGATAGGAAGAATCTATTTTGCTAGTTGTTTTACTACGTTGTTTATTAGACATTTAATTGATAAAGCTGCTGATATATTGAATTTAAAAAAATATATATCTACCATGCCGCCATTTAAAAAAAATTATTCCCTGTGAGATGTCGTTCAGCTCTGGGTAATTAAAAATAAATTAATTTAACATAACATTATACATAACAAAAAAGATTTTTTAAATTTTAAAATCCCACACTTATTTCAACAAACCATTAAATCCAAGTAAAATTTGAAGCAAAAATAAAAGTTTTTAATCAAATGTTCTATACGCTGAAATGCATCTGAAATTACTTAGTAATAAATTAGCCAATATTTTCAATAACCTTCTTTTATTTATAAGAGAAAAAAAATGCTTTTAAAAGTCTTTTTCATTTTGCTCCAAAATAAAGAATGAATTGTGTTAGATAATATAAAATTAAAGAAAAAATTTGGCAATTTAAACAAGATCTGAAATGCACTTCATTTGGTAACTAATCAATAATTCAGTAAGTTTGACCAAAACCAATAGGAAAAACCTATTTTTCCATTTTTCTCCAAAAGAAAAAAACGCATTGTGTTAGGTAATTTAATTCAGGCAATTCTTATAGACCCTTTGTTCGAGTACTTATTAACTATAACTTCCTTTGAAATCTTAGAGAAAATCTAAGACACATATTGGCAACTTAAACGAGATCTGAAATGATTCCATCGATAACGAAAGACTGCGACCATATTGAGTTAAAAACTTCTATTGATTCCTTGTGATGTGCTGTTCAAAAAGAAGGGATATTATTACTCATATATATTCTTCTATTGGTTTCGTTTATTTTGACATCGTGGCACTTTTTATTCACCTTATAAACAGTTAGATCATTTTTACAAGTATAAGAATTATTTAAAACAAGACGACAGTCCTGTTACTACAAATAAAACACTTTCGAATTTTTCGAACATTAAAAATTAGAAGAAGAAGAAGAATTTAAGATAACATTGCTTTTATACAGAGTCGAGAAATGATGTCATATGCGGTACTTCACATTTCTAAAATAAGTCATTTTGATGGCATTGAGCATGGCAATAGCAGCTTTTACAATTTTACATACATGCTTACATAAAAATCCAAATATCTTACCTCTGCTTTAGCTAAAACAGGCGTTTCAGTAGGTTCTTCTGTTTTTATTTTCGCCTTTTTAATTATCGCTTCATCATCAAACTCTGCATCGTTTCTGGTTCTTTTGAAATGCAACTCCGATTTCAGATGGCGTTCATACACTATTTTGGACGCCAGACTCCTATTACACGTGCTACACCAGTATTGCATAGCTCCACTGGATTTCCTTAAGGATAATGATAAATACATTTGAAAATAGAATTGATAAAACATTAAATATTTATTGCTGGTATAATTAAATAGATTAATAAGTATTTCTTACCTGACAGGAGAATCGTCTGTGATTCTAAAGGTCTTGGATTGACTTGCAGTTGCCAATTCTTTACAGTCTGATTTGGAATTATTTTCATCAGATTGTTTGATTATCATTTTTCTAATTGCTTTACTCGCTCCAATTTTCAAAGATTTCGGTAAATCTTCAGCTTTTGAAGTTGATGCCTTAGGATCACTGGGTTGTATGAATTTTGATTTAGCTTTTGAACGAATCAAGGAACTGCTTTTCCCTGTTGAAGGTTCATATAATGATTTCGTTTTATCCTTTGAGGATTCACTCAGATTCGTCTTGGGTTTTTCTTTTTCTGAAATATAGCTTACAATTCTATGCATTGAGGAATAAAATATATTTTTTATACGACCGTGCATTTTTGCCAACTTTGCCCGAAAATTGTTAATTAATTTTACCTCTAAAATTATAATATTCCTACTAATCTATAATTTACTACGTTTTTATTTTAATATGCAATCGTAGAAAAAATTATGTTCCACACTCCGCTCCGCATCGTTCCGGTCAACGGCAGTCACGTTACGAACTTGTTAAGAAAATAACTATATTTATTATCATACCTCTTATTGGTGTTAATTGCAGTGTGCTTTCTAATTCCAATTTAGGTTTCCATTTCCCTATAAAAAGATGAATGTTTTAAATTGTACAAAATCAATTAATCAGAATAAAAGGTAAAGCTAGGCAAATAGCGAAATTTTTTGATACAATAAAACACATTTTCCCATTATTTATTGATACAAAAAACATCTCTTCGCAGTATGCAGTACAATGTTTCAGTACAACCTCTATCAAAATTTTCCAAATCGCTCTTCTTATCACGCCCTCTCCATCTTAGAGCAAGGGATCCAAACGGCAATTGTAGTCTTGGAAACTGTAATATTCCGTAGATGAGCGGCCATGAGCCATGAATTGTCGCGCCTTCCCACTGCTTTCTCGTGGACTCCGGTTGCTCTTAAACCTCCAATTAGCTTTTGGTATTTAAGGGAATCGAACGCTTTTTGATAATCGATGAAGCATGCATACAAATTTACGTTTATGTCTCTATAGCAGTCTGTAGATTTACAGAGAATAGGGCTTCACATGTTCCCAATCCATCCCGAAATCTAAACTGAGTGTTTTCGAATTTTATGTAGATGCGATTGTGGATGATTCTATGGATAATTTTTAGTACGTGGGAGATAAGCCTTATCATTCGATAATCATTGCATTGTTGTAAGTTAGATTTTTTTGGAAGCGCTATAAATGTTGACTCTAATCAAGCTAATAGTATCTTGCCAGAATTATAGATTTTGATCTTATTCTCTACGATTAATTTAAGCAATATCTCCGCCTAGATTTCGTCAGGATCGATAGCTTTTCTCTCTTTCTATGCCCTTACTGCAACAACATCCTCCTTTCTGATCTGGATCTGTTTCATTTATTTTGTGGTCTATCGGTGGTAGTAAATGAAGTATGTTATTGTCGAAAGCGTTTTAGCATACTGCTACCATCTCTTAAGCTTGGCTTCTACACCTAGAAGGATTTCGTTATTATTGTCCCTTAAAACCCTGCAGTAGTCGCGCCCGGACTCTCACTCCGCGTGCGTATATTGTTGGCGCCATCTTCTCGACTCAACCCGACAAATCGATTAGTACCGATTTGCAATTGGTGGAGTGGAGTTGTCTTCTGCAAATTTAGTTTGCGGACTGCGAGTCCGCCCGCGACTGTTTGCATTTTCGTTTTAATTCGCAGGGCAAATCTTGCAACATCTAAACGTGAGATTTACTTGGAATTTAATAGGTTTACATAGTTTGCGTTATAATACAATTTAACAAATTCAATTGTTTAAAATTCAAGAAGATTGCCGACAAATTGTGATATGTATTTATTGTCCGATTGAATTGAAAATTTACATCAGGGAGTTTTCGGGGCCTAGAATTACGAAGTTGCCATTCAAAATGGCGGATACAATATGGCAGACAAATTCTATTTTTGGTTCGATTCGATTGAAAATTGATATCCGGGAACTTTCAGGGTCAAGGAAGAATAGTCTTTGTAATAGCTTGTTGCGCGATATCCAGTGATTGTGCCGAACCAAATGTCAATGCGTTCGTCTAGCGTCATGCTTTTAGGTCAGCCAAACGACATTGACAAACCAATTTTATTTTATTTTCTTCTTTTTAGTATATAATAAAAACTTGTTTTAAGAAGTTTTATTATTTGTCAAAAAATGCAATAGAAACTAAAAATTCATATTTTTAGTTGTGCGGAGTGAGAGTCCGCGCGCGACCTTTCTATCCTAAATATTAGCGCGACTGCTGCAGGGTTAAAATTGTTGCTTGAAGAATTTTATATCGACTTTGTCAATTTTTTATGCATGTTAAAGATATCGTATTTTTATTGAAGCTGTTCTATCTATAGACATTTTGTCGACATACACTTGCTTCCCTACATTTTTTCTCAATGATTCTATTAATGCGTTTGTATTCTGTCTAGTGTACCAAACGTTTCCTCCTTTCTGTTATGAGGTCCGAGATTTCTTGTTTCATCCATTCTTGCTTCCTAACGCTTGCTGTGAATCCGATGTCTTGTTCTTGAATTTTCGTTCTTTTTGTCTTTATTTTGTTCTAAATTGCCTCGATGTCCTCCCACTGTGCTTCTCTGCTGCTTCCAATTCTTGTTTAATTTTGGAGCTTATCTCTTTTTTTGTTATGATTTTTTGGTTGTGCAATGGCTATTTTTCTTGAGATCCTTTCATCTTTACCTCTCAGAACTCTCTTGAGCTTAAAGTCCATTATGACAGTATTGTGGCCGCTATTAACAGCTATTCCAGGATACTATCTGCAGGTGACCACCAAGTGTATAGTTTTCTGAGGTGTTGTTTGGAAAAGGTGCTGAGCATTAGGAGATTATTTTCTACGCAGAACTGCGCCAATCTGTCGCCCCTGTCATTTCTTGTGCCAATGCCATGTGCTCCTATATTACTCCGTCAGCACCACAGCCAGTTTTGGCGTTAAAATCTCCGGAAACCATCGCCTTTTTTGTGTATCGCAGACTTTTAGAGAGAATATATGAAGGATTATGAATTGGAATCTCTTCAAAAGTGAGATGTGTCATTTTATTCGCTTTTACATTATGTCAAAGAATCTTCCTTTAAAACTTGCAACATGTTTTTTGGAATTATAACTGACATGGACCGACAAGTGAACCTGACATGAAAGCTGGTCGGTATAAATAATTATTTTAAACCATTTATCGCCATAAAGGAAGGGGTGGTAATTAACTTAACCACTTTAATTAGTGGACTGTATCAAAATAGGTTAGTGGGGTTGTATTCATAGGGTGTGAATTGAAACATGTATTTTAGGTATTACGTACTTTAATAATGCAGGATTTAATTTGTATTAAATATGCTTAATATATATAATGATTTCTAACTACTTCCAAGCATTCATCCTTTCATATATATAAAACTAAATACTGTACATAAGGTTAACTATTACTAAATGTTTAACAAAGCGTCTTGATTATTTCAATCTACCATGAACTTCTCTCTTTACTGAAATTAATCAATTTTATCTCAACTAACTGCTTTTCCTTTCACACTAAATATCTTGTGATTTTACTCCTTCTACGATTCTCTCAACTTAACTTTGCCAGGGATATAAGACTTCGAAACTTGATTCGAATCTTGAGTACAGGAACAGATTTGTCTAACTACAAGTTTCCAACCGCCATTTTACCTTCTTCGATCTTCAACAGGAGAGACGCTACGAGTTGTATTGTCTCGAGAAAATGCGTTAAAGCGCCCAAACAGTCCTTAATTCAATGTTGTAAAAAAGGTAACTGAGAGTACAGCAGATATTTTCTAAATATGTGTGCAAACAAAGGAGAAAACTACTAAATATCTTCGCGTCAACCAGAGCTACGACTGGGTAGATGTTCTTGACGTCAAATTCAAGCAGAGCGATGACTAGATCGATGCTTCACGGTTGAGTGTTTGTAAGGCACTTATTACTTCTTCGACTAAATGAACTCAAATTTTGAGAAAACTAACTAAATATCTTGGTGCCAAACAGGTCAGTGACAGAGGCTGATGTTTTTGGCGCCAAACTCAAGCAGAGCGGTGACTAGACCGTTGCTTCACGGGTGAGTGTTGCCAGACACCAAAATCTAATTTCTCTTTTCTCTAGAAGTAGATAGAAAGCGGGAACGGAGTGGGAAATTGTGCGGACGCTGATGCATTTGAGAAGTTAGAAACATTCTTTCTTTATTTCAAATTTTCAACTCACTGCTTTTCCGTTCACACTAAATACCTTGATACTTTTCTTCTACAATTCTCTCAACTTAACTTCACCAGGGAGATATATAAGACTTCGAACATTTATTCGAATTTTGGGTTAGTTTGGGTAGCGGAGAGACTCAACGAGTTGTAGGTCTCGAGAAAATGCGTTAAAACGCCCAAAGAGTCCTTAATTCAGTGTTGAAAAAAGGGAACACAGAGTACATCAGACATTTTCTAAATACCTGTGTAAACAAATGAGAAAACTACTAAATATATTGGCATCAAACAGAGCTATTGGCGCCAAACTCAAGCAGAGCGATGATTGGGCCGTTGCGTTGCGTTGCTTCACGAGTGAGTTTTTGTAAGGCACTATATTGAATTTTGCGCGGGATGCATTTGTGAGGGTAGAAAAATGTTCTTTCTTTATTTGACATATTGTTGTTTACACAACATTGACGGAGACAAAGATATATTAAATTTAGAACGATTAATAACTTTTTCCTTGACGGAGTGACAACTTGCTTTCCAGCGATTGTTGCATATAATAGAATTTATTCTACCGACAATCCAGGTTCGGACTAAGGAATAACTGAAATACAATGTTTTAAATGCACAAATTGCTGTTTACCTGGGGTGAAATAAATTTATTCGGAGCTTAATTATGTCTCATTCATACTACGGACATACAGGGTGTTATCATCAAACTATACGGTGAAAAACGATAAGTTAATACACATGTTGGGGTGTTTCCCCAAGAAAAGCATTAGGCACATTAACAAGGTGCCTTTAAAACTGTATTGAAAATAATCCTCAAATTAGCCTTACGGAGCTATTAAGAGAGATCAATATTCCGAAATAAATAGTAGTTCATCCATTAACGATGTTTTTTTTTTCATATTCATCTATTGTCTTTTCATCTTGGTTCACTAATTGTCAGACATCCTGCATAAGTCCCAATCCTCTCTGGGTCTCGAACCAAGAACTTTCAGTCTGGTTTTGTGTTTTATTTGCAATTCTCGGTCTCTAGGTTTTCCCCCAACTACTAATAACACTTTTGACACAATTTTTTTTTGCTAATTGAACACATTTACGATTATAAGACATATCAAACGATACGTCTCTTGCAAGAACCTGTAGGACAAGCTATTGTGGTCTCAGAGAAATTATTTAATCACTTGTTATTTTTTTACCTAAACCCAGTTTGAAGTGAAATTGGTATGATTGAGTTTAGGTAAAAGGCTTGAACTCCAAATTAGAATTCACAATTGCCAGGCTGTAGTTTATTTCGTTTTAAACTGTTGTGCAGCTGTAATATATTGAGCTCAATATAATATAAATATAAATAAACATAAATAGATACCTTTGGTATGTGTTGGAGGAGGAACAATATCGTCTTCTATTTTGGGCTTCCATTTACCTGCAAATTATGATATGGCATATTGAAAAATGAAGTTTCAAACTTGACGATAAATATACCTTTTGTATGTGTTGGCGGTGGTACTGTGTCTTCTTCTGTTCTTGGTTTCCATTTTCCTGAAAAAAAATATATAAAACTATAGAAAACCTACATGAGTGGAAAACTACAAACTCTTGGCAATGCCAACGAAATTAATATATTATCAATATGGTTATGTTCTGAAGCATCTGTCGCAATTAATCCGTAGTAACAGTAACTATTTGAAATTTTAAAATCCTTGTGGTATTCAATATGATATATAACTAAATTACTTTACCTTTTGTATGGGTTAGAGGTGGATATCGGTCATCTTCGTTTTCAACTTTTGGCTTCCATTTTCCTTAAAATAGTAATACGACACAATTGATATAAAAATGCATTGCAAGTTGATTACAATATAAAGACAGGAATTCCTGCTCCAGGATGAAGATACTTTACCTTTAGTATGAGTTGGTGGTGGATAATCTTCATCATGCTCGGTTCTCACGGGGGGTTTCCATTTGCCCCTTGTATGGCCTGGAGGCGGATATTTACCACCTGTTGACGGATGACCGTCATCTTCTGAAGGTTTCCATTTACCTTTAGTGTAAGAAGGTGGTGGAGACGAAGGTCTTTTTGGTTTCCATTTACCACCTATTGTTTAAAAAACATTTAATTATTGAGTAATGCCTCTTCCCCCTCTCCCAAAGCGGGTAATATATTCAATTTTTTAAAAGTCCTAATGTGGCTCCAATTTGTTTTAAAACTTGCTTCGCTTTTCATATATAAATTCGCCTCCTATTGAAACACAATATAAAAAAGTCATTAACTTACAGTTGAACATAATAAGAATTTGAGGAATAACGAACTAAAGAATTGTTTTGTAATTATTTATAGTTTCATAACCTGTGTAACTAGGAGGGGGTACATTCCACTCTCTATACCCTCCCCTATTATTCCATTGAACAGGCGAGCTCGGTTTCCATTTTCCACCAGTATAATTTCTTGGTGGAGCATAATCTTCCTCAGACGTTTCATCTTCATCGTAATCATATTCTTCGGAGTCTTCATCAGATTCTTCATAAACTGCACCTAAAAAAGTCAATCTAAAATATATGATGAACTTAGGGTTGAAAATTGAGTCGAGTATAATTTGGAACTACATAGGGAGGTTGTTCTCATTATTTTAGTTTGCTACATATAGATATTTTTAAATTTTACACTAATTCTGTTTCATGCAGGTTATTTGAAGTCATTATTTTTTTGGTTTCCAAAGAGCATTTGCATTTGCAAAATTTAATAAAAGGAGATAAAATTTTGACAATGGTTGTTGATGTAGTAATGAAATATGCATAACAATTCTAAAGAAACCTATAAAGTTAATAGCTCTCTAAAATATAATGACGAGTTGTCTAATATTTGTTGTCCATTTATCAGTATGAGAGCATTACTAATTGTTGCATCTACTGGCAAAAAGGCTGTTTTCCACGCAAAGAAGACCGGATTGTTAGCACTCCACCTGGTATAATAGTACAGGTTTCAGGCTCAGGATTCAGAAACTCGGAATTATTTTTTGAATGGATTAGTAAATGCCACAGCCTGGGCCTTGAACTTTTAAGTTTACCACCGTCACCGATTGCAGCCCCTTGATAGAGGATTTTTTGGGCCCTTCAAAACTGTTTTAAGTCAAGAGTGTGAAAAATGGCATATCTCTCATGCTGGCCGAGCAATTACACAATACCACATAAGTAAATTATTTGATAAGGCTTTTTAAAGGGTAGCTTTGAATGAATAAGCCGTTTTTCGATCCTATGGAATTTGGCCCTATAACCCTGAATATATTGGAACAGCCACAGTAACTGATAAACCGCTATCAACATCCGAGAAAATTTCAGAACGGAAGGCGACACACCTTTCAGCAAACTCATAAGACCTTCACTTCAATCTGACCACAATCCTCATCCTTCTATTTCTCATCAAGGCTTAAATAGGACGTCCGATTCGACGCCTTCAAATTCACGTTTATGTGATTCTTGTTATGAATTTTATTAATATATTTCTATTAAGTGCGTTCTCTTACCCAACTTTTGCTTATCATTCTAATAACAGATAATAAATTAGAACTAAGAGAAATGCTAGAAGAATAAAGCAAGAAAAGTTGATTTTAATATGAATGACGCAAACAAAAAAATTATGACAAACGCAGATAGAGATGCTATAGTTAGAAGAAGACTGAAAACAATTTTATAAAGCTTAATAAAGAAAATCAAACGGCAGAAAAAAAAGACAAGCGAGTGAGGTTGGGTTACTTGGTTTAATTCTATAAAAGAAAAGGTGAAAGAAATGCGTAAGAAAACTCCTTGAAGAAATTATTCTGGAATATCCTTCAAACGAGATAACTTCTTCCATATGCCGTAATTTATTTTCTATTTAGAACTGACAGACATACTTGACAAGAAGAACTTGAAAAAAAATCTATAAATAATGATTTTAGTATGAATGACGCAAATACAAAAATTATGACGAACACAGATGAAGACGCGATAATTAAAATAAGACTGAAAACAATATTGTAAAACATAATAAAGAAATGCAATCGTCAGTAATAAAAAGACAAGCGAGTGAGGTTGGATTATTTAGTTTTATTTTATTAAACAGAACATTTCCGCAATACTTAAAACCAAAATGTATAATCAGGGCGTACTAGAAAATAAATTGCAAATAGCTGCCACAAGTTGAAATGAAAACTACCCTTAGTTATGGGCTATATTAAAAACAGGCTGCTATATCGAATGTTCTCATCTGGATATTATTTTAAAGGAATATCCTTTAAACCTAAAATTTCTTTTATGAACCCCAATTTATTTTTCTATTTATCGAAAAAAAATCTTTGATAACAAGTTAAAAATTAGTCACAAGTAACGCAAGATCTTTATATTAAATCGCAAAAAATAACTTAAGGATATTTATTAGGCATTTAAAAAAAATATCCCAAAGTAAACAACCATAAAATATCAAGCAAAAATCTTTAAAAAAATTTCAAATATTTGATAAAAAACTAAAGCTTTTCGTTTCGAAAAATATTGAGTTTGAAAAACGTTCGATTAACATTCCTTTCATAGAAGTTTCCTTTCGAGTAATTTACCATTCGAAGAATTTTGTTCTTAAAAATTATTTGGTTTTTGATTTCATACTTATGTATGCTAAGTCGTTCTTTCAGTCCCAGTTTTATGTTAGAACAGTATCAAACACGTTAGTATATATTGGTTTAACCTTTACATTATGAAAAGGTGAATATAAAGACTATTTAAATAGAAATATAATTTTAGTCACGTACCAATTCTTGGAGGTGATTGAGGAGCAGTTCCATCCTTTCTTCTTTCAAGATTTGCGACAGCTTTAATCAGCTTTGATTGATTATCACCTGTACCTAGATCCTTTAATTGATTGCCACCTAAATGGGATAAATTTCTTATGAAATCTTAAGAGGTTATCACATTATTAAGGCATTCATTATATTATTTTCTCGAAAGTCGGTAAATGTTAGTTAGTACCTTTCTGAAATAAACGAGTCATATGTATATTATTTGTAGGTATCTAAGATATCATATCCAAAGAGAAAAGTTGAACTTTAAATTGTTAAAAATTCCTTCTATTCTCCAAACAAGTATATTTGTATCTATCTATATCTTTACTGATATTCAAAATAATAATTTTCTTGTGGCACTCAGAGCTCGACATTCTATTTCCAAATTATGGAAAATAAAATTAAATTAAGAAGTCCTTAGGCTTAGAATTTTTGTGTATTGTATTAATAGTAAGTGACATTCATAATGCTAATAACATGGATGCTTATGAATGAAAAATCCTAAATATATGATTCGACACTGGCTTTTCCATAGTGTAGTGATTGCTGTATGACATAACATATTTATGATATTCTAACGTGATAAAAGCACAATCTAAGGAACTTAAACAATGTATAAATAAGAATTACTTTCCAGTGTATGTACGTGAACATGCCTACTTTTTTAATAATATTGCTTAAGACCTAAATAGCCAAGTTGCATACTGTCTAATAAAACTCTCAGTTTAACAACTTCTCTACAATATTAGGGAAATTATTATTATTCCTCCCAGACTTGCTTAGACTTTAATATAATTTAAGTTGTTCCCATCTTATTTAATAAAAAATCAATAAAAACACTACACTGAAAAATACTCTGCAAAACAGGCATTGTGGTCTCCGCTTTAATTCTTAATTTATGGGGTTTTCTTTAGGATCAAACGAAAAATATAATAATTATCAAGTTTCTCAATGTTCAAAACACCAAAACACAACTATCAATGGTTTTAAAACATCCGAAAATATCACTAAAAAAGCTAAAAACGCAACGAAAACATACAAGTTGCAATTACAGCAATGGCGAAACGAAGGCCGTACGTCGCGCAGCAACGTCACATCGACGACGATGTGAATGAGGGGACCGCGGGGCACGGGTCGATAGTAAGTGAACATAGGCGCTTATGGGAGTAACCATCCTTCTCTAGTTTATTTTCTTGATCATACCCTTCGTCTTTAATCGCGTCTCTCCAAGATACCAAAAACTAAAGCAGTTATTATTTTAATGCTAAACTCTCACGTAGGTATATCCTTTTTTCATATTTTGGAATTCATTTATTTTTTCCCAATTATATTTTACACATTAAATTTAAATTTAATTTTTATCGTTTGTATAGTCGAGAATGTTATATTTCCTCTTTCAATAAATCAGGAAAAAAATCACAATTACGCTTAATTCTTGATACTATTTGGCAGTACTTCTTGGTTTCTATACTTTCATATGGTATCAAGTACTAGTAACAATGTTTTTATGTTTATTTTTATTTAAGTATCGATATCGATACTCTAGTACTAACGTGACGTCTCTAGGAAAATAATGATCTATGTACATTATTGAATATCTTTGCAATAAAGTGTTCCTGATAAAACAGGTATTTGGATCGATTTTAAGGAGAAGCGTCTCGAGACGAAAATTAACTCTATATTTATTGGAATATAGTGACCAGGTATATAAAATGGCAGGATATTCAAGATTACCTATCCAAACATTCTTTCCAGATTTCGATTGTTGCGGTTCTTGCTGATCTTTTTGGGATGTAGTTGCTTGAATAGCAGCGGTAATTTTACTTCTGGTCAAGATACCACTAAAATTTTTTCCTGGAAGAGATAAAAAATGGTAACGATCTTAAGATAAGTATACTGCTAATTCGAACAAAAATGTTTAAAAAAGAAACTAACCCAAGTCGTAATTCTTATGATTAATTATTTTAAGTTGTTAATTTCGCAAGTATTAGTTTAGAGCATACCTGAAGTTGATTGCACTGGCTTCTTTGAGCTGCTTCTTAATTCCAGAGAAGAGAAGAAATCATCCGCCTTTAGTCCGATTTCATCAGGTGGCAAAAGTTGGCTAGGCAAAGGAGATTTTGAAGGATCTGAAAGATGTAATATGAGCATTATAATATACTTTAATGACAATAATTCATGGAATAATGATAATTATTGAGGTAAGTTGCCTAAAAAATTTACTCCAAGTATTGATCAAATGATGGCGACGCAAAGTAGTTGGACGGTCACAAGGATACTCTTTGCAGCTGCTTTATATTAATTTTAAAACTTATTTAGTTTGTATAGGCTACTTAAATTCACTGCGCACTATATACAATGTTTTCGGCTATTGGAGATGAGGGGATCCAAGAGAACCTAGGTTCTAAGCACTTGCATTAATCGATAAAACTAGAAGAGCAGTTGAAAGTAACCATTTAAAAAAAAGGCACTTGAGTGAGTCACATACATTTCAAATTTGGATGAATCTGGTTACACTCTAACACCAAAAGGCACCTGCCGAGAAAAATGAATTCAAAATGTAGATTTACTGAAAAGGCGCAATTAGCCCAGTCTGTTACTTGGCATCTAGGAATCTCATGTTCTGAAGATAATTTATATGTTCAGCTACTTCTAATTACGATATTTTATAACTTAAATAAGCTGACGATTGTTATTGTGCAATAAGAAGGAAAACTTGGTTATCTTAACGGTACAAACAAACAACAAAGTGAAATAATAAGTAAATAAAGGAGGACCCCCCTCCCGGTTAAGTCATGAAACTTGTGGATATAGGAAGACATCCTACATACAAAAGAACCAAAATCTTGTGTTTTAATTCTCGACATTTAATGATACTATGTTAAATTTTCATTCAGGAAATTAACTGTATGCTTTGTAGCCATAAAAACTGCTTGGCAGATCCTCTTTCAAGCTTCTTCAATTGCTGCAATAAATGTCAAATATGATCATCTTGATTGCAGTGAAATAAGCTAGCAGCTTAGAGAAATTTTAAACCTATCCTGCAGACATGTAGCAACCAACCCTTATGGGGGTTTGGATATGAGGCTTGTAAAATCCACAATTTAATTTACAAAAATTCTTGATTATGCCAAGTGAGGGTTTGAAACCTTCGGCAAAATGCACTACAACATAGTTTTATTCACAATACCAAAACAAAATTTCACACTCGCTGCGCGTTTTGCTAACCATGTTAGCACTATCAGGAGATGATTAAAACTAAACCTACAATTTACCTAACTCTATTTCACAAAAACTATTTGCTTAATCATGTGAAATTAAAAAACAATATATTATAGCATTACCTGCATCCACAATATTTTTGGTACAACCGGATTTCCTGTGTGTAACATAGTTTTCTAAACCCAAAATCGTGACGTGACATTTCAAGCAGAAGTGAGTATCTTCTTCATATTCTATCATGTTTTATAACTAAAAAAAAAAATATGGACATTTTATCAATTTAGGTGGACAATTTGGTTCAGTGTGGTGGTGATACAGAGGAAGCACATTAAGTGAAAGTACTTTGTTCCAATTTAACTGCTCGATCACCTAGTCAGCATTTCGAATGCGTCTCAGTCCACACGACCTTAACAGATTACCTTCACCTATTAACTAAATAGCTGATCGAGATGTTAAAGTGGTCCAAAATATTGGCTATACACGCATCTTCAATATTGCAGATCAGTAAATAGTTGCAATAGCTAGTAGCATTCAATCATATTTCTGTTATTCCTCCATATGTATCCAGAAAAAGTTCATCTATTTCCACTCATTTAGTTACCTGATCGTTTTTTAAGTCTATGAATTACATATTCTAACAGTTAAACAAGGGAAAAAAACGGTCATATTTCGAAAGTTTCCAGAATATATTACTTTCATTCAAATTCAAATTGAGAAATACCAAAGAGCAAAAAATCTGGAGACTTGAAACTAGGAGTTCAGCAAGATGAACCTTTGGCTCCACTTTTACTCTGCTTAGCTTTACCTTTGATTGATATGTATAGAACGGTATAGAACTGTAAGTATGATCTATCTTCAGACTGGAAAAACATAACAAGCTTACACTAATCTGGATGCCAGGAAATATTGCTGACCCATTTAAGAGATCAGTACAATGAATGGTGAGGAATCCAGAACAGATATCGCCTTAGTAATCTAGATAGAGGGGAAATTGGCATTACACTTGGCAGAAACCTCATCTCTGGTAAACACATACAAATGGTAGGTAATAAAGATGAAAAACAGGAACCGCATTGGCCTAATTAATACCAAACAGAGTAGCAGCAAGAAGCAGTAAACGAAAGATCATATGCTCTGTGGCAACGGTATCAGTATCAGATGGGGTGGTCCCTAGCGGACCCTGCACTTAGACCACCAATTGGGCCCGTTGAGCCCCCAGATTACATAGAGAACTTCCAGGATGCCGGTCTTCCTTAAGAATGCCCGCATCTCTTTCAGACTAACACGATACACTGAATCTAGCTGGATCAGCGTCGCACCAAAGATTTTGAATTTTGCACACGCTATGGCAGCGCATTTCGTTAGTAGATAGTATGGGGTCTCATCGTCCTCCATGTATCATCTACACTCCTCGTCCTCTACAATTCTCGGCAGAGTCAAGTGCCGTCTAAGACTACAGTGCCCTGTGTAGAAATTCCTATCAGTGCCCTGCATTCCTACCTTGGTAGGCCCATCAACTTCCTAGTGAGCCTCTTCGCGGGCCCATGTATTATGAACCCCGTCTGTCTCATCCCCGGAGCCGTCCGCCATACCTCTTCAGCCTGACCCTCCATCCAATGCTCCGTGGCATACTCAGCGATGCAGTATGGACCCCAGATATTGAGCTGTGCGATTCAAACAGGCAATAAGAATATGCCCTGCATGTAAGACAACATCGAGGAACGCGATTTTTGTATTAGCTAAATAATATATCTAGAACTGCGGGCTGAAGGACAAACATGACTGTATGAAGCAGCAAAAGAAGCAAAACACCCAAAGCAAAAAAAGGAGATGACGCTGGCAGAATGCCAAAATAGATAGAACACACCCAAGTTAAGAACATGAAAAAACCTTGTAAATAACATAAATTAGTGGTATCTGAGGAAACATCAACTTAATATGAGAATACCATTGATTACTGCCTATTCTATTGCATACATAGCAAAACAAATGGGAGCAAATGGACTGAAGATATCAGCAAACACTATGGTTGAGCTTATGGTGCAAAGTGAAAAAAATTGGACATGTATATACGGGGTAGCTAAAAGCATCGTGAAAAAAAGAGGAAATATATTTCAGAAGAAAATAACAAATGTAGAGAAGCGACAATGTGATTGATGCCCGTGGCCACTGCTTTGATTTAATGCGAAAGCAGATGCGGGTGCAGAATGCGAGAGACAAGGAAGGAGTTTTGGTGGGTATACTGAGCGCAGGAGTCGGACACAACCGGCTTACGCTATACGGCGGGTGCGTATACACCATTTCTTTTACATATAAAAAAAGAAATCACTTCAGTACTGACTAGTACTATCAACACTGGTTCACCCGATGCATTCGCAGTTTACATTCGAAACAACAGGTTTCACATAGAGTGTTGGAGTTAAATAAACGGCAACTTGAAACTTTCGCAGTATATCATTCGAAGTAATATGTTTCACATAGAATATTGAAATCAAATAGGCTGCATTTTGAAATTCTAACCGTTTTGTACAGGGAATACTGTAATCTGAGGTTCTACGCGCATAGATTTGGACTAGCACAGGAGCTAATTATGAATAGAGCATGCTGAAACGGCAGAGCATATTCTATGTGCTTACTCTGCAGTTGTAAGAAGTAGGCTTTCCATCTTTGGCGGTTAAGCACTATAGCTAGATGATCTACATAAATTATTGAAATTAAATAACCAATCTCCTTAATAGGCTTGATCTGTGGGGAAGTCATGACTAGGTGTAGATGATGGAAAGGTCGCAATGTACTGTTTCCTACATATCAACCTAACCGAGCCGATTATTTTCTTTCCAAGAAAATACTTTATATTCCACTTTCAACCTGTGGTCATTTATGCTCTTCGACATAGGCTAAGAAGCCACATGAACAAGATAGAAAGCAGAATGTCGCTTGTGCTTGGGGACGAAGAAACAATGGAACATGTTCTATGCCACTGTCCAACAATGGAAAGAACCAGACAAACAGTTTTTGGAAATTCTCACACATAGATTTGAAAATTGTCCACTCGAGGAAGATAATCGATTTCAGGAAAAGGATCGAGCCCCTGGACTAGTGGAAGCCACAGATATGAGCCACAATAGACTAAGGGTCGCAGTAAAGGGCCCGATCTGGGCCCACTGACATATACGACATACGAATAGGCCTCTTCCATTTAGCTCCATGCATGCCTGTTTTATGAATCGAACCACCAGTTTACTTCGATTCTTGAAATCATCTTTCCAACTCATCTGACAAATGTCTTTTGGATTTTCTTGGCCAATAATGGATCATCGCGTTGGTCAATGTTTTGTTATTTTTAGCCATGTGATAGGTTAAACTCCAGTTGTTTATAGATTTTTGTTCTTCAGAGTCGACTATCTTGACCCTTTTTCTAATTTGTTTGTTCTTACATTGATTGATTGATTTTCAACATAGCGTGGTCTACTTTTTGGCAGACCTGCAGTCAATAACCAATTTTTTTTATGATTGTGTCCATCTTAAGTCCATACGTCGGTATAGGTAGTACACAAAAATCAACAACCTTGCGCTTGAAATCTACAGCGATATTCTGATTTTCAACATACCTCATTGAAAAATCAGATTATCACTGTAGCCTTCAAGCGCAAGGTTGTTGATTTTTGTCTACCGCCTGGAACAACGTCCGGACTTAAGACGAAGACAGTTATAACAAAACTTGCTTATCTTCAGCAAAAAAGTGATAGACCGCGCAATGTTGCGAATCAATCAATTAATCTAAGAACGAAAAAATTAGAAAAAAAAGCTAAGATAGCCAACTCCGAAGAACAAAATTTTATAAATAAATGGAGTTGGGCATATAACATAACTGAAGATAACCAAATGTTTGCCAATGCGATGCTTTATCTCGTCTAAGGCAATCCAAAAGATGCATTGACATCCCCGGATTAGTTGGAAAGATGATTTCACGATAAAAGCCGAAAAAACTGGTTGTTGGGTTCACAAAAGAGGCATGCATGGAGCTAATGTCGATGAGTATAGATGGACACTACATTGCGACCTTTCCATCTAATGTGACTTACACTTGGCTCTAATCTTTCCCATAGGTAAAGTCTATTAAGGAGGTTGATTATTTTGTTGCAATAATTTATGTACATCATCTAGCAATAGTGTTTACACGTCAAAGATCGAAAATCTATCTTGCAACTGCAGGGTAGACACATAGAATGCGACACGTGGTGTCTCAGATTGTAGTATTCCCTGTACAAAACTGCTAGCATTTCAAAATTCAGTCTAACATATGCCTTGTCTGTTCTGTGCCTTCAACATCTAATTTATCAGGCTATTTTCTGAAAGTTTTTCCTCCAAATAAGCTGGGGCTTGTCATTGAATCTTATGGATTCCCTCTGTCACTACCAGTTGATTGCTATGATCTATGATCTACTTTTGGTTATCTTGTTAGAAATTTGTACCACAGATGTCCACTCTCATGGTTTCTTTTATAATTACTTTATCCCTCTTAGATTGATTAATAGGTACACAACATTCACACAGAGAACAAATCCTTCTACATTGGCTTCTTCTCCGGGGCTGTCTTATAAATCATTAAGTATCCATACGGGTTCGTCTGTGTAAGTACTTGCAAAACGGAAGCGATCGAATCTTTTCTCTTTTATGCAAAATTTTTGAAAACGTCTTCTCGAGTTAAGTTGAGCAAATTAAGAGAAACTTCATTGCCTTGCCTTTTTCTGTAACTTTGTCCTCATCTAACTTGATGTGCAAAGATGCTCTTCATATATATTTTTAATTGGCCTGGAATATCGTGAGTCAATGCATGTTCTGCTTATTGCTGTCAGGATTGCCCAGATTTCCATTGACAAAAAATCCTTTTGCTAGACCCACAAATGAGAGAGAAAAGGACATTGCGTTTAACAAATATTTCAATAAGAGCTTTTATGGTCTGAATTTGGTCAATCTGGCTGAATCTCCTATATCTTGTATATTTTATTAAGTTGGCAAAACTTCTTGAGTCGATTTGTTATGATTGTGGTTACCAGCAGCTTGTATAGAGGCCTGTAGTTTGCAATGTTCATGAAGATAATTTTTTTCTAAACAGGATGGTGAATGAAGCATTCCTCCAACAGTTATGAGAGTTATCCTTCTTAGTTCTACCTCCAATATTTCTCCTTTCAATCTCAGATCTCGCTTGTAATCAGGTCGTATTAATCTTATTAAAAGAATGAAAGGTATCATGATCACTTTTAAATTGGTGCTGGGAGAGGATCCAACTTAAGAAGAGCAAAGAAGGTAGCAAGAAGCTTAACCATTCCTCCAACCTCCAATGAATATCGGGCGGTTATAAGATCCCAACTGAGGCCAATATTTGATGTATCTTATCAATATGTTCAGGAAATGATAAAACGGCAGTTGGAAAAAAAGTGCTAGCGCTACTGGATATATTGTCGTGACAGAGAGAGAACAAGTCAAGTAAAATTTATCGGTATCGCTGAAGACTGCGTGAATGTGGAAAATATGATGAGACCCCCTAGTTTGGGTAATCGATCAGAAACCAGAACCATCAGGTGTACCATTGGGTTCAAGGACAAAAACTGAGTGCTTAAATACTGATGGAAGCATAAGAAGACAGTGCCTTCAGTGTAGTTGAGTTTGTTACGCTACAACACACAAATGCTTAAGGATTGCGGACGAGAAGTTTGGTTTTCCTATAACAGAGAAGCAATGAGACCTAATCATTGTGTGTCCTGGACTTACGGAAATGTGGATCGATTAATAGTGCTCAAGATGAATGGTTGCTGTAAACTGCTACTTACGCATGAAAGAAGACAAATAATCTCCTTTATATTCTTGGTGCATATTTCCACATTTTTCTTATAATCTAGTTACTACTATAACAGCTCTTTTGCAATTCTAGGACCATATGCTGAAAGCAACTACTGAAAAATCAGTTAATGACTTTTCATATTAGTTCTAATTTATAAGTCTTCGCAGTCTTACTCAAATGTGAAGTGGAGGGAAGTACTTTTTCAAATATGCCTCTTGGACTTTAAATGACAAAACATGCATCCACGGAGTCTTGCCAATTAAGAGATTTGAGTAGATTAATATCGCCTCTAATTGAAAAATCTTAAAGGATATTATTTGACATTTGATAACAACAATGCACAATATCAATTTTCGGTGTGCATGTAGGAGGGTTAGCGGTTTAGCGATTACAGACAAGGTTCCATTTGGATACGTAGAACAGTGCATAATAATTTGATGCTTATAGTAAACGTAACCAATAACTTTTTACTTATCATTCCTACCGAGGACTGAGAACAGACAAAATAAATTAACTGTTAATTGAGTACTTTCGTGTCAAAAGTTTGTGAAGTGTGTGTCGCGTGACTGAAAGTGATATCTTCGGCACATTAACTTTTAGACAATGATTAATAGTTGAGGATGTGAGTTATTTGAAATAACACTTGGGAATGAGCAGGATTTATTTTATGATACTGATAACTTAAAGTGTACACTGCTAACGGTTTTAGTTCTTTATGTCATAAAGAAGGTAGGTAAGCATAATTTGTAGCTTATCACATACCTATATATTACATAATATAGCATGAGTATTTAAGTTTTTCAAAAATTAAGTTTAGTATAGTACAGCGATGGTATGTTTATCTGGGGTACTGCCAAATTAGTTTCATTTGTCATTAACTTTATGAGTTCATCATATTTCACTAGCCTTCACTTTCTGAATCTTCTGCTTTCAATATACCATAACAGACCACACAAACATAAAAGATATTCGAAAATTTACAGCCTTTTATCTCTGCTATCAATGAAATTTATGATGGCATCCCCATCGCTAACTATACCTTAGACCTCTCGTTGTCCACTCTTCGGTCTCTTATCAGAGCGGATGCAAAGGCGGCTCAGTGGCCCTTAGACCCCCTTATAGTCTGACGGCATACGTAATTCTTGCGGGTCTTTTATACTTCACTAATAATTATTATAATATTAAAATATTTTTATTATGAAAAATACAAGGGGATAGTCGTGAATGTGCTTTTGCATTAAACGACTTGGTTTGAATTTCTGTATATTATATTTCGGCGGAGTCCAGGTTGTTCTGTATCTCTACACGGGAAAATTTATACCTGAACTTGCGCTAAAATAAAATGGGACCTTATTCATTTTACGTTTACATAACTTTACATAAATTATATTTTTCCGAAGGTATCATAATTGTTTCTTCCTTAGACTCATTCACACTATTTTTATTCGACAGTTTGACTTTTACTACGACTTTGAATTTAACTTAAGAAAAACTGCCAACTTAGTAAAAATAACAATATACAAGGTAATATAAAATGTAACTAAAAGAAATGTCTTTGAAGCCCGATACAATTATCCTCCCTAGTGTTGCGTCTTGTGTTTTTCACTGATCAGTGTCTATTCTGGCCATTTTAAAATAATCCATCTTTTGTGTTTATATTCACTATTAGAACATGCCGATCAGGTCCACATGGAACATGTCCATCATAACAACGTCATTCTCTGTAACTAGTTTCCTATTTTGCTATTTTTTATTACTACTGGACCAAAGAGCCTATATTAGCTGCCAGAGGGACTTTGTTGCTTCGCCAGATCTGGTCTCAGTCACCAGCCCCACCTACTCTTCCTGACCTCCTGGTCAAGGTCCGGATCTCTCTGGATGGCACACACACACACAGTCTCTTCATCATCCTTCCTGCACCCCCGACAGGTGGCGCTCTCCTCAAGGCAGATCAGGCTTCTGTGTCTTCTTAGACAGTAGTGCCCTCTAGTGGCCCTAGGGTGCTCAGGGACCGCCTATTTCTCATTCCATTCCGGTTTTATTGGGCTCAGTGATAAAGTTCTTAGCCTGTCTGTCCCCCTGAAATATTCTTCAGTCTCTAGAGAGGGCCTGATTAGTCCATCCTCTGATTGCCGCTCTTACTTGGACTCTAGAAAGACCTAAGCCTATGCACGGAGCGTCCAACCGAGCCTGGCGAGAATAGTTTTTAGTAATAAAAAGCTGTGAGTTTCGATTATTTGGCGCACAAAAATCACATCGAAAAAATTGGAAGACAATCAACTGTGTTTCTCACCCAATTGTGACTCCCCTGGTTTAATATTGATATGTTTAAGTTCCACATTCGATTCAGGCGTGTATAATTTATCAAAGTAGTTTGGGTTACCTTACTTTCTTTTTAGTCATTTTCGAAAATATAATAATTATAGAACGAGCCAAGTCCCGATTCCCCTTTTTAAAAAGCATCATTTTAATACTTAAGTTTTATTTTTCATGGTACGGTGATAAAACAGATGTTGCCTACAACATTCGTGTCAGCCAGACCGATTGTCAGCATATGATGGAGAGCAGCAGTATGTCAGTAATGGTGCAAAAAAATCAAAAAGAACCATGTCTAGATCAAGAATGGTATCAACGATGGTTGGGCCAAAATTGACTTCAATTTAAAAAGCCGTTGCCAAGCAGATAGTCCTGTATATACTGTCGAGCTTATGATGACGATGATGTTAGTGTAGATGTAGTGGAAATGAAAATGAACACTTTTTAGCCGTGTTAATTCAGGGTAATTTATTTGTCAAGAAGTTTTCAATTTTGGATGGAATATTTAATAGTAATAACCTAATAACTTTTACATATACACGCCTGGACAAAATAAACGGACAAACAAAATTTTCTTCAAAGTCAATCTTAAAAACTTCAGTTTTGCAACGATTTTGATAATTTTTTTCTCAAGTTGTAGGCGCTTTTATCATGATTATTATTTGATATCGATTTTGCAAAAAGCTTTAATGAAGTGCAGAACCAAAAGTTGCATCTTGCCGTACATTTCTGAACACCCCGTGGATTATTTAACGTAAAATCATGTATGTCTATGTATGACTAGTTGTACAACGAACGAGTGCGTTCTTGCCATCTATCGTGACTGTCTGACAGGCGTTGTTGGGGCCGGATGACACGGGCCAAATCCTGGGAACATATGCCGTGAAAATATCTGTAAAACAGGCCCCATGTCTGCGGTGTTCCAGACTACCCAGATCTCGGGACAACTCCGGGTTGCCGACGAGACGCACAACCCTCTTCTGCTACGAGGCTGATTTTGCGATATTAGCAACGTGGTCATTCCGGAACATATTGCTGTTGACAGAGACACCCAGTAGTCCGATTGACGAGGATGAAGGAATGGTCGATTTTGCCATAATGATGTAAGGGCTCGTCGTATTCTTGGTAAACGTGGGCGCTTGAGTTCTTGCTGCATTGAACAGGACCAAATTTCTGTCTCCCAAGTTCAAACCCTCTCTAGATCTTGATTAATTGCTGTAATCTGCTCTTGTTTGCGGTAATAAGTCTCAGTCGCTGGTAAAGATTTTTCTGATTTAAATTGGGAGGCAAGGTTACTGTCATCTGCAAAACTGTAAACAGGATTATTGGTTTCGGTCAGCAGGTCTTTAATATAGATGAGGAGCCGAGTTGGTGAAGGTATTGCTCGTTGAGGCATGCCTACATTAATCATGAATGTGCCTGAGATGTGTCCATCTACTGCAACGTGCAGGAAACTGGCAAGCTAGCTGCAAAGAGACGCTGCTAGTCCGAAGGACGGCAGTTTGTTGAGCAATCTACCATGCCGAACTCTGTCGAATGCCTTCGAAATATCCAACGCAATCGCTCGAGATTCTCCATAGTTCTCAATTGCCCTACCCTATATATGAAGCCGTATTGGTTATCGCTAATTAATCTGTTGGTCTCACGATACTTGAGTTGTTCCATGACTGACTACACGTTCCATGACTTTGGAGATCATTGGACGATATTAGTGTTGGTTTGTTTATTTATTTGTTAATGTTTTTGTTATTGTTGTAAATTGTATAGTTCCTTTTAAAAATGTGTGTATACTTTTAAAATGAAGATATTGATATCAATACAAAAATTGTTAAGAAATTCAAAATTCAAATTTAAATCCTTTATTAACGGACTAGCCCTTATAATTAACAGCAATAATTACAAAATCATAAATAATAATAACGACGGACAATGTTGACAATAAATCAATGAACATATCAAAAATCAACTTTTAGACCCTGCTGTAATCTCTCTTTCATCCCTTTAAAAACAGATTGAAAAATCTTCGTCTTCTGGTAGTGAATTGGTATCCCTGCAGATTCTCGATATAGGAATGAAATACCCATAATTTATTCTGTGGTGTAATACATCAAACAGTTCAGTTTGGCTTGTGTTTCTTGCGGGAACACGAATATTAATTAATTCAACCTAACAGAGGTGAACGGACAATCAACCAAACCATTTACAACATTGTACAAAAACATACGCCAAGATTCCTCCTGCGGATTTCCAGTGAGGGAAATTTAATAGTATTGATAGTTCCTCATAATTGATCTTCTCAACAGATATCTTTAACTTATATCCTACATATCTAAGAAAACATCTTTGAACCCTTTCCATCATGTTTACATATACATTATAACTTGTGACCCAAACAGGGCAGGCATACTTAAGTATGGATCTCACCACAGCACAATAAAAATTTTAAGGCTCTATTGCAAATATTTCCAATATGGGGATCGAAAGCAAGATCCTGATTAAAAGTTACACCCAAGTCTTTTACAGATTTTACCCTTTCTAGTGTCTGCCCAAGCAACAAATATGGATAAATTACAACTACATGACATTTAAAAAATTATATGATCTTGAAGTTCCTAACATTTAACTCTAGGCCATTAGTTCTACACCAGAGGGCAAATCAATCAAGATCTGCCTGCAGCTGTCTTGAATCTTCTAAGGTGGAGATCAGCCTATACAACTTTAAATCATCTGTATGCATCAATACATAACTGTAAACAATAAAATTCAAAACATCATTTATATAGCAATTAAATAATGATGGTCATAGATGTCCTTCTTGTGGTACTCCAGATAAAACATAAATTGGAGAGGAGATGAAATTCCTTGTTTTCACCAATTGGATTCTTTCACTTAAAACCTTTTCAATCCGCATCAATATTTCTTTCATAAGAGTAGAGCTATTGATCCTATCGTATGCTCTACTGAAATCTGTGCTGGCCGAGTGAACCTGACACCAGTTTCAACAGTCCTTACTAAATGATTTTGGTATTCTATTAAATTCGTCACTGTGGTGTGGTCCATCGATGCAAAACTTAAAACAAAACTACTTTGAACGAAATTTTGTTTATCCGATTTTTTTTTGCCCAGAAGCGTATTTTTTATACCATATTTTTATAATACCTGCGCATAATCTGCAGCTGAAGAACTAGGCAGGCTATATTCTGTAGGAACAAACTACTGCTAGCCGACCTAAAAACAACTTTTATCAACAACATAATAGGAGACTGAATTTGTTGAAGGAAATGTGAATAAGATGTGAGTCACAATAGACCGTAGCTGGCGGTGGAAGAGTTTGAGTGGACCCACTCACCTTTAAACCTTCAACATAAAAAAGTATTAATATTTAGATTTACTCTCATACTAAACCCCCTTATTTTCATCCAACCGCCCCCCGTGTAACAGTACAGAGTCTGTCTCCCGACGTTGTTATGTCTAATCGATGCATTTCTGCGCGTCCTGTCTTACGCGGCCGTCCATTACGCACGTTAATGGCGCGCAGGGGCGTCTCGTATCGGAAAGTACTTTGGAAATGAAATGAAAATTTAATTTCAGGAAATATAAAGGACTTTGCAAGAAACAATACTAGTTGATATAGGCCCGAACAAGACTTGCGTCCACTTGTCAACATTAAGAGCAAGCTTGAGAGTCTCAAGGCCCTGCCGAGAAAATGTCTTGTGAATGACTCTTCATATTTATACGTTAGTAATGCATTATTAAGATTAAATTTATTTTGAGAAATGCGATAAAATGTAAAAATTATTCGAGCTCCTTCCATATATATGGAGTGCTAACTATTTTTTCGGTATTTTATGAAAAGTAATAAGATATTGTGTCATCAAATATATAGGAAATAACGTGGTCATTGCATGCTTAGACACATTGCCATGCAAACTTTGGAGAAACGAAAATCAAACGTTTTTATAACAAATATTGCTAGAATAGTTTTGCAAATTGATGCAATAAATGTCCTATATAACAAAACTCTGAATTGTGTGGTAGTTATTATCTACGCCATTTTGTCGAAAGATATTTTGGTACCAAAATTAATATTTTGGTCCAAAGTATTCTCCCGCAATCAAAACGTCTCTTGCCAAATTCCTGATGCATGGAGCAAAGCTACTGTTGAAGTCGTTAATAGTTTAAGTGATATATATTGGATCTAAAAAATATAAAGATGCAGCCATGTAAGTATGTTCACAAACGCAGAATACCTGTCGATAGGGGATGAGAATTAAATTAAAAAAAAAATCATGTCAGTCTGGTAATTAGGTGAAAAGAGGACATCACATATGTCGACTATGTTCTAGCAGTTCATAATGCTTCATAAATTTTACCCTGTTAGTCTACTACCTGATAATGTATCAGTATATTCCGTAAAGACTGGGTATCTAAGTTGCTATAAAAGTCTATGTTTTCTAACACCTGCCGCACCTCTTAAAGTCTAGACACGGATCCAAGCGATGCCGATGTTTGACTATGCCGATTTGAAGATCTTAATTATTTGGTAATTAGAAATGAGAAATTGCGATACTAAATTCTTGACAGGGCTTTTTCTTTAAGCGAGGTTAACATCTCCCCCACTGGATTATATAGCTCCTCTATTGTCACCCTGTGTTATCTTACCCTCCGATAAGTGCTGGTTAAGATCATGCACCCCCTTCGCTTAACGATTTAACTGTTACACTTGAGTCTATTAGTGGCCACCGTGACACCAATTATGCTCTCTTTAGGTGGCTTCTTCTTAGGGTGTTATATGATAATTTCTTAATAGGAAATTTGTATTTATGCGCTTATTCATTTAAGGGGTAATATTAAAAATATATAAAATTTACATTTATTATGAGGATGAGGAGTGTTTTGGATTATTCATTTGAATTTGCAATGTATTAATAATAATAAAGAGTTTTTAATTATAAAAGACATGGCTTCTTTTGTTCAACCCATGTAATACTCATTTTTTCTAGATAAGAAATAGTATTATTTATGCTAGTAAAAGAAAATGTAGAATATTTTTCGGGCATACTTGCAACACTTTATTGTTCCCCAATTTCTAGCCAACTTCAATACATATGAAATATCCAGGCTTAAGAATAGCTTCGACATGATTTTAAAGTAAAATATTTCTGATAATTTTGCAGGAAGAGTTAATACACTTTCAAATAAATGCTGTCCATGTTTTCTGTGGCAAGATCTCTGAAAATGAAACTTTTCCTCTTACCATTATGGTTGATGCCACTGGTGGGATGGAGCTTCCTAAAACGCTGCCGAAGCGCTTTGATGAAGCTGAAGGAGCCGTCTTCCTTGAATTCTGGCGATCGGGATGTCAGAAATTCCCTTGGTAGGCGAATAGGTTGACCGTACACCATCTCTGCAGCGGCAGCGTCACGCAATCAAGCCGAATTCCGTTGGGCTGGGCGTCTTCTTTCCAGGCCGTCCGAATTCCCAGTAGAACAGTGGGCAGGCTCGCGGTCCAGACAGGCTGATGGCATCTTAGAGAAGCTTTAAGTTGGGAGTGGAATCTTTCGATCATTTCGTTAGCTTCCGGATGGTAAGCGGTGGTGCGAATGTGACTAACGCCTAACAGGTGGGTAAGGTGCTTGAATGGGTGCGCCTCGAACTGGCGGCCTTGGTCTGTGGTGACTCGTAGTGAGACGCCGAATCTAGAGATCCAATGATCATAGGATACTCGTACAATGGTGGTTGCCTCCTGATCCTGCCACCTGGTAAATCTATCGATCATTGTTAGGCAATACCTATAGCCCTCGCATAGAGGCATCACCACAATATCGAGATGAACGAAACGGCTGGATGATGGTGCAAACATTCCAACTGGATTTTTAACAGCGTGACCTTAGAACGCTTGCGTTCGAGATAGGTCTATGTCCACTTTCTGCAGTCTGACTTGATGAAAGGCCACACGTATTGCTGCGTTACTAACCTTACCGTAGCTTTGACATGGGATGGCTTAGGCGATGTGCACTGTCAAATGCTGCTTCATAACGGGGTTGTGATGAGCGATGGATGTCGAAATTCACACCAGAGGACGCAAGTACTGCCACGGATTTAAATTAACTTGAGATTCAGCGTTGATAAATCGTCTCTTTGTAGTCTTGCAAGCTTCTCGTAGGTGCGCTGCGATGTTGACAGGACCTCGTAGTTGATTGATGCATTCAGTTCTTCGATTCTGGATAGAGCATCGGTGACTACGTTATCGCTGCCAGCTATGTGCCGTATATCTGTTGTCCACTGGCTGGTGAAGTCCAGTTGCCAGGAACTGTCGTGGTGAGACCTGAGATATTCTATAACAAAATGCGTTCGTCAATGCTTGGTGATCTGTAAAAACATAGACGCCATACCTACATTCCGTTGGGCTGAGCTTTTTGGGAAAAAATTAGCGGTTGCCACTCTCCATCTACTCACTGTTGGAGAGCGGCGCCAACGGCAAATCTGAAGCATCGCAGAACACAGCGAAGTGCCTCCGTCCGAGGTGTGATAGCAGCGTTGCTTGGACTAGCGCTTCCTTGCTGACTTCGAATGAGGCAATAGCTTCCGGGTTCCAGTGTAATGGAGCGTTTCGCTTAACCTTTTCTTTGAGTGGATCATTTAAATGTGCTTGAATCAATGCTGCTTTTGGTATAAATCTGTTGTAAAAATTCAAAATAACCAGGAATCTGATGAGCTGCTTGGCGGTATCGGGCTGCGGATAGGCCCGTATAGCTTCGACTTTATCCGGGAGAGGTCGTGTTCCGGCGCTGAACACTAGGTATCTGAGAAAATTTATCTTTGCTTTTTCAACTTTCTTGATGGGTTTATGACGATGCCATACTACTTAAGCAGCTGAAAAAGTGTCTCCAGGTGGTGCAGGTGCTCTTGGAATGACGCTGAGGCGATAAGAATTTCGTCGATGTTGCTATAGTAGAAATCTAGTCCTCTTGTAACCTTACCTATGAAGCCTTGGAATGCCTGTGCTGCGTTCCTGCGTCCCAAACGTCATCACAACGAACTCGAACAGACCGAATGGCGTGGTGATGGCTGTTTTAGGAAAGTCCTCGTCGGCCACAGGAATTTGGTTAAAGACGCGTATCAGGTCTACGGTAGAAAAGATAGATTTACCTTGAAGTTCCTGAGCGAAATCCTGGAGATGGCGGACGTCATACTGATCAGGACAGGTGCGGTTTTTCAGAGCTCGGTAGTCCCCGCATGGCCTCCATTAGGTGGTGTTTTTTGGCACCAGGTGCAGGACTGTGGACCAAACTTCCTTGGATGGTCGGGCAAGGCCAAGTTCTAGCATGCCATCTAACTCCACCTCGGCGGCTTTGAGCTTGTCCGGTGCCAGGCGTAGTGATTTCTGCGCAACCGGCGGGCCAGGTGTTGTGAGAATATAATGCCCATGCTTGATTCATGTTGGTCGGATGATTTCGGGAAAACTTTTCTAGAAGCGCATGGAAAGATGACGTGCCGCTGATAAATTTGAGGGCTGGAGCTCCACACTCAGCCACCTCGCCTTGACATGTAAGATGTCAGCTGGGTCATGGAGCTCCTAGACTCCATGACCATGAGAATTGCCTTGCAGTATATTTGGAAGTAGTCCATATTGTGCTCGAAAGTCCGCTCCCAGGATTGCCTTGGAAACATAGGCTATGACCAATCACCATGGAAAAGCACGGCGCAGTACAAGGTCTAGAAGAGATCCATTAGCAGCGGAGAGTTCGTATGTCGATTTGCTGCGGGTTCCATCTACTCGAAACGGATCGGCGCCAATGTCGATAAGAAATTGAAGCTTGGTGTTTCAGTCGCATAGGAACAAGCGCTGTGACTTGTTGTGGCGAGTGTCATTAGCCGCATTTAGTGACCACCCCTTCGTTTCCCGGGGTCCACGAACAAGGTGCAGAGCATTTCTGAGCTGCTTATCTGAAACGCCAATGGTACCAGCTTGAGGTACCTCTTTGCAACAAAGCGAGGTGTTGCTCGTGTTCGTTAGCGCAAGTTCCTTTCTTTACTTCGGGGGTTCGTCAATGGTCAGATAAAGTTTAATCTACTTTAGGTCAATATTAATCACCTCTTGATAACTTTATCAAGGCCATAATTATCACAGCTACAATAGTGTAATAATGATAAATGAATATAAACAACATTCGTTACGCCGACGACACAGTCTTGGTGGCGGACAGCATGACTGGCCTGCAAGAACTTGTTAACTCTGTTAATGCGACCAGTGCAGAATATGGCCTAGAACTTAATGTCAGAAAGACGAAGTACATGGTGATAAGTAAAACCCTCGTACCACGTAGATACTTACTTGTCAACGAAAAATTCATCGAAAGGGTTGAAGAATTTACCTATTTAGGAAGCCACTGACAGCGTGCTGGCGTGTGGGATCACTCTGTCGAAATTAAATGCAGCATAGAAAGAACCCAAAGCATCGTTTTTAAAATGAGATCTCTCCTAACAAGCAAAGATCTCAGTTTAGATCTTAAAAAACGTATAGTTCATAGTTACGTATATTCAGTGCTATTGTATGGTGTGGAAAGCTGAACAATTTCGGATGCCATGGAAAAACGAATTCAGGCATTCGAGATGTGGATTTATCGAAGAATTCTCAAGATACCTTGGACGGAACATAACAAATAATGAAGTACTTGTAGTTGCCAACCGCAACTTATGTTCATAATTAAACAACGGAAGCTGGAGTACCTTGGTCACATTCTGAGAAATGAATGTAAATATCGCATCATTCAGGGTAAAGTGGAAGGCAAAAGAGGTCCAGGTAGGAGAAAAATTGGCTGGCAAACTTGCGCAAATGGTAAGGTGTTACCTCCAATGAGCTATTCAAATGTGCTGCCAATAAAGTTCGAATAGCTATGATGATCGCCAACATCCGGAACGGATAAGGCAAAGGAAGAAGAAGAGAAGAAGACCAATAGTTGCAACAACTTTTTCCATGACAGTTATCTCCTAGGTAAAGTTATCAGAGATTAATCATTTCCACTACAGGTAAACTAAATTGATATTACATGGACCGTTCACTCAGAATTGCTAATTTGTTGGCCAACCAATCATCTCTCTGCACTCCCACCCTAGAAACTACATATCTACAAGTATGAACCTAAATTATGAAGTATAACTGACTTCCAAATAAGCCGTTAAGAACGATGTGTAAGACATAGGAGTGATAATGAATTGAAAAATGTATAAATGTCTGCTCTGCATCAGGTCGGATAAAGGGGTGACGGCCTGATAATGGCTTCTTACATTGATCGGTTCTTTTGTATTACTCTCGTAAACAGTCTATACTGTTTTCAAGTAAATAAAACAAGGGCCCTATTGCGTGCAATTAAATGCTATGGAGTTTTTTGTTGTTTTCTGGCATTCCCAATTGATAGAAAGGCTTAGATATATTTTAAAAATATTTAGTTTTCAATTCTTCATTTTTAAGAAACTAGGTATACAGTTTAGGACAGGAAAATATTTATACACATCATTTATTAACATCATTAACTTAAACAACAAAAAAATAACAAATGGAGAAATTTAATGGAATTTCTTCAAATGCACCATAATTTATGGTAAACCACTACAATGATGTAGACCATTTCTGCAATTTATTTTGAGCTTAAAGCCTAGTACAAGACAGAAAAACTGTTTGTCTTATATTCCAACTATATACATTGTTTTCATAATATCAGCAAGGTTAGTTCTTTAAAATTTACATTTGTGGAATGAATTAAAGCAGGGTGATTGAAGAAAATGTGGGGTACTGTGCACAGCTAATACCTACCTTTGTTTATCTAAAGCAATTATCGTCATTCTAGAGGCACATTCTGATCCTAATTTAGTAAATAACTATATTTTGTCAAACTTCTACAAAATTTAAATAAAGAACAGGTGAGTATCCTACTGCACTATTTTAAAATGGGTCCCAACGGAATAGTAAACTACATAAAGCTCAAGCTGGAAACTGCGTTTAGATATAATTATTCTGATATAAACAATAAAGTTTGCTTTCTTTTTATGGGGATTTTAAAAGATGCCCAGCCCAGAATAATACACAAATTTATGCAAAAATTAATGAAAAAGTTGGCGAATTGAAATATCTCATTGATGTTGTACGTTCTCAGGTTGAGTCAAGTCAAAGCATATGTTCTGGAGTGGACTACAGAGAGATGGCCTTTGTTCTTCTCAACTACGTCATTGCATTGTGACAGTGTAAATTTGGTCATAACTTGTAAGTGATGTAAGTATTCATTACAATATCCGCATTTCCTTCCATATTTTATTCATCGTGTTGCGATCAATTCGCATTCTTGCCGTGCTTGAGATGACGCAATACTTGCATCATCTGTTTCCATGTCCGATGGTGGTTGATTGTCGGCGTCGGCGTCGGCGTCTCACTTAAGCCAGGTGTGTCGTCACTCATAGGCTAATATATTAATTATAGTCAATAATTTAGTAAAATAAGGAACGGGGTTTGGATATAATCGATTTTTCTTCTAACCTAAATAGTATGGTCGAAAAAATCAATGCTTTTAAAAAACTGAAATATCTTGTTAGCTACTTAATCGTGCAAGTTTATTTTTCAAAGTAGGAGAAAAGTTACAACGTTTATTGATCTGCTGAAATATTATTTTACACGTGTATCTATTACACACTAAAAATAGCAAAATGCTTGATTTTCATTTATAAACCAGTAAAACATAAATTTCAATTTTTTAATTAAAATTAAACATGATTTATCGCAACAGCATCGCACCGTTCTTTAATCAACTCCGAACCGTCTGTGCTTTACCGTTGCAGTTCGCTATTTTACCGACTGTGCGAGTCCGTTAATTCGTGCAGATTGATTTACGTCACCGCTGGCATTCCTCACCATCCCATAAAATCAAGATATATCGTCGAAACCAGCCGGGATTATGGAAAATTTACCTTTACCGCGGCCACATAACTTCACATTTTCAATTTACATTTCACCTTGTTTTCTCTTTCTATGCTGTGGTATCATTTTGATACTCTCCAGATACGCAAAAAATAGCTATAAGGAGGATTTTGAAAGCAGTTTGAATGTTTTAAAATTGACATGACGTAAATGGTGCTATAGATACAAGAGGTTATTTAATTTTTAACTAGAATTTCTGAAGGCATTTCACTATCAAACTTGCATGTAAAATCATAAAAAAGAAGCATAATCAGACATAAGAAAATTAACCGTAAACATTTTCTAAAAATATTTGGTGTCAAAATAAGAAACTTGAAAAGTCAGATTAAAAACGAAGATATGGGAATTTGGTAAAGAGAAAAAAGTTGGGAACGTGAAGGGCAACATTCTTAGACATTCTTCGAAAACAATGAGAACAATTTTAATTTTTAAAAAGTTTCAAACTCAAAAAGTAAATTGTTAATATAAAAATTGCTTCGAGTTTGATGGAATCATCATAAAATACCGAAAAAAGATAGAAGAGTATCAACTACCATTTGTAGAAAGAATTTCATCAGGCTTTAATTGTTATTCATAAATTTGGAAAGCGTTGGTTGTTTATAGTTGTTTATAGCTATCCTAGTTTGATTTACTAAAATAATGCCTTTTAACTCTGACCTTATTAGTTTCAATTTTTTAAACGACATCAAAGCTACTTCACTGGTTGGTATTGTAACGGAATATATGCTTATTCCGCTACACTAAAATTTCGGTTCAATTGCAAATGATTTTCGATATTTAATATTTAAGTCGCCAGTGACATCTATTCACGAATGGGTTTATTTCGTGCGAATAACGATTTTAGAATTAGTAGTACGCTATTTTTCTTGTGTTGAGACATTGACGGGTGAGTGTTAATTTTTTAATCTTGAAATATTTAATTCATCTTGCAATTATATTTAACTAATTCTTTCATTTTTAAATACATAATTAATATTTGATTATGATTCGCTTAGTCTTATTGGACTAAAGCATCTTTTATATTCAACCTTTAATCAGCTTACATCTTCAATAATTTTTAATTATTGTCGTGACCGTTTGGGTAATATTACCGATTTATTGGTGAATATTTGCGTCTCTCATTAATCAAATTCATGTAATTTGAAAGAGGCTTAGTCCAAATCTAAGGAGATCGTAATTATTTTATCGTTCAGTGGTCACGCACATTATTTTATCTATTTTCATTCAAATTGAACAGTATTATTTGGGTTAATTCTCGGAATAAATTCTATATATTCCTGCAAAGGTAGTAAATTGAATTTTCGGTAGAGTTTCTCCGAATTTTCCCTCATAGTATTGTTGGTTTTATTATTTTTTCTTTTCAGGCTCATTTAATTAAATTTTCAGTTTATTTGTTACATCAAGCATATAATTATTAGCACTCGCCCTGTCTAGTCTCAATCCTGATGTATCGACATTACTTTGCATTTATGAGAGGTTAATCTCGCATATGTAAATTTATCTGTATTTATCTGTTATCTAAATTTCTATCTCGAATGCGAGGTAGTGATTATATTATCTTTATCTTTCATTAAATTGAGGCGCAATTGCGCTCAATTTTCGTTTATGTGCCAAGGGCCGAAATAAAAGTAATAGTAATTACTTATTTTGAGTTAAAAGACTCGTTATTAGAGGTTGTTGTACCTCTATTTTTCTATTTATTATCAAATTCAAATTAAATACCCGGGACGGACCAAAACTAGCAAACTGCAGCGTCTGACTCAAAATGAGCGGCTACAAACAGCGTCTGACCCAGAGTGGGCGGCTGTCAATAACAACCTCGCCAACACGCAGGGCAAGCGAGGCGTTTTAATTGCCAAAACCTCCACAACAACCATGAAATGACGAATTTTAAAACAAACATACCCCAGATGAGTAGAGGGCTATCCTCAAAATCTCACACTGACTCGTCAGTCAGCCCTACGAATTCTGGGGAGGGCAAAAATTCGACCAGTACAATGTCCACGAAAAAAATTAAGGAACGGATCAAAGAAGGAACTACTAATCGCGACCTACAATATACGAACAATGAGAACCGATGAGCACTTAGATGAGTTAGAGCACGAACTGGAATGCATCAAGTGGCACATCATTGGATTGTCTGAAACACGTTTACCCGGCGAAAAGACCACCACATTAAACTCAAGACACATACTATACCAGAAAAACTCTGAAGTTAACGACCATCTGGGAGGTGTAGGTTTTCTTGTGAACAAAAATATAAAACATATGGTAACTAGGTATGCGTCTGTTTCCGACCGAGTCATATACATTATATTAAGACTAAACAAGCGTTACTCTATACAAATTATTAATATTTACGCCCCAACTAGCACCTCAGAAGACGAAGAAGTGGAACAACTATATGAGGACATAACGGCTGCAAAAAAAATGGAAAAAATACATTTTAAAATAGTTATAGGGGATTTTAATGCCAAAATAGGAGAAAGGACTAGCGCGGACACCGAATACATTGGACACTTTGGACTGGGACAGAGAAACAACAGCCGAGAAATGCTTGCAAACTTCCTTGAGAAGGAAAATCTATACTGCATGAACACTTTCTTTAAAAAGCCACCCCAACGCAAGTGGACGTGGAGAAATCCGGATAACTCAGTGAAGAACGAGATAGACTTCATCCTTGCTAATAACCGGAAAATATTTAAATATGTAGAGGTTCTGAACCGGTTCGACACCGGAAGTGACCACAGACTAGTGCGAGCACGTCTTCTGTTTGACTTAAGACTGGAAAGAAATAAACTTATAACAAAACCCAGATTTCCAACAGCTAAAACTCTGGACGCAAACAAGGAAGAGTACCGGAGAAAAGTCGAGAAACGCCTAAAACCTATCGACATTATAAACCTGGATGTAAACCAGGAGATGAATGAGAGAATCAAAACAGGCATCCAAACAGCAGCAAAAAAGATATGCTCAAAAGCAAAACTCCCGAAAGACCCTAAAATCAGTGTAAACACCAATAAAATGATAGAACAAAGAAGGCATATGGAAAAAGGGACGGACGAATACAGAACATTTAACAAAGAAGTAAAAAGAAATATCCGAAGAGACATAAGAAAATACAAAACCAACACGATTCTGAATACAATAGAGAATAACTCAAGCATGAAAATATTAAGATCAAAACTTTCACGCGGAAAAACAAGAATAACCAAACTTAAGAACCGGCAAGGAACTATAATCTCAAACCTAGAACAAATACCCAGCAGAGTTGAAGATTTCTACAATTATTTGTATTCGTCACGGACACCCGATAGGGAAGTGCAACAGCAATGCAAAGTTTTGAACGTCGGATCAGAAGATAGGCCGGATATATCGCTAGAGGAAATTAGATATGCCTTAAGGAGGATGAAAAACGATAAATGTCCCGGAGAAGACGAAATTACGGCGGAGATGTTGAAGCTGAGTGGAAGTACGGCGGAAAAAAATATTCAAATCTTACTGAATAAATGTCTACAAGATGGTGTAATTCCCATAGAATGGTGTAACGCAGAAGTTATAATCCTGTTTAAAAAAGGAGACACCGCAGAGATCGAAAACTATCGTCCTATCAGTCTGCTTTCACAACTATACAAGCTATTCACCAAAATCTATGCAACCGCTTAACAGAAAAATTTGACCTTTACCAGCCAGCAGAACAGGCCGGATTCCGTAGCGGATACAGTACCATCGATCACCTACAAACACTGCGAACCTTAATTGAAAAGACAATCGAGTATAATGTCCTATCCATCTGGCGTTTATCGACTTCCACAAAGCCTTCGACACGATTGAATCGTGGTCAATCTTTGAATCTCTAGGAAATGCAAGAATAGACTCAAGATACTCCACCATACTCAGAAACATTTACAAGAATGCGACATTCCACGTTAAGATAAACGAAGAAGTAATCACCAAGAAAATAAAAATGGGCAGGGGAGTTGGCCAGGGTGATACTATCTCACCAAAAGTATTTACTGCAGTTTTGGAGGACGTCTTCAGAAAACCTGAATTAATTAGTTAATTAATTAATTTCAAGCGACCCAATGGAGCTGATGGAAATGATGCAACAACTCAACCAGGCAGCCAAAGAAGTCGGACTAAGAATGAATACTAAAAAAACGAAGATAATGAGTCAAACAAATCCTTATATAGCGCTGGATAACATTGCTATCGAATGCGTAAACCAATATACATACCTTGGCCATACGATCATGCTAGGAAAACTAAATCAAACAGTAGAAATTACTAGACGTATAGGACTCACATGGGCCGCGTTTGGTAAACTGCGATACATCTTTGGGAACAGCAGTATACCATGAGCCTAATAAAAACGAGTGTAAAAAGATTAAGAACAACACAAAGAGCCATGGAACGCACAAAGCTCGGAATTTCGTTAAGAGACAAATTAAGAAACGAGGAGATTCGAGAAAGAACTAATATTACAGACGTGGCAGAACGAGTGGCACGACTTAAATGGAGCTGGGTAGGACATGTCGCAAGACAAAGCAGTGACAGATGGGCAACCAAAGTTGCCTACTGGCGGCCAAGAGAAACTAAAAGGAGCAGAGACCGACCACAGAGAAGATGGCTAGACGATGTTAAGTCAGCTGTTGGCCGAGACTGATACCACAAAGCCCAAGATCGTCAAGCTTGGAAGATGTATGGAGAGGCCTATATCCAGGAGTGGATGAGAGAAGGCTAATGGAGAAGAGAAGAAGAAGAAGATTTATTTATAATTATGTATTCAGTTCGCGTTGTCTCTAGGAACTCTGGCGCCCACAAAAAATTACGGCTAATAAAAGAAACGGCCTACCCCCTGAAGAAAAAAAGAGTCTCAAAACGAACATCATTTACTATAAAAAATTCTTATGGTTATGAAAATTACTATACAGTTGACGAACTACTAGTATTTCATTACAAATTGGTGCCCAACGCCGTACATAATTAATTAATTAACATTTCGCTAGCTTTCGCTACAGTATATTTAGTGCAGAAAAGAGAATCTGGAGATGTATAGAACTGTCTCTCACATACACACGACTTTTAAATGCGTAGGGCAAGCTGGAGTTTTCTCAAATGTTATAAAGCAAAGGCTTATTTTATCTAAAGAATTTAGAATAGATATAGATACAGACAAAAATGCATAATGAATGCTACAAAAATAAATGAAAAACAGAAACAACACCAAAACACATATAAGTCATATTAATACAAGATGTAAGTAAATGCCAGAAAGACTATTGCAAGCGTCCCGATTTTAATAGAATAAAACAATTTTTAAGTAGATACTATTTAACTGAAGGTACAAATCAACTATTTTAACATTTTGTCAAGTACATTGTAAAGTCTTAAGTTTAACGAGTTACCAAGAAAATTTTCACAATGCCGCTTCACCAACATATGACCGCGTATTGCAACTAAAATTATTCAACAGCTTTGGAATCTTGTTGAGTTTCCAATGCATAGTAAATATCCAAGTAAATCACATTGGTAATACTATATTTAACGAATTAAATGAAACAAGTGACCCTTTTTGAATTTTGAAGGCTTCTTGAAATGATCCAACCCAATCGTTGGTCAAACGAAAAGCCTCAACAAAAACACCTGAATACTAGTCATTTGACGCAAATCCTGAATAAGACAATGCTACTTTTGATCATCGTCTTATATAACTTCAAGCAGCTTGACATGAATATAAGGCAAGGTTGTTAAAACTAAAGTTGATACTTTGGGTCAGTTGGGGCTAGTTTGTTCAAATCTTCAGTCGTTTTCAGAGCAAATAAAAATAAGAACAAAACTTTAAATTTGAAAAAGGTCTGAAACTCAAAAAAAAGACTTTAATATAAAAATTGCTACGAGTTTAGTGAAAACTAAAAACCAGTTTATTTAAAAGATTATCATAAAATACCGAAACAAGATGGAATAATCTCGATTATCATTTGTAGAAGGAATTTCATCAGACTTAAATTTTTTATTCATAAATTTAGAAAGTTTTTGTCGTTTTTATAGCTATTTCAATCGGGAGATCTCCTGACTTACGTGACCTACCTGTGGACCAACGCCATCGAGAGTAGGCAGCTACGGCGAATCTCATGCAGTGGCTCTCGACATATCCAAATCATTCGATAGGGTGTGGCATGACGGATTGTTAAGCAAGTTGTCAGCACTGCTTCTATGTCTTTTCAATTTCTTAAGGGATCGAAGCATCCGAGTAGGTATTCCTCTTGGAGGAATTTAAAAATCAATGCCGGAGTTTTTCAAGGGTGTATATTATCTCCCACACTGTTCCTGCTCTATATCAACAACCTCTTAGATAGGACAAACAATTCTATTTACAGCTTTGCAGACGACAGCACTCTTATATCCTCGGTCATGTCGCGGACTCCAATGACTGCTGCTCGTTCCCAACGCGAGCGAGAAAATGAGATTGCTGCCATCAATGAGGATATGAACCTCATCGTGGAATGGGGCGAGGAAAACAATGTTCAGTTTAACTCAGGAAAAACTCAAGCAGCTGTCTTCTCAAAAGAAGCAAACACCCCAGGATCTGACTTATCAACGATAGGACAAACACTGACTCTGGCCTTATCCATAAGCTGGCTGGGCATCAACGTAAAAAACAACATGTCTTGGCGTAATCACGTCACCAAAATCGCCAACCAGTCAGTCTGTTGTGAAGAGATCACACAAGTAATCTTCTCAGGAATGGAAGCATACATCCCAAATTCCATCAAGTTACCATCAAAAGGAAAGCCCTGGTTCGACAGAAGATGCAAAAGAGCTGTAGGTAGGAAACAGCAAGCCTACAAGTACCGCTTCAACTCGTCCATCGTCCAAACGTCCATCATCACGCACCGCTCGTTAAGTGGTATAGGATTTTCCTTTTGTGTGTGTGTGCGCCGAACATAAAAAAATCCTAATGAGTTTGATTAAAATACAGATAGTATATGTCTAATAAATCAATTAGAGTATAAGAATTAAAAAAAAAACGTACAAACTTGACAACAGTGTAGCCGATTCGGCATCAATGCGATGCCGGCATGATGGCTGCCTGCCATCGCCCCCTCGCGTTTGACAGATTTATGGCGAGTTTTGTGTAGTCTTAATATGACTTATGGACAGGAACCGAACATAATCCAACTCGCGTAATTTAGTCTCCACAAGAGCTGCAAGCCGACGCTTTGCCTTTCTTTCCTAGTCAAGCCGGAATGTTTTATGGATATGGATATGACAGCTGCCGCCTTACACAAAAAATGCTTTTAAGGTTTGTCGAATGGGCATGCAAATAAGATAAATTATACGGCATTAAAAACCTGTATTCAAGACAATATTATTACAGTTTTTCTTCTGGCGATAATGACCGTTAATTGTCTAAAAGTTTGGCAACTTTTGTTTCAGCTAAGGAGCAGAAAAGTTAGTTCCGAAGTAGCAAGCTGCCACTGGCAGGCAGGTAAACGATTTTGTTTGTCGTGCGAATTGGATTTTAAAAAATGTGTCGGCTTACATTTTCAGAATTGTCAGACCCTCGTATGTGACAAAATAGTTCACAAGCGGGAATTATAGATACAGTTGTCGGACACATATTGCTCTAAATATGACTTCGTAATCTGGATTATCTTTTGTTTTAATTAGTTGACCAAATCTGGGAGAATTGATGAAAAATATAAGCATTACTTGAGCACACGGGTAGTAGAGCTGCAGCAAAGGAAGATTGATCTCTCAGAAAAGTTGCCCGCGGATTCGAAGTACTCAAGAGTACTAATGTGCAAAGGATAACCAAAAGTATCGATAGCAACATACATTAGAGGTAATTAGAGGAACATGCAGCAAAAGAGAAGCAACGAAAAAGGAAATAATCGGTTGAAGGTTGAGGAAATTGTATAGTCGTATTCACTGAAAATTGGTACAAGTCTTATGAGTAGATTTTGCCATATTTGGACCGGGCAATTGTCCTGCTGAAAGGCGAATGATCTTTTTGGATATATCGGTCCAACAGATGGGAGGATTACATCATCCAGAACAGACATATCATAACGTTCGTCGTTAAACCTTCTCTTCAATCGCCAGCAGTCCATAAGCACTTATCCAACCTCATACAAGATAGCTATTGTACCGTACTTCAAATATTGTATATTGTATTTTCTGGATGATAGAAAAGAATTTGAGCATTATAGGTTGACTGGAAAACCTTTTTGTCAGTGAACACTACCGTGTTCCAGAACTGATGGTTGCGGTATGTATAATTTAGGACGAAAAGTAGCCGAGACTGCCTCCGTTCAGCCGTGAGCAGCTACGCGGATTTTTAAGTCAGTCTGCTGGCGGTAGGTTGAGACCCAGGAAATTATGTGCCAATGACAGCGCTTCTTGCAGTTTCAAAAGGATTTGCCCTTAGATACCCCAGAAATGCTACATCTTGCTCAGGAACGGAAATGCGGGCCGGGTCAGTACCAACTTTTTTTTTGAAAGACCCCTCTTGATTTCAACGTTGCTTAATTCTTGTGGTGAAATATGCTACTACACGTATTGACCACCCATCTTCAATTCTGGCTACTATTTAAGCTTTTTCAAATTCTGTTCAATGACGAGACATTTTGAAAATTGGCTTGTCAACCATATATTTTTTTTAAGTCAAAGGCATTCAAACCCTAGAATATAACTAATGTAGAGTGCCCATTTTTTTATAACGGTTGTGCAAAAAATTATGAGTTTAGCAAGTTTTGGAACAACCTAATTGGTATTGAAGACTCCCTGACATTAATTGAAACAATCTTAATAAAATAAAGAAATATTAAACACAATGCTATTCACAGTTTTAAATATGGTCATTACTCTATAATAGAAATATAATAAACCTTTTAAAGTTTTATCTAACTTTAAGTTTCCAGATTAAATATAAAAATACTCACATACCCAAGAGTATTAGCAAATTCCAATTTCATAAGATAACTTGTCTGCTTGTCTTTTTGAACAATCTAATGCAACTTAAGCATGAAACGTATAAGACGGTTTTTCCTTAATTTCGAAGCCACAATGATGTATGGTTTGCGGGCAAGAAAAGCAGTTATATCACAGATATGTTCCCGGTGTTCGCTCAATCATCCTCAATTAACCAGGTCGGTAAGTTGTTGATAATTACCTTATCGTCCGAGAATACGAGTGGACAAACGCTGTTGTCGGATTGTGTACGCATTCCCCACAAGCTCATTTTTACTTTAGAATTGAGCACTAACCAAAATGTCTGAAAATTGTATAATTAGATACACAAGACGTATCTACGACAGCAGGTAATAATATAGAATATATACTGGGAGATTTTCATGCGAGAACGAGGGAAATAATAAAAGATGAGGAGATATGGAAAACAAATAATAATATTGTCACGTATAGAAAATTGTGTAGGTCTTAATATTAACTGTATACTTTAAACTATTGTTTATAGGACGGCTTTTGTCTCTTAGTATAATACAATTTTACTGTTACGACCTGTATGACGTGACGCCACGCCTTGGATAGGGTGCTGGTTATATAGCTCAGATTAAGGATCGATCTACGTCAGGTGAGAATAGATAATAAAGAAGACAATTTCGTAAAACAATAACAACGCCTATCGGTCAAAGATTTAATGAGGAAACAATAACAACGTCAGAGACTTAATCAGTTTACACTATAGCTAATTACTGAGGTGCGCATTCAATTGAGGTATACTTTTGAAGTGTTTATAGGTCTTTGGTCACTGTTTTGTAATATAAAATCAACCCAAACTACTTGATACGTTTATCGTAGATTCGACTCTTACTACTGTAGGTATAGAGACCTGGCTTTACGCACCTGTGTGCATGCACATCTTGGGTGTAGGTAGGTTGCAGGTTAGGACTTTACGCACCTATGTGCATGCAAGGAATTGGTTTATGTGAGAAACAAAGTCTGCCGAACAATTTATAATACGAGACACAAGGGTACACAGAGGAGTAAAATGTGATATCTAGTACAGTTACAAAAACCAAGCAATCGATAACACAAACTCTGAAGGACAACAAATAAATAAAACTAATATGATGTGATCTAAATGGACTATACCAGGAGAGTGTAAAGACGTTACATCCAAAGTGCCTAAATTTCAAATTGATTGATAATTATTGCTTAATGCAAAATTTATAATATTTTATATCAACATATAACTAAAGCATTAAATACCACAGAGGAATAAACATTTGAAAAAGAGCATAAACAAAGAAAAATTAATAGCTTACATGGAATAGTGAGTGAACTGGAAGATCACAAACAAAGAAAACAAAAGCTGTACTTCAAATGGATACATTTCAGGAATGATAATGACTAATACATAAAAATAATGCCAATATTACCTATGAATCTCAGTAAGGAGCATTATGAGAGGAGTCTATGGAAAACCAATTTGGAACGTAATCAGAATAACTCTATCCCACCTGGGTGGAATCATAAGTGCCAGCTCGTTCGAACACCTTCCGTAGTAGTAATCGATAATAAAGAGATAGGTCCGCCACTTTTCTTCGATGTTCAAGGCTATCAAGGTCTTTAGTCAACTCTGGGTCATCCATAAGACGGACTGCTCTTCTCTGTATGCAGTCCAATATCTTGAGCAAGTGTTTGCGTGCCGAAATCCACACATGGCAACAGTATTCCAGAGATGGTCTTATCTGGGCCTTATAGTGCAGTAAGAGCTGATGAGGTTTATACAACTCTTTTGCTCTATAGAGTGCTTCTAGCTTTTGTGTTGCTGCCTTGGAGATTTTGGTAACGTTATTACGCCAAGACATGTTGTTTTCTACGTTGATGCCCAGCAAGCTTATGGATGAGTCCAGTTTGTCCTGTTATTGATAAGTCAGGTCTTACGGTGTTTGTTTTTTTTTTAAGAAGATAGCTGATTGAGTCTTTCCTGCGTTAAACTGGACATTATTTTCCTCACCCCATTCCACGATGGCGTTCATATCCTCATTGATCGTAGCAATGTGATTTTCTCGCTCGCATTGGGAACGAGCAGCGGTCATTGGAGTCCGCGACATGAATGACGATATAAGAGCGCTGTCGTCTGCAAAGCTGTACATATAATTGTTTGTCCTGTCTAAGAGATCGTTGATATAGAGCAGGAATAGTGTGGGAGATAATATACACCTTTGAGGAACTCCAGCATTGATTTTAAATTCCTCCGCGAGATGTCCATCAATACCAATTCGGATGCTTCGATCCCTTAAGAAATTGGAAAGCCATAGAAGCATTGCTGGTAGTAGTCCGTATGCTGTCAATTTGCTTAACAATCCGCCATGCCACACCCTATCAAATGCTTTGGATATATCGAGAGCCACTGCACAAGATTCGCCGTAGCTTTCGATGGCTTTGGTCCACAGGTAGGTCACGTAAGTCAGGAGATCTTCCGTTGATCTGTGCTTGCGGAGGCAATAACTGGCGATCGCTTATGATGCCTGCCGATTCGAGATATATAAAGAGCTGTTCGTTGATCAGTTTTTCCAAGACTTTGGACATAATGGGATTGTGAGTAAAAACCAAAACGGGATGCAGCATCTAAATGAATCAAGCGTTAAAAGGAAGGCGAAAAAGTTGCAACCAAAGGCGACTCCAACTTACAAGTGAAACAAAGCTCTATACATTACGTCTTGCTGATGACCAAGTCATCTTCTTCCAAGATAAAATATGAGAAAATTTAATACAACTAAAATGTTTCAGAAGTATAGAAAATGGAGAATGTCAAGAAACTACGAACAAGGGCCAAATATTTATATATAGGTGGGAGCAATGAAGAACTAAGCGGTCGCCCCGTGACAAAAATATTGAGGCCTGTGAAGAATATGTGTACATAGGAGCAAAAAACAATCGAAGCGGACGAGCAAAAGAAAAAAAGAGTAATATCGGATAAACAAAACAAGTGCAGCAAGAAGGTGCCTTAACTCTATTTTATGGACACGCAATATTTCCCTAGAAAGAAGGCATCACATACACAGCCCGATCTTCCAAAGTATTTGATTGTGTACATGTGAAATATGGTAAGTAACTAAATCTCTAAAGCAGAGGCTAATGTCGAAGAAATATACTTTTGGCGAAGACCTACTGGTATATCAAGGCTAATTGACAAATAGGAAAACGAATAATTAGAATAGCAATGAAGGTAGAAACATCAAAAATAGAGAATAATGGAAGATTACCAAGCAGTGAAACAAATTCTTAAATGTGTACAATAGGAAGAAGGAAAAGAAGAAGACCAAAAACAACCTAGATCCTGGATCATTGGTATCAAAATTATTGCCAGAGAAAAATTTACTCTTGGAGATTCGGGTGGTAGAAGAGGTTGAACATTAGTAACCGGATATATGGGAAAATAAGATATCCATAGCAGACACTGATTGCTTATTTGCTTGGGGTGAAAGGCAAGTTGAATTTAAACGCCGATTTTTTAAGTTTCTGCCAAACGGAAAATCAATTAGAGATACCGTCAATTTGGCAATTAGTCAACACTATGCCTCCTGAGTTGACTGGCCAATGAAAGACCAGAATTGTTAGAAACTGCGTTTTGATCTCCGGTTTCGATAGATAATCGTCAAAGCAACTTAAGGAAATGAGATTTATGTGACATCTTTTGGAGATTTTCATTCTCTTATTTGAAGAATAGAAGATTCTACAGAATATTCCCAACCCTTCTGGTCGATTTTTAGTACTAGCTAGACATTTGGTTATTTTATATTAAATGCATAATATTTCCTTTTTGATATAAAGAATTGTTTTTGCGCAATACTTCCTTGAATGCTGCTAGAAAAAGTAGAATGCACCGAAAATGTTCTAGCTTGAATTTCTTTTTTTAGTATTGAAATTGCTGAACAAGGAACGTTAATGAACCAGATACGATACAACCATTTACTTTAATGTCTTGTCACTGGATGCCGCAATTTCAAGATAACATACCTACGGTACGTATCATGTGCATTTTTCAATCCAATATTGACCATATTAAATATTGTTATTACTGGTATTAATGGTCTGAATGAATGAATGTGAAACGCGCACTCACATACCAATTCTGTCCGCCGGCAGCCCGGCCTCCCTCCCGGGGCAGGGGGGGGGGGGGGTGATGACTTTCTTATGTCCTTCGAGTTCAGCACATAGCTCCCGAAGTGCACCTCTCTTATTCTAGCCAACGCTGGACAATCGGTAAGAACATGAGTAGACGATTCCTCGTTCTCCAAGCACCACCTGCTTTCTGGATCTTCACGATCCACAGCAGGTACAAGTGACTTTTTAAGCGTCAGTGTCCTGTAAGTAAGATTCCTCAGAACCAGAGAAGCACTCACCCTACAAGCCACTGGGTTAGCCAAGAGTATCCTAGCCTATCTCACTCCTGGAGTACTCCGTCATAGACCACTGACTCACACATTCATTGCGTTCCTTAAGATGACGGCGACCTTACTGTAGAGCACATGTATTACATGCTCGGGCTCTATTGGACGCATTGCGTGCCAGACGATCGGCCTCATTGTTCCCACGGGGCATTCGAGGGTCCCAGAACCCCAACAAGACCGACTTTATTATGTCCGACCAAGGTCCCCAAGACGTCGTTATACTCAGATACTGATAATGGCTTATCCTTTTTCATGTTCTGTACGGCTTGTGATTCATTTTAACTTAAAATTGAAGTTATTAATTCCTAACAAAAGACATTTAGTTTTTAGATTAGGCCCCTGTGAATTTATTTATTGTGTTTTTATTTATCATCAACCGACTATTATCAATTTATAAAGATTATTAAAATTACAAAAACGCATTTTTAAGTGGTTCCGACTGGTTCTTACTTTCTAAACACGGAAAGCTTCCAAAACCGTTCTGGAGCGGTTTAAACTTGTTTCAAAAATGTAAACGAAACAGCGCATTAAAAATTTCGAACTGATTCTGACCAAACCAAAGAACTTAAAATAGTACTGCAGATAAGCGAACTGGAAAAAGTTTTGATAGAGAACCAAGACGAAGCTTATAATAGTTCAAACCTTTCGATAATTCATAGTGGATATTGCTGGAATTGGATAAGATACTGCAAATACTTGCACAGGACCATTTTAACGCTGTAGGTAGCCCCTACCACAATACTGTTGTAAAATTTTGCCAATTTCTGACAGAAACAAAATTAAGATAAATATTTACACAATTCTTTAATCAAAATGTCTGCTGTGTCTTAGTTAGTCTTTTTGTATCATTCAACAAGATTAAATATATTTTTGGCCTAAAATAAGCAGGGGAAGTCAATATTTGATTACTTTAAATATTGCATCGACTTTCCACTTAGTGCATATTTTAAGTGAGTTTCAGCTTTCTAGCTGCATCAGTCAGAGTGATGAATGGCATATTATTTGGATTCGAGCAGAATAATAATAATATTAATATGTAAAACTAATCCAACACTTGATTACTGAAATTCTAGGAATAATAAATAATGAAAATCTGGCAATATCTTGCGGCTATCTAAGGGCATCTTCTTGCTTGACGAGCTAAAGTAATGGATCCATCATCCCTGCGGACAGAAGCCCCGCAACATCTCGTTCGAATTAGCGGATTAGCAGGCCGCTTTGTCATCCCAACTTAACCGCAATAATTGATTTATAGTCATTAATGATTGTGTACCTTTCGCCCGTTGTTATCCGTCTTCAAAAGAAAAATAATAACCACGAAATCAAATTTGTACGAACCATTTCACCAAACAATTCTAAATTTCTGTCATTAAAGAGTTTATACTTCTTCTGTAATGTTTCATGCAAAATTGCTTTAAGGTACTTCGTAATAGCAGGTCTCAATTCAACGACATTATCTAGGAAACACTTTATATATAATTAATAAATAATTTTAAAAGATAACATTGGAAGAACATTACAATTTTGGAGATAAATGATAAACTATTTCCCAATTCTAAAAGGTGGGGCAGGAGCGTACGCCTGGATATTTCAAGTTAAAAAATGTGTCATTATTGTCTTTTTTTAATTAAATGCCATATATATACTACTTGCGTCAACACACGTGCTCCCTCTTTCTTGTCGTTGATTCTCAAACATATTCAAAAGTTCTAGGCGCATTTCTAATAATATTAAAATAACCGATAATCTTGTTTCTTTTTCATCGACAATTGGAGTTGTGTAACCCAAACTTCATAATGTGTCCGAGTAGAATCATCTGCAAGAATTCCAGTTAACATGGACAAGGAAAATGGATGCTGTAATTAGATTTAACCATGACAGTTCTCTTAAGCTGATAATATTGGAAATACCGATAATCCTGTTTCATTTTCATCGACAATTGTAGTTGTGTAAATTTATGATTTCAAATATCGCAAGAAAAAATATCGAATGGAGTTTTACCAGGCAAACACACCATGCTTGATATGCTAAATTATCTTCCTCTATTTCACTGAATTATTAGCTTAAGACGTCATTTTCTCTTCAATTCTCTTCTGCATCGCAAGCTGAATAATGAATCGTCACGAATCAATCACATAATATGTCTGACTAGAAACATCTTCAACAATTCCAACTAACATGGCCAAAGAAAATTGATGCTGTAGTTAGATGTAGGCGTTACATGATAATTCCCCTCGACTCATAAGTGAATATTGGTTATTGGCGCATTTCTAATAATATTGAAAGTACTGATAATCCTGTCGCACATTGATCGAGAATTGGGGATGTGTATTCACCCGAAGACGACTGAAGATACATAGACAGCGGAAATGTAATGACGACACGGGGCCGGATTTAAGCATAGGCTACCTAGGCTGCATCTTTCGGCACGCACTACAAAGGGTTCCGCATCACTACATCACTCTCCGGGAAAAATGATTTCATGTTAATTCTTGAAATCAGGTTTTTTTCTTTTAGTAAATAAATAGTATAAAAGTTTGATGATCGTAATCATTATTCATCATTTGCATTTGGTTACACTTAATGTGGTGTTTGGGCGTTTAATGAGCCTGACAAGAATATGGGAAGCTAACAGGAAGTTTCACGAAGGCAACAGAAAACATGGATCAAGCGAGGCAATTCTATCAGGCTTTGCTGTCGCGTTTGAGGAAGACATACTATTCATCTTCTGCATAATACCCTTAATGATTCAAGCGCTGAAGATAGTTTTGACATACTATATCATAAATTAGCTATGCATAAATAATAACCAAATAATTGAAGTTGAGACTGTTAAAAAAATAATGTGGGTATTTTAGTTCTAATGTTAAAGTTAATAGTTTGTTCAATTGTCAGTATGTATAGAAATAAGGGTAATAATGAGGTTCCAAAAGAAGATGATAATACACGTTCACCTGCCTGCATAAATAAGGATGAGCCTCAGAATTTGGAAGGTGAGCAATCGGTACGTTCAATGAAAATAATTAAAGAAATTACCCAGCGCCCAGGCCGAACTCACTTCCTTTTTGAAAGACAGCAAGTTTAATGTTATTTTTGTTGAAGAGCCAAAGATATTCTTGGATTTTTTCCTAATATTTCACCTCTTACTTTACCCTAAATAAAAAATTTACTTTTTTATTATTTTTCAGATTACAAAAATTTGAACAGAAGTTTCCGAGACATTATTACCAGTTCGAGCGGTTTTTCCCGTACTTGTTTTACTTTAAGTGAAAATTGTTGCTTGGAAAATGACATTGGGTTATAGCTTGATTTTATAACAAAAATAATATAGATTTCTGCATAAAAAAACTTTACAGCACTTCAAAATTGTGACAGTGATGAATTTGATTGTAAATCTTGGAAGCGTGCAAGGTATTTTACAAGAAAATGGCAAACAAGTTGTTTTCTGCGAAAAACACGGAACGGTGAAATCATAAAACGTACATGGATCTGATTTTCTCCTAGCAATAGACAATTTTGATGCATACTTTTACTGTTTATGAAGGCAGTTTTTTCTCCTGAATGCGCTAACAGTTTACTCATGGTGGTTATTGTGATTGAAAAAAGGCTGCTGAGCATCTGCTTGAGCATAAAATTTCTAAAAACCACCTAGATGCTGTAATTGATTTTGAAAGCCGCTCTAAAGAAGTGGGGCATGCTTATTGATCAAGAACTGACACGACAAGCAAATCATGCAGCAAAATACTGGCGAGAAGTTCTTAGGGCAATGACAAGTATGATAGTTTGGGTTAGTCAGTTATCGGTGAAAGAGTATTAGAGATAAAAATTAAATATTGACATCGGCGAGAAATGGTAACTACCCGGGACTACTGAAGCTGCTTATAGCAGAGTAAAGCGACTTTTTGAGCAAGCACATAGAAAACATAGAGACAAAAATTACCTATCCTCAACGATTTGCGAGGAAGTTTTTAATGAAGTTGTCTTTCGATAGGTCATTCATAGGCGGGCTTGGAAAAAAATGTTTAATAGCTAATTATTGTATTAATCGGATCATTTGACGTCAAATAGAAGTATCCTAGATTTGCAGGGTTCCTAGATTGCTGCTCCAGTCAGAAAGTCGAAAAAACGCGAAAATTTCGGACTTTTTTAGGTTTTTGCCTACAGCTCCAAAACGTTGCGTTGTAGCCAATATTTCACTCAGACAAATATTAAGGAGCATTAAAGTCTGCATTGAACGAGTGCCTTACTCATTCAATTCGGTCCAGTAGTATGGTTGAAATCGATGGCCGAAAAACAGTGATTTTTACCAACTTTGTTGAAAACGCATTATAGCGGCCAATCGTTCGTCACACGGAAATGATCATTCTAAATGAAAAAACGTATAATAAATAATAATTTGGAAATGTTCTAAATAATTTCCTGCACTTGACTATGAAACATTTTTCCTCTAATTGATACAAAACACACATAATACACACTTCAACACATTGCAACTGGTAGAAAGATGAATTAACAGTATTTTATTGGCGGTAGAAGTCTGTTTCGATGACAGTAACAAGAAACGTCTAATTAGTATGCTTCATAGAAAGCTGGATAATGAAGAGTATATTGTAAAAGCAACAGAGGAAGATGCTGACAGATCCATTGTTTCGGCTGCTATTGACTTATAACTGAATTATCCATATGTGATAAATGTTGAACACTGACCTCTTCGTCCACCTCACAGCTTTCCACCTTAAAGGTTGCACTAATGAAGCCTGGGAAGGGTGCAAAGGAAAACACTTTGTCACTGAACATTCGCGGCGGCACGTCAACGGTATGCCTCCTTCCCCGCGCGAAAACAGGCAGGATATTGGCAGGCGACCTTTGACCCGGCGCACACTGGTCAAATTTCTAGGAAAGCTGGCCATAATAAGGTTTACCAGAAATAAGACATAAAAGTTATTAAGTATTAGACGTTTAAAATATCGTGTTTTAGGCAAAGAATTGTTGAATTTTTGGCTCATTATCTATATTTATATATAGGGTGTATCAATTATCACTAACGATAAAAATCATATATAAATATCATTTGTATGTTCTTAAACCGTTTAAGGGCCCCTTCGTCGTAAGAAAAGGGTTTTAATTTGATGATCCAAATTTTATTTTTTGCAACGGTTAATTCAGGAGTTTCACGAGCAAAATTAATGTTAATTGGACGGCAGAAACGCGTTGATGAGAGCCTGCAATTTTGCCATAAAATTATTTCAGAGTTATCGCTATTTTAAGAAATTAATCTAATAGGGACAACACTAGTAAAAAATATAAAAGCATCAGTGCAGCTGTTGTTCAAAAACACTTGCTTGTATTCTGGCTGTCCCGAGGTACCATCAAATCCATATTTACAAATTAAAACTAAGTTATAAATTTTATCTGCTGATTCAGCCAAAGTATTTATTACCTCTTCTTGTAATAACATCAGTCTTGCATCAGTATGGTGCAATAATGATTCTATCGAAATTTCAGCTTCACTTACTACAATATTAAGGGATTAGGGTAGGCAATAAATTTTAAAGAAATTATCGATTAATATTTCAGAAAATATCGATTAATCGATTATTTTGATTAATCGATGATATTGATAATTTCTACGAATCGATTATATCGATTATTTTGATTAATCGATGATATCGATTATTTCGACGAATCGATTATTAATAATAATTTCGATTAATCGACTATATCGGTTATTTTGATTAATCGAGGATATCGATTAATCAATTATTTCTACGAATCGATTATTTCATTATTTCGACGAATCGATTATTATTAATCGGTGATATCGATTATTTCTATCAATCGGTTATTTCGATTAATCGATTATTACAAATAATCGAACATCGATTATCAAAGGATATAAGTTGCAATTTTTTTTGTCCCGCTTGCGTTTTGATAAGTTTATACTGATGTTTAGACAAATTGGCTTCTACAATTTTTAGAGCTAATTCTTCATCAGAATTTAACTCTAAATGCAAATTGTCTTGATTGTTTTTGTTTTCAAAAATTTTGGCTTGCTCGGGTTCGTTACTAATAGTTTTCAGAACTTGCGGATAAGTTACCACATAATCTGTAGCTCATTTAAGCGGCATAAGTTAACTCCTCGGAGTGGTTGTGTTTTCAGTCTTTTGGACCGCTCACTACACTCACTGTTTTGCGTCCTTTTACATATACATTTTTTTAATTTTACAACAGTTGTAAGCCAATTTTTATTTTTTTTTCTAAAAATCTCTTTGATCTTACTTGATTTATTCAACTTGGAAATATATTTATAGTAAAAAGTATTGCAAGTCAACCTAAGCTCATTGGGAAAGTGTTGATATCCTGTTAATTCGGATCGTTTTAGTCTTAATTTAAGAAATTTTGCATTATTACTTTGATGGGGAAAGCTTTGAAGTAGTTGAAACAATAGCTTATACGTTATAGTTAAATAACTCCGAGCAAAGAAATATAAAATAATGAAAGCTTTATTCTTGTGAGAACAAGTTTTATTCATAAATAAAAGATAAATTATTAATTTACTTTTCCTTAATTATTAAAACTAAAAATCGCAGGCATCACAATCATTAAAATTAAAAATTACCGTAATCTCCTGGACTATCGTGTTAAAAAAAGAAACAATTATTTTAGAGTAAATTAGGTAATTTTTCGAAAATTTTTACGAATTTATGCAGTTATAAAATAAGTAATTTAATATATATACAGTAAAAATATTGTGCGAAACCTTTAACCTATTTTAAAATCACCTAAAACGCCAAAATTTAATTAAATATAAAAAGATGGGGCAAATTCAAGCAAGATTTTCTTCCTGATGTCTTTTGTCAGAATATTTGTAGTCGGAAATATGTTGAAATCATTAACACAAAATCAGAATCTCTTAAATATTAGTTATTACACACCTTGGGTATTGTTATCAATAACTAATTTAGAACGTTAATAGATGTTTGAAACAGCCAGTTGCATACAAACTTTATCAAAATATTTATTTGGTGATAATAATAAAAAATCATAACGTAAGCTTGACAGGTCGCTGCAAACAATTCAAAAGATATCAATTGTATTTTTCCAAAGCCAACTAGAGTACTAGAGTGTTATAAATAATTTCGTTATAAATTTGATTAAAAATACCGCAAACGAAAATATCGTTTATGGCCAGCTTTTATTGAAATTCAACCTGTGTGCGGCGGAGTCCGCCAATCGTTACCAGGCAACCAAGGAATAAAACTACGATTCCTTTGTAGCGCTCGCTGAACACACACATCAAGGCTGAGTGAACCTTCTTATCGTATAGTTAATGTTCGGTGACTTTGTACTTTCTCATACATTTCAAGAACTCGGATACTTCAAAATCAAACATCTTGTTCTTGCATATCTTCAGTGGGTGTGATACGATGTCATCATTATGCATTCAGGGATAATAAAGTTTGTAAAAACTTTGGAAAGGAAGATGGATTTGGATGGATCTTCAAAAACAACAATACTTGTGCTGACGAGATAGACGCTGCTGGGCAAAAATTTTATTTAGCCATTTATGGTCAAACCTATTTGCCAAACTAATCAAGGCCACAAAGCTAAATATATATTTTAAGGCTTGAATAACTTTTTGAAGGAGAACGAAATAGACATTAAGAACTGCCGTAGTCAATCCTATGATATCCGTTCTTCAATGAGCGGAAAGTACAATGGCCTTCAAACGTGGTAGAAAATAAATTAGTATTATGGGAATCTTGCGCTAGCCATTCACTCAATTTTGAGTGTAGGCCGCTGCCCAGTGCTATCTGGGTACTGTAGGTTTTCTGTCAAAATGGAGCAATACACACAGTATGTTGAGCAAAGTAAACAAGGCTAGTGAAATTCTGCAAAACCCTAGATTGGACGTGACTACAGCCACCTCAACACTGGCGTCGCTAACAAGATTCAAAAGACCGAGACGGGATCGGGATAGCTGTGAATATGAACTGACAGCTACTGAGTTAGCTGATTCCTATTTATACATGTTATGAGAATGAGCAGAGTGAAAACGCACAATAAACGTGCGTTTGTCACCTCTTGACCGTATCAAAGCACCAGAAATTGAGCTAATCCCATCAGAAAAATTTCGAACTCAGAATTTTCTTTCTATCATAATTAAATCAATTTGAATCATCATTGCGACAGAGGATTGATGTATACAAATTAGTTTTGTTACGTTTTGGGTTTCTGAAAAAGTTGAATACACTTAGTACGAAGAGAGAGTTGCAGTGGATCAAAACTTAGTAAAAACATATAAAAATTACTTAGACGATCAACTGGAAAATTAACTGATTCAGTTCATGGCTTTTTTACCATGAGTTAAAAAAAAATTACGACGAAAATTAAAAGTCATTAGTCAGGAGAGGTGGATGTATAAACTCATCTTAGAAAAAACACATTAAAGGATGTTTTCCTAATATTGAGATTGCCTTAAGAATGTACCTGTAACTTATGGTTACAACCAGCAGTAGAGAAACGTTAACTACGATTAATCAAACAGGCTTCAAACTTCCATGTCAGAACGCTTGAGCTTTACTCAGCGTTGAAAGCAACATTTTAAGACATCGAAGTTATGAAGATATAAGTAGCTTGTTTGAAAAAGTTCTATATTTGAAACCGTTAAAGTATATTACCATATTATTATTGATGCACAGTTCTCTTTATTTTTATCTTCTAATGAATTAATCAAGTTCTAAATGTCATATAGGTACGTAGTACGTAAGTTGTCTATATAATATGATGATAAAATCTAAACGTTTATTTTTAAGTTCCTGACTGCACAATTGCCCGAAATGCCGTTTTTTGTACATTAATTCAAAAAATATATTTCCCTGGTAGAGGCCGCAGCGCAGCCTAGGGACCTTCAGATACTAAATACGGCGTTGAGTGACAACTCGGTATCCTTCATTATACATCATTGTCTATGACCTTTAGGCAGAAGTATATAAATCATAGAATATTAGCATTCGCCGTCAACATACAAAACCTATCTAATTCATGCCATGATAATACAATTATATATCAAAAGTTAAAAGAACCAAAACCATCGCGGCATCATCATCGATTCTTTTTTAATTAGTAGGTTTCACCCGTTAATAAATTCGGCGTTCATCCGTCCTCAATAACAATAAATAACGTCGAAAAAAATAAACCTGACTTTTTAATTATATTCATCACCGTAATTCCACGATAAATATTCATCTTTATGTTACGTATCCTTGGTTCTGTTTCCATTATGTTGAATTACAATGAGAAATCCGTAATAAATACTTCAAATCTCACAATAAATCGCATCACAACAACAAAAAGAGAGAAGAACGCCGAACACGGATTCCAAAATCACATATCAACTTAGGCCAGTGGCGCCCGTGACCTATAATCTTTAAGTCTATTTTATCACTTTTACGCTAAAATCAACAAGGGTAAATTTTTTCGATTGTAATCACATAAGGGTTGTTTTCTTCGATGTTCTACAATAAATATAAAATTGATCTTGACATCTTTGACACAACGAAAAAGCTCCAAAATACAGAAAAAATATGTGAACTCTAGAGTTAAACATGTAAAATCTTCAAAAAAATTAACATTTCGCATTAGCTATAATATTATATTTTGCGAACCACTATGGCATCGAAAAGAGTTTTTAGTGACTCCCAACTTTAAATTAGGAAAAACTATTCTGATAAACTAAAAACAAAAAAGTCTCCTTTTTATGTACACACAATATGAATAGTAGTATGACTTCAACCCTCGATGATAGCATGGGCTGGTGCTGGACAAATCTTGGTTATTTGACGATCGTTCATTTATGAGATAGGTACGTGGGTTACCCAGCATTTTGGTGGCTATGCCTAGAAAGTAGATTTAGAATTTATTTGATATAAAAAAATTCCTAACATAATATTTCTGTTGCAATTGTGTCTTTTCTTATTCTTTTTTTTCTGAAATATCTATTAGATGTAGAGATACAAGGTTTTAACATTATGATTTATTTAAAAAATATATTATCTTAATTGAAGCAAAATATTTAATAAATATGAGTTTTCATCGGGCATTGGAGGTAAAGCAGGAACATCTTCGATAGTTCCTCTTTTCGAATTGTAAAACACTGACACTAAAGTTACAAAATTTGGTTTGTTACTAGATTTAGTTATCGTGCCTCTACCATATATCATTGGTACGGGGGTCAAATGGCAACTCTACCATAAGTGTGTTGACAGGTGGGATACTAAGATAATGAAGGCCCACTGATCAAAAGCTGCTATTAGTCTTATGACAAAAAAAGGCGGTGTATACTTAAGACCATACGACTGAAGTAAAAATTTCAAACATCAGAAACTATATAAGAAAATATAGATCAAGCCAGTAAATATTTATGATTAAAAATACGAAGTGAGCTCAGTTCGACTCTGGTGGCGAAAACTTAAAATTACAAATTGCAGCTAAGTAAACCCATTCACTGATTGCATACAGCTGATTGCATTAAAAGCTTATCGTTCATTCCGGTAGGTAAGTGTAATATATACAAGTAAACCAGATAATCACGAAATCACTGTAGAGATATTTACCAGTTAAGGTAATACTATATTGTATTACAGCAAGTCAAAATCAAATGATCGCTATGAGATAATATTTGATCTAAAGCCATTTATCGGCAAGTTAATAAGAATAATACGGCAAGTAATGGTGTGACGTATGATAAGAGCATAACATTAAGGTAAATGTACGCAGGGTGCACGATATCTACATAATTTGGGTAGGATAATCCGAATAATTACAACACGAATAAATATTTTGAATGTACTTACCACGCTATAGACTTCGATGTTTAAACTAAATTGTTACCTCTAACTCTCCCAAAAATCGGCAGAAACCGCTGCTTTTCGCTTTCCCTGCTTCAAATCGTCTTAAATGGGATTTCAGGCCAATAAATCTACTTATGCAATTAAATCTAGGTATAAACCACGTCACCTCAACGTCATGTCCAAATATTAGAAGACGAATCTATTCCAACTTTTAAAAATGCCAAAGTATGGAGAATGACTTACCTTTTTCTTCATGTTTCCCTTTAACATCGATTTTATTATATTTTCCGATCTCGTACGGAAAATTGCTAAAGAGCTTTTTTATAGCAGAAATAATGGGGTTTATGAATATGGGATTGTTTTTTGAAAAGAGCTGTGAGGGCTGGTACGTACGATTATCGTAGATTTTTAAAAGTGAAAATAAAAAAAATCGCCAATTCGGCATTTTCAGTCGTATCGATGCCATTTTTCGGTAAATTGTACTCGTAACCCTCCTCTTTAACTTACGGAACTTTGGTTTTTCCAAATTATTCGGTTTTCCAGTAATAAAATATTATGTGGTGCCACGGCACGTCAAAACTTGAAATGGCGAAAAGTATAAATTGTACTAGCTCACCCTGTATAAAAGGCATTATTATTTCTAAAGTACCTCCTTGTATGGCTATTGGTGTAAATTCTCGTCAAGTGATTAGCTTTTCTATAATCAAATAATTTTTCTGAAAAAAAAAATAAAAGACTTTTTTTTGACCTATAAATCGATGTTTTTACATTTTCCCCACATTTCCGAAACAGAGAAGCACTTAGAGAATTTTTGTGATAGAACTTTCCTATTGAACTCTTGACTCAGTTAGAGCTAACCAAAAATTACCCGTTCAAAAATATACACGCTTAATTTTCAGATTTTCGCCAATTTCGATAGTGTTCGGAAGACCGTCAACAGGAACCTGTCCAGAAAATTTCATCATAATTAATTAATTAATGTTTCGACAGTTATCGTGTATCAAAAATAAGTTGGAAAAATCATATATGTGACATAATAACTCGTAAACATGCCATATTCCAAATTTTCACTCACAGCCTCAATTATTAACGTAAAAAATACTCGAATACGTTACATGACGGCTCAGTTTCATGTACTACCAAAGAAAAAGTGTACTGAATGCCCCTGTAGAGGATTTCACAAGGTTCACTCTATATGTGAGCTATAATGCGCATGTCGCTTCTTTTGGAGCACATTTCATTTATACAAGTTGGACACTGGGTGTCGTTAAGGTTAATAAGAAATAGCCTGAATGCCGTAAAGCGTTTAAATATATCACGGTGTATAATTTATGGTTTACCTAGATTTTACTGAAGAGATTTCAAATGAATCTTAATCTTGATTCTCCCCAGATTTAACTTAGAACTGGCTTAAACTTAAAACCTCGAGAGATTTGGTTTATAGATTGGTTGAACTTAGAAATTCTCTACGTTTAGCTTGATAATGATTTAACTAAGAACCTCGATAGGTTTAACTTGGGAGTGGTCCAAACTGAGAACCTTGATTGAATTAATTTGCTAGTGATATTTCAATTTGAAAATGAGCATCCAGGGTTACCGTCTCTGGTGTACTTAGGCATTAGGGTATAATTTCACACTTGGAGGCCTCAACCAGAGGTGCATTCTCCAAAGTATTTCAGCATCAGGTGAAAGTTGGATCATAGATTAGAGCATCCAGAGGAAATCTTATCGACGTACTTCGACACTGGGTGGACGAATTATTGATTAAGTTCAAGTTCACTATTTCTTGAATTATTGATCAATTAGATCTTATGCTTTAGGTAGTATTCCTCAAGGTTACGTTCAAACTTTAAACAGAGTGATAAATATCTGAAGAGTTTATAAGTTTATAGTTTTAAATATAGAACCTCTTATATATGCAAGATATCAATAATAGATTATCTTCTCGGACAGCTCACAAACTCTGAAACTAGTGGCTTCTGCAATGAATAAGTCATAACCAAACTTCTCCTAATTATAAGAACAACGATTGAAGAAGCAATTGAGTATCACCTATCCTCGAAATTTTATTCAATTGAAAACACAGTGCTCAACAGTCTTGAACTATGAGCTGTAGCACGAGTATTGAATAACTGTTGATAAATACAAGTGATAGACAAAATTTACCAGCACACAACGTTGGCATTAGAAGTAGAGGAAAGACTCGCGTCTAGAGACAGCCCGGAGGAAAGACTCGCGTCTAGAGACAGCCCGGATACTTTGGCTCGCGAGCATCTTGACAGCTTTGGTCCTTGTGCTTGGCGCGCATTTGAAAATTTATATGTTGGTCGGTCGAAGCATTTTTGTAAAACAAATTCATGAAGTAAATTTACAATAATTTTTTGCATTAACTGTTTTAAATATCTTGATAAAATAGTTTTTTTTGTAGTATTATAATATTTCAATTCACGCTCTACAGATGAAACACCATAATTCAAAAAGGGAGACGATACATAGAGCACGGTACAACAGGACAACTTTAACTGACCACTGGTGTAAGAATTGAGACACACCTATGACCAAATTTGCCTGATTTTAGGGGTGAAGCAAAAAAATAATCATCCTGACACTGCAATAGTTTTAAAAAAACATTCCTACTGGATGGATATCAATTAAAAATGTAGGCGAGGATTAAACGGTTAAAGAAAATCAATTTCTGGCACTTCCTACACCGAAGCAATATATTTATGAAAACTGTGTTTTTTTCCAGAGTAGACACTTGCTCTTTATCGTGGAAAATCCGGCTCTTGGAATATCTAAATATTATTAACATCAGTATTTAACTCAACCCGTTAAAATTTTTTTGAGCTTTTTAATATCTCGTTTGGCCTTTCGGGTTGTGCAGCACTGTCTAAATTATAAATTAGCATAAAAATCATATAAAATCCAAGACCCAGTACTGTCTACTCAGACGGACTTGACGGGCACAAAGGCAGCCCTGTCCGCCGTAAATCACAGATACGACACGGCAGCGGCCGGGCTGGTAAGGCCACTCGGGTTTGATAGGTCTCTTCTGATACATGGGCAATGAATGATATCACAGATATGTATATTTCGGTTGGAATATGGAAAACGAAACATATCGATTATTTTGTAATATGAAAATGTTTCATGGATAATCCATGTGAAACAAGCATGCCAACGTTCACGAACAAGCCGATTAATCGTACTGCATACCAATAACGTCATTGATAAAGGTAATTTAATAAACTTTTAATATATAAGAGGTTATAAGGAAAAATATATCCTGATTACTATTGTGGATTTAGGAGTATTTATGAGGTTATGAACAAAATATTGTATGATAAAATATGCAATTGCATTTGTAAGACATCATTATCAATAATGATATAATTATAGTTACATTCATAAATCTCGAATCATAGCATGATTCAATTACTTTCAATTAGGTACTTTGGTACTTGATTAAACTAGCCCTATCTATATCGAGCCAACGTGTTTAATGTGTTAAGCTACTTTGATATTTTTGGAATAAACAGTAAGCTACCTAGTCATTAGCGACGTAAATCAACCTAAATGAAATAATGCAAGTTGTATTCGACATGCATTTATATTACTGATACTAATACTAAACTAATAACAGATAACTAATATTACTTATACATGACACAGTACATAATTGCATCCATACCTACCAATCGTAGGTGTTAGTTTGGGTTAGTCAGTGCTTAGCAAATGAAGTAGACTGCAGATTTTCTAAAATTATCGGAAGTAATTGCACAAGTGCATCAAAATTACCGATAATTTTGCATGACAGCGTGTTGTCTAAAAACTACATGAGTTTATTTTTATATTTTGGAGAAAGAGCCCGACACCTAAGGTGGAGGGCTGAAAATGACCGAATGCAGTTTTTCTAAGACAACACGCTCGAATGCAAAACTATCTGGTTATTTTGATGCACGAGTGTTATTCGGGGGAATATTTCCCGAATAAGGACAGGTTTTAAAAAAACATTTTTATTCTTTTTTAATACAAGAACGTACATGTAACTGTAAACAAAATAAAGAAACGCAAAAATACCATTTTTTTTATCCGAAACGAGACATTTTTTGACTTTACTTTGACGTTATTTATAAATTGTCGCTGTCATCGTAAGTTTACCATGGCATTACCATAGATACGTACGATGCAGTTATCGCCGTGTTCTTTCGGTTTATACAGTGCAATTATCGCTGTAATTTTCGGAGAATTGCACTCTTCTAATGGGATTTTTTATACATGAGGGAAATATTCGGTTATATCGCCTATATCCCTTTTTTTAAAGGTATGTTGGGCACGAGTGTGTCTATTTAAGATGGTTAGAATTGTTTATCATTTAGCTAGAGTCCTTCTGTGGGATAGAATTCCTTCTGTGGAATAGATTTTCTTCTGTGAGATAGAATTCCTTCTATGAGATAGAATTTCCACCTTTTGTGGCTGATATTCGGCGTTGATACTGACCTAGCTAACTCCGGTGTCAGTTAGCGAAACAGCGGCCTTTTTGTCAAGGTGATACGACCACATGGCGGAGACGTGCCTTCAAAGGAAACGCCGGTTTCTGCAAATCTACTAGATACAAGTAAAATATATTTCTTTTAATCAAGGACCTTCATTTTCGATATATCGTTATATTCGTTATACATAATTCTAATTAAACAATTTATAGGAAATGACTGTAGGTAGTTTGCCTTCAATATCGCATATATCGTATAGTAATATATCATTTTAATTATTGAATTTATAGTTAAACGACTGTAGGTCGTTTCCTTCCTATATCGCACATATTATTTCGTTATATGTCATTTTGATTAATGCATTTATAGCTAAATGACTCCAGGTTGTTTGATGCCTATATCGTATATATTTTATCGTTATATACCATTTTAATTAATGAATTTATAGTTAAATAACTATAGGTCATTTGATGTCTATCGTTTATATTCTCGTTTCATTTACTGATCTGGCTATTTTGCTTATCGAACTTACCTTTAAAAAGCTGTAGGTTATCTAAATTCATGCATCATATATATTTCTGCTTCTTTTCATACTTGCTGTGGAGACACTTAATTTTATCTTTATTATATCTGATATTATCTCGAGTAGGACATTCATTTTGCTACAATCAGGATAAGTGATTGATTGATTTTACTGTAATTGGCTGTAAAGCTCATGGCAGTAATTTGCTTCACATAACTGAAAATCTGCAAATTTAGTTTATCACCTCGGAATCGACTTGAGCTCAATTAGTGTACCTATAGATATTTAAGGCTATATATGTATATATTTACCTCACAGGTTATCTTATTTATTTGGTATAATTGAGTGACTGTTCCCTGGTCTACTGATATTGTCGCTGCCACGGGATTAGTTTAGGTTAAATATATCAGAAAGTTTGTATCTTCTGCACCTTCCGTTAAATCCCCTATTTAGAACAATGTGAAACACTATAATAATAATAATATAATAATAAAATTGAAGGATTCGAGAAAATCATCTCTCGATCTATTTACAAGGCGTTTACAAGGCGTCCACTAAATGAAAACTGTATAAATGAATACAATGATAGGGCAAGGGTAAGTTGTAAAGATAGCCAAAATTGGGTCTTGACGTACTTAAATTTGCTTTGTCGACAAATTCCATTACCTCAAGCAGAAATACACCGAAAATATAAAATCATCACTTGTAACGTTGTAATTGTATTTGAATATTATATCGCGATTTTCTCTCTGTATCCGTTAAATTGTGGTATCGATTGTCCCAACATTACTACTACGAGTAGATTTCGGTACTCCGGCCCGTTTGACACGTCCACGAAGATGCTTTATGGCAATTAAGTTTTCAACTGCTGGCTGATGATGGCCAGATAGCATTTTTTTGTTAATATTACAAAGCGTAGTAACGCATATCTTTTGTTAGAGTACCGGCTATGCTGTTGTGAAACATCGTGTGAAACGCGGTGTGATAACCTTTTATTTTAAAATGTAGGTTCGACTCATGTGCTTTTTAATAGATGGCTAAAAAAATCGTTTGTCATTTCACCAGGGTCTTTCTGAGGGACTGATGCCCATTTATTCTGGGGAATTCCTTCCTTGCGCAGGAGTCCGCCGTCATATCCGAAGTGGACCAGGCCGAGAGTTTTGTGGAGAAAGTAATCTTCCCAGCTGAGAGGTTCACATAGCTCGTCCATCTAGACTGATGGAGTCCAGTCCAGTAGCTTTTCACTTACGAAAGGCTGAAGGTATCGGCGAGTCCCGGTATCATTTATTTAAATTAATAAGTGTTAGCCCTACCTGTATCTATAATTTATTTCTTGCTCTATCGTGCGAATATCTTAAATTTTCCTAGTAAGAACTCTAAAGACAATTACCGAGAACTATATATTCTGAAATATTACTTCAACAGATACTGAGGTTCAGTTCTCTAACCTTATCTAGTGTTATTTTTTTTAAAAGGCCGTCCTCTAAAGCCCTGCCAACCTTTTATCGCTTTCATTCTCGTTAATACCTAAAAATATGCTTTTTTGTATCTGCTTGTTAAACCCATGGCAGAAAATTAATTAAAACTATTTAAACCTTATTATTGAACGTTTCGCCATCATATCGGTAGAATTGAGCTCAACTCTCCTTACTTGGTGCGGCTATATTTATTTCTATTTAATATTTTATTCAGTAAATCTCTTTTAGCTTAGCACTTTGAAGACATTTTAGAAGCCTTCTATAATCCAGCTGCCAAGGAAATAAACTAAGCGTAGTTTAGTGGATATTTATTCCCTAATTTTAACATATAAATGTTACATATTTAAGTAACTGGGTAATATTAAAATGTTCTTTTAAAGATAACTCTTCTCGTTAAGTAGTATCGAGGTAATTTATTGAGATTAGTAATGTTAAGTTATTGATCAGAGATTTTTGATTTGAAGTTTAATCGCAGTGAGTACCAGGCCTAAATCGTATAATTGTTACTTGATTATGGTAATTTACCTAGTGAAGTGTCAAGATGAAACGTAATTACCATAGCATTTAATATAATTATTGTAATTTGATCATTAATTACCACCTGTGACATAAATAGGTCAGCTTACATTCCATAATTTAATTAATTTCTTTTAGCATATTACCCATCAGTAATCAGAAAATCTTCTAAATTTTAAGAAAGTAGATTGTTCTACCCAAGTGGTATTCTTTTTTAATAAACTTGTTGTTTGGATTCCTGGTGTTTATTTTGGAAACTGTATTTAGGCTATAATTCATTCTCATTCTAATTTTTTTACGCTTTTTCACAGGGTATTTTTTCTAAATTTTATTATCCGATTTTCATACAGATAGAATTTCTAATAAATTTCTTGCAATAAAAATTTAGTGGCGCCCGCTCTAACTGCCTTAAACTTTAATCCGCGCTTTTAAAAAGAACAAAACTATAAACGGCTGAGTGAGTTAGGCATATATACATCTGAATAAGCGGTTAGCGAATAAAGCTGGCCACAGAACAGTACCAGGATGATAAATAAATATTATGCGAATCATAGTATTGCGAGTAAAAGTCTTAAAAAAGATGCTGAAATCCTTCCTTTCCTCAAATAAAATTACTTAAAGAATAATTCCCATATATTTTAACGCAAATGAAAGCGTTTGTTTCTATTAATCATTCACCTTAAGAGAGTTAAAATATTCGGTTGATTAAGGCAGAAACTCAGCTCCAGGCCTAGACTGGATTATTATCCCTATTATAACATCTCCCTTCCAACTTCCATTTATATAATTTAGAACCCAACAACCACTTATGGTTAAATAATGCCATTATACATTATGGAGAACTTCTACATTTGCCTCAATTCACCAGCAAAAAAATTCCATAAATCCCATAAACAACTACTATCCTATTTCGAGGACATCCATGCAGGATTATGAAATGTATGATAAATTATCGACTTAATTGGGCTATTGGATCGAAAGATATGCTCACGTTAAGAAATTGGTTTTCATCGATATAGATCAACTATTGGCCAATAAAATATAAGGTTTCCTTAGATTTTTCAAAATCCAATGACATTATATTTTGCTTCAACTTAAGAATCTGGATTTCAAAGATCATCTTCTAGGATTTATAGCGATCTTCCCCTTAGTTTATTATTCTCTCCCTGAGTTTAAAATAATATGTCTGTCTTCAACCCTCACTTTAGAAAATGGCATCGCCCAAATATTCATACTAAGTACGAATCTTTTACTATTAATCATCAACTACATTCCAAAGGAGGTCTCATTCAGAATGTTTGATGATGACTTAATAATTTATGACAATTCTTCTCTGGCTCGAATAAGTGAAAGTCACGTTCAATCGAGTTTGAACGACCTCTTCAAATGGTCTTCTGAAAGAAGATAAATGATCCAATACAAATAAATATGTTAAGAGTTCACTCTAGTATCATCTGAGTTTCCTATAATAGCAGGGTGATCCTACTATTATAGAAATATATAATTCAATCATCCATTTCGAACTGAACTATGAAAATTGTATCTACTCTTTTTCAAAGGAATCTTATTTAAAAATTTTCAAACCTAATCGAAAACAAGCTTAATGATTTCAGTAGGAACTTTTAGGACCATCCCATCTCCAATCCTCAAAGTACAACAAATACCATGCCGATGCCGTTACTAATGAGAGGTCAGCCCTTCTCTTTTAAAATATACAGTAATCATTAAGTCCAGACCATTTCTGCTTTGTAATAATACATTATTTAATCAGATAGACCAATTCGGGAAACTAAAAGTATTCAAACAGATCAAGCGATAGGTTACCAGATTTATCCTGGGTTCACAACATTGATGTCATTTCCTTTAAACCTACTAAACCTTGTTAACTGCTACTTTTTGATAAATCAATCCTTCCACATTCAATAATCAGATAAAGATAAAATTATGTAGTAGAGTCCAGTTTTTACATCCGTAGCAGCTGATCAGGTAAACTCCAAGATGGATGCTAAGATCTGACCTGCTATACCCAATCTGCCGGTTCTGAATGCAGCTGTTTTTTCCTTTCGGTCCCTCCTAGTTCTTCTTGCTCGATTCCTGAATGATCAAAAATTAAATCCTCGCAAATTATTGATAGATAGATATATAGATAGATAATTTATTGGTAATAATTAAACAAAAGTGCTTTCACAAGTCAAAGTACCAGTATATAAAATGCAGTTCCTAAAAGAAACCTACTTAAAATAATAAAAAAAGTAAAATAATTTTATAACAGCAGTATTGAACATTTATAGTTACATAAGGCATCCTTACAAGACAAAGACAAAAAAGGTAACACAATCATTACAATAAACACATTATTAAAATTTAGGTACAAAAGAAATTCAATACACTAAACTTTATCACTAAAATTATTACTAAGATAATCTTCAAAAGAATAAAATAATTTTAAAATTAAATATTGGTATTTTTCTCTAAGGAACTGAACCTCCTCAAGCTACCTCAAAGCTGGGGGTAAAATATTAAAGAATATTACACAGTAATAGTCTGTGCCCCTTCTAGTTCGCGTAAGCCTGCGAAAATTTGGGTTGATGTTGTTGTTGTGTCTCGTTGAATAGTCATGCACCTCTCGGTGCGATGTAAAACGTTGTTTGATGCAAGTTAGACACCGGAAAATAAAAGCCGAAGGAAAAGTCAATATTCCAAGCTCTCTGAAGCAATGGCGACAGCACTCACGATAACCCAACCCCACCATAGCACGGATTCATCTACGCTGCAGCTTAAAAAATTTAATTGCTTGAGCCGCGTGGCCCCAATTAAGAAGAGCATACAGCATGGTAGAGCCAAAGTAGCCATGGTAAAGCAACACCAGCACCTCAAGCGATAGACTATTGGCAAGATTCCAGATCAAATAGATTATTTTTGACAGTTTAGCACAGAGCCCGGCGTCATGCTCCCCCCAAGACAATCCAGGATCCAAAAAGACACCGAGTAACTTCACTGCAGCATCGACACACACAACCGGGCCCAAATTTCTCAACGAGAAATTCATGTTCTGGGTCTTTGTTATTTATTAGACAAAAACCAGTCTTCTATGTTGGAGTGTTTATCATGAACAATATTTGGTATGGGCTCAGAAGGATGGTAATTTTTAAGATGGGTGGTGTCATCAGCGAAAAGAATCAGGTTATTTTGTGAGTTAGCACGATCATTAATGTAGATTAAAAATAAAGTCGGGCCCAATACAGATATCAAGGGTACTCTGTGTTATTAATTGTCTGTTCGATGTGTTGCCATTATGAGAAACAAATTGAATATGGTCTAACAGATATGATTTCAATAAGAGGATGGATTCAGGGTGGAAATTATAAAAATACAACTTTTGTAACAGAATGTTGTGCGCTACACAGTCGAGCGCTTCGGTTAGGTCAAAGAAGGAAGCATAAGTGTCGAGGCCCCTTTCCAAACCGTTAGACACATCCTCGGTAAGGTTGTCGATCGCATGAGTAGTAACCTTTTATTACGAAAACCATATTGGCCCTGAAAGAACAAATTGTGACCTTCGAAATAATAATACACAACTAATAACAATATTATTAGTTGTGTATTGAAAAGAAGAAGGCTCTGCGCAAAAATTGCCAGATAGGTAATCACTAAAATGTTTTTCGATTGTTGGTAACTTATTAATGACTCCCTCAGCGATATTTACAAAAAAATTATGGAAAGCATTAAGTATGTCAGATGATTTAAGTTGTGTTTTTCCATTTTTTTTTAATTAGGTTCAACATGGCAGATTGTGGACTATTTGATATTTGAATGTGTTGGTCATAATATGCTCTCTTTTTTGCTATGGAAATTTCGATTTTGTACTGTTTCCTATTTTATAACTTTTACAGGATTTTCCCTACCAATAAGGGTCAGCATATGCAGTATTTTCCGCATCTACCTGAGCCCGGCATCGAACCAGTCAATGGAGACTGCTCCAGCTTCCTGGGCAGTGACCATTCTGGATTTAACCGGAAAGGAAGACTGAGCCGCGCAAGTTATTGTATCAAAAAGGATATCAAACTTGTCCCCCACACTAATCTCATTGTCAGCAATGAATGGCCCCGTCAACGGCCTCGACGGTATTATATAGCAAGTTGTTATAGGTCGATAATTTATGCGAGCACTGCTTTTACCGATGTCAAATTAAAAAAGTATATCACAATGATCGCAGCTGTCCGATGTAAATTAAACGTTTCAGATATACTTACCATGATCGAGATTTGTGAAGACGTTGTCAAGCCATACATTCAATCTGGTGGCAATTTTAGTCATCTAGAACAAACCATACACCATGATCGCTTCCACAAAAATGAACATTGACATCCCCTAAACAACCTTTTCAACGCAAGTAGACGAAATCCCACGAAACCTCTTAAAATCGCCATTTGGTGATCTGTACATAGTGACAATCTGAGTGTCCGGCTCTACAATGAACATACCTGCCACCCCACAATGCAGCTCCTCTGAGAAATCAGATATATTAAGATCACAAAAAGTTTGGCTGCTTTGTACATAAATTGCAACACCACCATGATCCCTCACAGACCTACAGAAATCAGCAGCGGCACTGTAGTCCTTTAATGAAACTGCTAAAAATTCGTCAGCCGAATGCCAGTATTCATTGAGACAAACACAGTTAACCTGATTTTCAGTAAAGATTATCTCGAGTTTTAAAGTCTTATTACGTATCTGTATATTTGCATGTACAATTTTAAATCTACTATTTGGATTAAACTGTTCAACCGAGTCCTATATTATACATCTTGATTCTTCAGGTATTAACGGGGCTATGTTTTCCGTCGTGACATTGTTGCACTGTCTGGCACTGGAGATTCACGAAAAGGTTAATTATAATTCCTTGTGGCCACAGTGTAGAGCACAGGTAGTGCTCCTGCTCACTATATGGTACAGCAAGACGAAATGAAGAACGATAATTATCCCTCTTTGTCTGAATTTTCACACAGTCGCATCCTTTGTCCAAGTTTTTATACTTTAGGAATTTTAGAATCACCCTTCATATCAGAAGCGAAGCCTGAGACGAATAAACATGACATGGTTGAAGCTGTTTTTAGTAGATCCATGTTCTCGTTAGTTCCTCTCAGCGGTTCAGGCCTGCATTTCCATTTTATGTCGCCGTCATTTATTTGACCGCGAACATTTGAGGTTTTATTTTGTCTAAATCCTCGCTTGGGTAATTATTGCTTATACGGTTTTCTGCTATTTTTGGATTAAATGGAAAATTTTTTATATAGGCACATTCTAGTATCTTTGGAGATTGCAAATATACTGGGGGAGAAGAATTTTTTTTTAAAGTTATGTTTGTTTTCTTTTTTAATTTGGGTTAGTTTTGGTTTAGGTTAGTTTGGGTTAACCCAAACTAACCTAAACTAACCCAAACTAACCAAAACTAACCCAAATTAAAAAAGAAAACAAACATAACTTAAATAAAAATTTAAAAAAAAATCTCTTTTCCGCCAATCCCATGGGACACTAGAATGTGCCTACATAAAATTTTTTCCATATAATCCAAAAATAGCAGAAAACCGTATAAGCAATAATTACCCTCGCTTGGCTTGTTCATTTTGAGGTGGTTTATTATTTTGAGGTCGTTGTCGTTGTCGATTGTATAACCTCATCCTCAATGCTGTTGCTCTTACAAACGTCAATGTCCAGGGCAGGTGGTGCATTTGAACTAACTGAATTCAGTTCATCAGAACTACAAATTTTTCGCTTATTGAGATTTACAAGAATTGGCCTATTATTTTCAGAACTTACGAAGAAATTCTTAGTTTCACAGCACTTTACTTGCACTTTTTGACTAGAGATACTTTTAAGACGACCTTTGGTCGGCGCCATCTATGGTCAGTACTGTCACCGAACATTAACAAGAGACTAGAAGGTTCACTCTCAGTCGGCACTTTTAATGTAGCGCTTACAAAGGCGAGATGCCAGACTTTAGACCAGACGGGGTGAAACGTGGCACGAGGCCTGAACAATTAACCAGCATTTCATCAGGTTCCGCGACTGCGCAAGGCGGGAAATACGGGGGTGGGGCTTAGAGTGAACCTTCTAGTCTATTGCTAATGTTCGGTGGTACTGTGCTCAATAAGGTAAAGAAAAATTATATGTCACACTTTTTCATATCATTCATTATGCTACCACTCATAATACCCGACAAAGCAAGAAACGTTGCCCATATTTTGGATTCACTGTATTATCAATATGTTAATAGTGACTTTCACTAAAATGCGGAAATAATGTTTTGTGTAAATCAATATAGCCGACTGTAGAAAAAATATATTCAATTAACTAAACATAAAGAATTTATCTTTTATTTCCATTCAATGATAATTCGTTTCTGCAGTTCCTCTGAAAAAAAGAAACATTTAATTGGTTGCTGAGCATCTTATACGAAGACCACCAGAACATAAACCTTCAATAAATTGGTATTTATGCACAGAGGACATATTCATACATAAAACTTCTTGCATGGTGGCATTTATATGTGCAAATACCTACCTGGAATCAGGTTTTAATCTGGTCTTGTTTAGGTTATAAGTCACCGTAAGCTAGCCTTAAGCTACCTCTAATTAATACGTGTAAATGCTACTAACTCTTGACTTGCAAAATGATTAAGTTATTTGTATGGTGGAAAGATTATAATTATTGTCGTTTGTCGTTTTGCAATGTTTTTATTTATGCACTTGATTTTCTGAATTGCTTTTGCTTGTAGAGCTGAAATATTTTGAAAATAATATCTCTAGAAGAAGATGTTCACCGATCTCTGTATTGGTCGAATGGAAATCACTGGCCATATTTTGAATACAAAAGTATTATATAAAATTTCTGGTATTTTTGTTAAAATATCAAAAAACATTTAATAATGCAGCAAAATTCCCTGTGTTTAGCATAACAAATATTAAAATTCCGTAAATTTATGTTATAAAATATGTGTATAGAAGCCATTTTTTTTATTTTAGGGTTAGGTTAAACATGGACGAAATCGATCATTAAAACATATCTAAGGTATTACCTCAAGTGATTTTATATTGATCAACATTATTTTATTTGAAAGAATCTGCTATATAAGAGTGAAAGGTCAATGGTATAACTTTTCGTTCATATCAGCACATGCCCCTACTGATGAAGGATGAAGAAACCAAGGATATCTTTTATGACCAACTAGAACAAACGATAGATGAAGTATCCAAACTAGACATGGTAATGAAGTGCGGAGACTAACCCAAAAATCGGGAAGGAACAGTTTTTGAGACCACAGATTGGCCAACATAGCTTAGACGATGTATCGAACGATAAAGGACTGAGGCTGGTGGGATTGGCATCGGCCAACAATGTGCTGATCAAATAAACCATCTTTAATACACAAGCAAACCTGGGTGTCAAATGATGACCGAACTAGAAATCAGATTGACCACATAGTTGTTGATGCAAGACATGTAGCAATGTGCTAGACGTGACCTGTCTAAGAGGCGTTGACGCAGATACGGTCTATTTCTTAGTTAGAGCCAAAGTCAGGGCAAGAATTTCCACGCTAAAGATTAATATAACGGCCCCAAAAACAAAATGGAATACCAACAAACTCTCTGAAGTAACTACCAAAGAAAGATACATACAGTACTTAGAAAAGCAATTAGAACCTGCAGAGGTGAGCGAAGAGATAGACAATATCTGGCAAACCGTCAACAGGGCAGTAACAAAAGCGGCTGATAATATACTAGAAAAACTAACCCAAACTAACCCAAAAATAAACACAATAATTGGTTCGATGAAGAATGCAAGATGATCTTGGAGAAAAGAAACCGAGCAACACAAAGTGTGCTACAAAGAAGAACGGACGAAAATGTACTACAATATGGCGAACTAAGACAAAGCGCTATAAAATTAATGAGATCAAAGAAGAGGCAGCAGAAGGAACGAAAACTGGATGAAATGGAACGAGATAGCAAGCATAATCGATCTAGAAAGCTCTATAAAGAAATTTCAAACATTAAAAAAGACTTCAGACCTAGAACGGAAAACATACTTAAGAAGGAAAATTATATCATAACCACCAACAAAAATTAAATAGTGGATGAGTGGAAGCATTACTTTGACAAGCTCTTAAACATAGATCAACAAAATGAACTTACTACAACCGAATACCAAACAACTCTCAGTAGAATACCCTACATATGAAGAAACTATCAAAGCTATCAAGAAGCTCAAAAGTCACAAAGCACCAGGCAAAAACAACATACTAGCAGAGCTGCTTAAATTTGGAGGAGAAACACTACACAGGCATCTACATAGACTTATTACCCTTATATGGAATCAGGAGGAAATACCAGACGAGTGGAAAGAAAGCCTCATCATTCCTATCCATAAAAAGGGGGAAATATCAAAATGTAGTAACTATGGAAGGATATCTTTGATCAACACACCATATAAGATCCTTGCAAACATACTGTTAGAACGCCTTAAACCCATCGTAGAGTCAGGCATAGGAGACTACCAATGTGGATTCCGTAAAAACAGATCTACTCTCGATCAGATATTTATAATAAGACAAATGTTAGAAACATGCTGGGAATTTAACAGAGAACTTCATCAACTGTTTATCAATTTTAGACAAACGTACGATAGTATTCTAAGAGTTAAGCGGTGGGACGCAATGATAGAACCAGGAATCCCCAAAAACCTAATCAATCTAACAAAGATGTGTGCCAAGTAGAGTAAAAATCGGAGAAATGGTGTCAGACTCGTTTGAGGTGTCTAGTGGTTTGAACCAGGGTGATTCACTCTCCCCTATACTCTTCAAAATTGCCTTGAAAAAAGCCATAAGAGAAGCGGAAATAACCAAGGAGGTCTTTGGCATTGATGGCCCAAGAATACTACTGGCTTTTGCCGACAACATTGCCGTGGTTGGAGACACCGTGATAATGGTGAAGGAACTATTTTCAACTTTAGAAAGACAGGCGAAAATAATGGGTCTTCAAATTAGCGAGGACAAAACGAAGTATATGTATGTTAGAAAAGAACGAGAAGAGATAGGATAGGGCAACACGTTACAATAGGAGAATACAATTTCGAGACAGTAACACATTTTAAATACCTTAGGACCACAATCAACGAGGAAAACAGTGTGTCCGACGAAATCAAAGGAAGAATCCAGTGGGGCAGTGCATGCATGTACGCTCTAAAAGAAGTTCTTGCCAGTGAAAATCTATCACGAAGATCAAAAACTAAAGTATATGAACAAGTCATACGACCAGTTGTTATGTACGGGAGTGAGACATGGACAATTACAAAGGAAGACGAGCGTAAACTGAAATGTTTTGGACGAAAGGTTCTGCGTAAAATCTTTGGACCATGCAGAGATCCAAGAACAGGGCAGTTCCGACCAAGATCAAACAACGAACTGGCTGAGGGAGGATTCAGACATTGTAAAAAAAATTAACGCAGGACGGCTAAGATGGGCTGGTCATGTACACCGACAATCAGACTCTCGATTGATCAAGATGGTTTGGGAATAGAATCCAGAACAGCGAAGATCTCTAGGGAGACCACGTATGAGTTGGAGAGATAACATCGTTGCAGATCTGAGCGCGATGGGAATAGAATACTATTCTGAACTGATGCAAGACAGAGAAGGATGGAGAATGAATGTGCAATCAGCCAAGACCCACCAAGGGTTGTAGAGCTACAGAAGAAGATGAAGAACATTATTTACCAACAATGACTTAGTTTATCTCCTTCTACCGCTATTAACACCCATCATTAAATAAAAAAAAACCTATTGAATTTACCGAAGGAAGGAATAGGTATAATGGTATGGTTTGCTATGACACATATTTCCCGATCATCGTGTATAATTAAAAATATTTTTGACATGTGCTCGCAAAGAATCAATAAAATATTAGTCAGCCTTTTATTTCTGGCTGATGCAAATGGAATAGTTATGTAATAAAGGAGATTTTTCACTTTGATGTACTACTTGGCTATCCTGAATACAAAGCTTTTCTTGAATGGGTTTTTACGATGTCGAAGATTTATGACAAATTGATGATTGTATTTTGTATGCATTGAGAACGAGAGGGACAAAGCTCGATGGCCACAGGCGAAATAATTACAATGGATAATAGGCTGTCAACTTTTTGCTAATTTCTGTATATAGACCAATTTCAATGACGTTCCTATCCGAAAATATTGTGAAAGGTAGCAGGAAGAAAATAGATATCTACATTTAAGGCACGATGCGCTTGAATGAAACCGGAGATTGTAGCATACTATCCACCATCATATCAAGTAGACCCCTCAGATTTTTCATCCAAATCTTGATAAACTGATATAGATGTGGTGCGGGATATACAGCTCCAAAAGGAATAACGGAAGTGGAGCGTAGATGTATACAAGTGTTTCATGTGTTTTAAATGTGGGTACAAAGGGTTGAAAACAGCCGCCAAATGGAAAGAGTCAATACATTTCTTTGGACATCAGAGCCCTCGAATCTGATAAATTTAATTTTGCGCTAGTGTTTAGGGACGACCTGGGCCCTCCAAACATGGTAAGGATGCATAACGTGTCCAAAGATCTGCTTGGACTTATGTCTTGTAGAACGGTGCTCTGTAGCTGTTCTGTAGGAATAAAATGACAAAGCGGACTAAAGAATAATTTATGTTGGATTGCTCCAGGAATGAGGCAAGCTAGATATCACACATCACTTTATCAGGTATGAAGTGAGAAATCTGAGGAGTTTATTTGAACTGATTGTAGGAAGTATGATGCAATCCCCTGTTTCATTCAAACGTATTGTGCCTTAAGTATAGATCCTTGCTACGTTTCATAATATTTCCAGCCAAGGACGACGGCGTACAAGTCGACGGCCTTTTATTTATTGTAAATGAAGACAGTTACAGACCTATTAGTTGCTTGGCAAATTGCTTCCAAATCACCTACTTTAAAAGCTTCTCGGACAAATGAAACTGTGCGGTTCCCCAAGGGTCCCTTTTAGTGTCATTATTTTTCCAGATCTACATACACGACAACGCTAACTTGGAATTATTTGCTGAGGACGCAGCACTTCTGAACAGTGATCAAATTTTTGATAATTTAATTACCAAAGCAAAGGAAAGCCTTGAAAGTTGGAGGATTGATTTCTGTGTAACAGACTCTCTCTCTCAAAATGAATAAGATCACCCGAATAACTTTTGCCTTAAAACAGTTAGGTGATATTCAGAATACCTTAGAAGTGAAATTTCTTGGTGTTTAACTTGACGCCTTCCTTTCCTTTCCAACCACATGTTGATCACTTGGCCAATGGATTCTCGAAAACAATATTTCTTTTGAGTAATATCAAGGATCTGATACCTTTTGCAGTGGCTCTGCAGGTATACTACGGGTTTTTTCAATCTGTGGTCTGTTATGTCGTTTGGCATTCTAGTCATGCGGATAGAATTTTTGGATTGAAGAGGAAGGCCTTGCGAGTTGTGAGTGGTATAGAATATAGTATTTATGTTAAACAGAAATTTATTTAATTAAATGTACTGACCATACCATCGCGCTTTATTTTTGTCTTGATGTCTTGTGTATGCAAATATTTCAAAGAGTACAATAACTTCACAATAATTTCGAGACAAGACTTAGAAATAATACATGACCAGATTTTCCAACTACTACTGTTAGTAAATTTTTAACAAAATTACCAAATAAATAAAAAAAACTACCATTTGAGCAATATACATCCAAACTAAAAAGTCTACTTATATCAAAGGCTCGTTATAGCTTCAATGACTCCTAACCATTACCTTCTAAAAGAGCCACTCAAAACTGGCTCCTCATGCATCAACTTTTCACTGATGAGAATCTGGTATTGACTTTCCCTAAATCTGTTTAATATACATTTATGTATACCAAAACCTGTTTTGTTTGTTTTAAAACTGTTTTAAGTTTATAAGCTGTTACCTAATCTAATCTTATTTTTCTATTTATATATTTGTAATTTATATTTGCATTTATTTATTTAACTTTAACATTATTATTTTATTTTAGACTTATGAATCATTGCGATATGTCTTTTGAATGTCCTACATTTTATATATGTTTCTGTGCATTTTTTCTAAATAAATGTAAGTTTGACGAACGTAAAAATGGTTGTATCTGGAGCACAAATAAAGAATTCGAATTTGTATTTCAATTAATATTAAAAACATAGTCAAAAATAAGTCTGTAATACCGGACTACTTACACGCCATAAAATCTGCAGTTCCAAGCTCTAACTTGGGATTATTTGCAAACGACACAGTACCTTTGAAGAGTGATTAAATATTTGATGGTTTAATTACCAAAGCAAACGAAAGCCTTGGAAAATTGAAGAATTGGTTTCTCTGTAACAGACAGATAGTCTGTTATAACATGAAAATCAATATGAATAAAGTTACCCGAATCACTTTTGCCTTAAAACAGTTAGGTGATATTCAGAATGCACCAGAAGTGAAATTTCTTGGTGTTTTACTTAACCCTCCTCATTCTTTCTAACCTAATTGATCGCCTGGCCCATAGATTCTTTTTAGGAATATCAAAGATCTGGTATCTGTTCCAGTGACTCTGCATGTATGCCACGTGCCTTTTCAATCTAATGTCTGTTAGGCTGTTTTAGCCTGGGGCATTCTATATAAATAATAATTCTTGGGTTGCTGATGTAAAACAGAAATTTATTGAATTAAATATATTAGCCATAACATCGCACTTTGGTTTTGAATGTATGCGCACACCAACTAGCAAACATCCCAAAGAGGCAATTACTTTCATAAATACGAGACAAGTCTTATAAATAATGGTAATAGCGAATTTCCTGAAGGTACAGAAGTCACGTCTCTCTACTAACCATTATTGTCAGTAAATTTTCAATAAAACTATCAAATAACTGTAAAGACCTACCATTTGAGCAATATAAATCCAAATTAAGAAGCCTCCTTATTTTAAAGGTTCGATATAGTTTAAGTGACTTCTAAATAATTACCTTCTAAAAGAGTCACTCAATGCTGGTTTCTCATGCATCAGTCATTTAGTGATGAGAATCTGGTACTAACTTTTTATAAATCTGTCTAATATCTATCTGTACTCTATCTTCATTCTTGTGTACACCAACGCATGTTTTGTTTCTCTTAAAACTGTTTTACTTAGTTTATAAATTGTTATCTAGTTTAATATTATTTTTCTGTCTATGTATATGAAATTTATATTTATTTTGATATTATTTAACTTTAATAATATTATTTTATCTTTGAATGAGCGTTAAAGAGCCGAGCGTCATGCGTGACGGCCCAATTTGATTCAATACCCAGGAAAAATATGCTAAACGCGCCAAAAAAATTTCCACTTCAAAAAATAGAAGGAATAAATGCTTAGGTGTTCGCTGCTGGGGCAACTTTCCCTATACTGACATCGTTAGACTACTGATCTTAGGGTAACTGATATATACAAATTTCAAAATATTCCTGTAGATGGTACATGCGCCAACTATTAGTTGTTAATAATGATTCCTCCTTCAGTAGATGGCAACTCAAAATAAATTTGATGGTTAGAGGAGTCATCAGTTTTAAGTATAGGTTGAAATAAATTATAGCAATTAATACGAATTAACAAAACTTACCTTCTTTAACAAATTATTCAACAAAACTTTATTAAAACTGTGTGTCTAATCACCATGCCAATAGTCCGTCAAACTGAATAAGTTATGATATAAATTTGTCACTCCCACCATAAAAAAGGGAAGGCGCTAGATAACTTAAATTATTATTTTCCATAACATATGGAGAATAAAGTTTATAAGAGAGCTTTCTCACACCCAACCTTGCACTACCATCTAAGAATATGTTATATATTTAATTGAGTATGCGTGGAACATTGAGTGAGATGTATGTAAGTAGACATTGACAAGATCTGCATGATCATATGTCAATATTCGGAAGAGAATACGAATGGAAAATAAACAATAATCCTTTAGAGAACAGCTCACAGAACATGTTATTGGATAAATTAAAATACTATAATATCAATGAAGATAGTCATAGACCTGATAAAACTCCTGTGAAAATCGCTTCCGAATCACCTACTTTAACAGCTTCTCGGACAAATGAAACTCTGGCGTTCATCAAGGATCCCTTTCAGTGCCATTACTTTTCCAGATCTACATATGCTGCATTTTTGAACAGTGACCAAATTTTTGATAATTTAATTACCACAGCAAACGAAAGCCCTGGAAGTTGGAGGTTTGGTTTTCCTGTAACAGACTCTCTCTCTCAACATGAATAATCACCTTTACGTTAAAAGAGTTATTCAGAATATACTAGAAGTGGAATTTCTTGGTGGTTTTCTTGATCCTTCCCTTTCCTTCCAACCACTTGTTGATCACTTGGTCAATAGATTCTCTAAAGCACTATTTCTTTTGAGGAATATCAAACATCTGGTACCTTTTCCAGTGGTTCTGCAGGCATACCACGGGCTCTCTTAATATGTGGTATGTTATGCAGTTTTGGACTGGGGATATTGATATTCTAGTTCTGCGGCAAGTAGTTTCGGGTTTCAGACGAAAGAATTGCAAGTTGCGAGTGGTCTAGTTTACTTCACTGAAGTAAAACATAAATTTATTGAATTAAATATATTACCCATAACAGGGTGAGGGGTTTGCTAGTTCCCCATCGGGCGCCTCCCCAGGTGGCGGATAGGGGAACGCCTCACAGATATGTGTGGTGCCGGGGAAATCAAATAACCGGGGCGGACCAAAACTAGCACGCAGCGTCGGACTCAGAATGAGCGGCCATAAAGAAAATATGCAGTAAGATAAGACAGAGATCAGATACTAAATTAAAACCCGAGGCGATAGAACTAATAAGAAAAAGAAGAAATACTGACAGAGATACCCCAGAATATAATACCCTAAATAAGACAACGAAAAAAGAAATAAGGAAAGGCCTAAGAGAAAATTAAACAAACAAAATCCTGGAAACTATAGGGAAAAATAAAGGCATGAGAGTTCTAAGATCGAACCAAGAGAGGGAAAAACAGAAAATTGAAAAAATAAAAAACAATCAAGAAATCCTAATCACAGACAAACAAGAAATTAGAAGGATAATACAAATATTCTACGAACAGCTCTACCAAACAACTATACCAAACCCAAATGGACCACGTAAACACATTACAAACGTAGGCTCAGAAGACATGCCGGAAATATCACCATCAGAAATTAAATACGCACTCCAACAGATGAAAAACGGCAAGAGTCTGGGAGAAGATCGAATAACACCGAAGATGCTAAAGATTGGTGAAAAAAAAATTAAAAGGTACCCATAAAACTAAAGAAGAAATCCTACAACAGCGGTATTCAGCCTGTTTTCACCTACGGCTTGGAAACTATGGCAATAACCCGAAGAGCAGCTGAGCAACTGAGAGTCGCACAGAGTGCCATGAAGAGAGTAATGCTGGGAGTCACCTTAAGGGACAAAATACGAAATGAACAGATACGTGATAGAACCAAAGTGACGGATGTTGTGAAAAGGGTAGCAAGCCTGAAGTGGCAATGTATCGGATATGTGGCGAGACAAGACCCAGATAGATGGACCCAAAGAACGGCACTCTGGAGACCAGGAACAACAAGAAATGTGGGACGACTGAAAAAGAGATGGATAGACGAATCTAGGACTGTTTTTCGAATGACAATTTTCCGAAAGACAGTTCTTAGAAGGACAGTTTTTCGAATGGACAATTATTCGAATGGATAATTATTCGAACGGATAGTTTTTCGAAAAGACAAATATTCTAAAGGATCGTTTTTCGAAAATTTTAAATTAGAGAAAACATAAAGATAATTTTAATATAATTTATTAAAATTGTTTATTAAACATATTATTTACATATAGTTATTAGGGCTTTGCATGGCCCTCCGCTCGCTTCGCTCGCTACGGGGGCTCAATCAACAAGAACTAACCAAGTGCTAAACAAAACTAACCCAAGGCTAAACCAAACTAACCCAAAATTAGGGAAAAAGGTAAATTAATAAAAAACAATAAACAAAACATCTGTCGCGACCGACGGGAATCGAACCTGCAGCGCCGGAATGACAGGCAAGAACGCTACCTTCTACACCACGCACCATGCAGAAATTTTGCTAAAAGGTAAAAGGGACTAACCCAAACTAAACCATCCGGATTCAGGATAGACGATGTCAGAACGGTGGCAGGGGGACAATGGATGCGATTAGCGAGAGATCGCGGGACATGGAAAAACCTGGAAGAGGCCTATTTCCGACAATGGCTGGACACGGGCTGACGAAGAAGAGAAGAAGACCCATAACATCGCACTTTATTTTTGAACGTATGCACACACCAACGGGTACAGAAATCACGTCTCCTACTAACAATTAGTGCCAGTAAATTTACAATAAATTTATCAAATAACTACAAAAAACTACCATTTAAGCAGTATGAATAAGTGTACTTATTTCAAAGGCTCGTTATAATTTCAATGACTTCCTAACCATTACTTTCTAAAAGAGCCACTCAAAGCTGACTCTTCAGCATCAATCTTTTACTGATGAGAATCTGGTATTGACTTTTTAAATCTGTTTAATATCTATCTGTACCCTTGTGTATACCAAAGCCTATTTCGTTACACTTAAAACTGTTTTACTTAGTTTATAAATTGTTATCTATACAAATTTTCAGTCTACATATTTGCAATTTATATTTGTATTTATATTACTTACCTTTAATATTATTATTTTATTTTAGACTTATGAATCATTGTCATATGCATTTTGACTATCCTACATTTTAAATATGTTTTTGTGTATTTTCTAAAAAAATTGAAAGCATGACGTGCGTAAAAATGGTTGTGTTTGAAACACGAATAAAGAATTCGAATGTGAATTTAAATTAATCTTTAAAGAATAGTTCAAAAATAAGTCGATAATACCACTCCCAACACATTCCAGTGAGTTATATGGCTAAAAACAAGTCAAACTATAATTCTATTGAGAGCAATAAAAAGCCATCTCTATTACCGTTCGAAAGTTATCGTAGATAAATACATATTCACACACACTCGCTTTAACCAATTTGTCAACGATTTAGGACATTTTATGTGATTTAAGCAACTATTATTTTTTCAATACTTTTGCCCAGAGCCTAATTTTCCATTGCCTTAAAGGGATCTTATTATAAATATAGAGTGCGATCTCGATGGTGTATAAATATACAATTAAATTTCCCGAACTAAGAATTCACCTGCATGAACATGACCACGTATCAATAACTAAACAATTCTGTAAAATCAATTTTACCATAAAAAAATATATCGCAACTTACCCACCCGGTATATCACCAGACTACGCTAAAACTACGGCAGCCTGACGCCAAGTTTTGAGGTTAGCTTTCAAAATGATAGAAATTTATAAGTTTTTATTCGTTTGCTCGGAGTATGCAGTGAAAAATTAACAAATAATATATTTAAACTATATCTTAATCAACTTACTTACAAAAGAAACTCGTGTTAGGCTTTAAAACTGGTTTAAAACATCAAAATAAGCGAGAACAGTTCACACACAAACACACTTGACTTGCCATCGCGCATATGGACGGTCAGGCCAGCCGAGACAACGGCTGGTGTGCGCATATTAGAATGGAGCGAAAACCGACAAAGGGAGATAATATTAAAACTATTTATAAAGATTATTGTGCTCGGAGCTAGAGTTGCCTAGTTTATCAAGGTAGAAAAATGCAATTGTGATATTATGCATTGATTTACCGGGATTCGAAGTGAGGGGAGAACATCAAATATAATATATGGAGTAGGATAAAACATTTCAATAGGTATTCAAGGATTTCATACCTATTAATAGGTAGGTTCACTATCAAAGTTCTTTAATAAAGAAAAATTACCTATATCAAATATTTATAGTTTGGCGCGTCTTGTGACCTCTTATAAAACAAATATGGTAGTAACTAGCAACCAAAGCGAAAGAAGCGATACTAAAAGTATCGCGTTACTAGGTATAGCCTGGTTACTTTTATGTAAAATGTAATAATCGACATTAGGAAATAAGTAATCTTATTTTAAGTTAACACATTTTTGAATTTCCAATTTTATGAAAATTTAATTATACAGGGTGGCCAAAAAGACGACATCTTACTTTACTTTTGAATGTTTGTTAAAAATATCAACACAACTGCTGGACAATTGAAATGGACCAAGGGAATTTTTAGATTAACTTTGTGGTCAAATATTTTGCGTGTGCAAAATTTATAAGAGAAATTTATTTCCCAATACATCTGTAATCAGTCTCTCTAAGTACTGGGTTTCCACAATATTTTTTAAAGCTTAATTATGTAAACAAAACACCGGACTCCCGGACTAGGAAGGTCGAAAGCAATGCTCACGTAATAGGGGATCGGAATCGAGAGACTGGATTATTCATATTTTGTACGCTTTTCGAATAAGTAACGATAAATTGTTCCTACAAAGTAAATAACGTAATATTATAGTATTGTTTGTTCTTGGAAGTAGGTGTTTTTATTGTTAAAAAAGTAGTGATAGTTTATAGAAGCAGCGGTGGGATCTGCTCTCGTGCCGATTTAACGAAAACTATAATTTAAAAAGGTGATCTGTGTAATGTGTTCTGTTTTGCGTAGGGAGTAAAATACCAAAACTGTATGTATTGAACATTCTAATCTAATATGAATATTGGACTAACGTATAAAGTATTTTTACGTATATTAGTAGGTACAGATTGTGTCATAAGTATTATTGTTTGTTTTACCTAACGAAACGGTAAAATAATCAAATTTTGATATTAGATTTAATGGTAGTCATTAGCTTATATTCTAAAATAGTTGTTAGTTTTGTTTTGTGGACATTTAGAATTCAAAAGAAAAATAAGTATTGACTGCGTATTTAGAGCGCGTTACTAAACTCATCAAGGTTTTTATTCGGAATCGTTTTTTGTTTGCCGTTTATGTTATATAAACAGTCGGACCCTAGTTAAAGTGTTTAAATAGAGATTTTGAAAGATTGTTTATCATATTTGGTGATATAATAATTCGGTGAGTTATAGTATTATTTTAGGAGTCAAGTTTAAAAGCTCTTTAGCGAACGAAAAGTTAAGCAGTTTATCTTTTGATTATATATATTATCGAAGCATCAGATATATATTTAATTAATACATAATTGTATAGTTTATTAGGCTGTTTAATCTATTTCAATTATAAATAATTATATAATTTCTTCTCTCTCTTGTCAAAAATGGGTAAAATCAGATGTGTGTCACCTGTAAGTAGTACAAGTAGCTCTAGTTCTTCCGATTCAACACGTTTTTTTTTTAAGATTAAACCCCAAAATTTTTTCCCAATTAATTAAAAGAAAATTGAACCTAGCTTCGGAGAGTCGCGTTACAAAGCCCGGCCCCTGTCGTGGGGTCGTTTGAGCGCCACCCGTTCTAGCCAGCTAAACGGAAAAAGCTCGGCAGGTGTTGTACCGAGTGGCTAGATCCGCTCATAAAATTAACCGGTTCCTAATTTCGAACTATCACAAAAAAGAGAATAATTATCAACCAACTTAAGAAAACACAATCTAAAAATTTAATGGACAGTATATTTGCTACTAAATTCTTTTTTTTTGCAAACACAGCAACAATCTATCTGAAGAAAATGGTTATATTAAAAAAAAAATGTGGTTGAGTAGACAAAAGAATGTTAAATGACTTAAAGAAATAATAAAATAAACTGAGTACAATATGAAGATTGTACGTACAGAGACCAATTCAGTTGGAAAACCTCAGTTCTATATGCCTTATCACTAAATGCACTAAACTACTTATCAAAGTGATCACTTGGCGCAGACTAAGCTTCTTACAACTAGATATGCGTGCGCTAATAGCTGCACTGATGGTGATAATATGCCGCAATGAGCGGACACAATGATTAGATCAAAAAAACTTGAGAAGTTAATAAAAGCACCAGATCAGATTAAAAATATGGTTAGCTTGATTCATATGATAAAAAGATAACATTCAGAGCAGTTATATCTGCCGACTAATTAATTAATGAAATGAAAAATTAATGAAAAGAATGAAGTTATCCAGCCCGCACTTATCTTTTAAAATGAGAAAACAAATCAAAGCAATTTGAAAAATGTAAATTAAATTAATTAAAATCAATGAGCTACCTCAATTCAATGTGTGATTTATATCAATAAAAGTAAGCGAAGATTAAACATAAGACACAATGAAACATAAAACATATACCCAAATCCCGTCGTCGAACTCTGTCGATGGCCTCTAGTGCGGGAACCACAGCAGTTCTTTAACAGAAGTTCTGGCCTAGCAGAAGAAGTTCTGACCCAGCAGAAGAAGTTCTGACACCGCAGAAGAAGTTCTGGCTTAGCAAAAGAAGTTCTAGCCCAGCAGCAGAAATTGGTTCACCAGGTAAACTACTGGCCCAGCAGAAGGAATTGGTTGATCAAGTAAATTTCTGCCCAGTAGAAGAAATTGCAGTCCTCCAAATAAACTCTGGCCCAACAGAAGGACCCTGAAATAATCCAGTACGCATTAAATGAAGCCCCCTTACTTTAATAAAAAATCATAGACCCCCTTACTTTAATAAAAAATCATAGACCCCCTCCCTCTTTGCATAAATACATCTTCTTTATAAAACAAATTTTCCCAGACAAAAAACCCCATGGACTTACAGTGCAATAAAGCAAATAAAAGAGATATTAAGGTTCCGGCAACTTAAATATAAAAAGATAGATATGAATCACCCCTAAAAGAATATATAACTTCCCCATATGATCAAAATTAAAGTTGCATTAAAATAAAAATTCGGATCAGGTAAAATGGAGTAGATAAGATAACACATGGGAAAAGCAAATGGCGTTATGTGCACAAAAAAAAAATAAAAGGTAGATAAGCAGTCAATTTCATTAATTTAGGCAAAAATGGTAGCGATATTTACCTCAGATTCGGACTTGAGGGTATATTAGAGGAGATTCGACGGTCTCGGTCTTATGGGACGAACGTGGAAGCCGCTATAAATAATGGAAATAAAAAAAATTAGCAAAATGGCGGTCAAGTGCTTCATAGGCCACAGAAAAAGGAATCCAGAGAAAAATGCTTACCTAGTACAGCTTGTAGAGCCCGAATAATCGGTCGTGTCAAAACACAAACAGAAACGCACGAAAAATCCCCTCAAAAGGGTTGTATTATTTCACAATTCGCAAAACGTCCAATTTCTCGCTATAGTGGCAAACGTTTCCCAGGCGAGCAAAACTAAAAAAGACCTCGTTCCCTCTTCCGTCAATTTGCCTTAAATTAAATACGGCGACACAAGTAGTCATGGGCTGAAAACTTGACGAGTGTTTCGATACAAGGAATAATTCTAAGAAAATAAACGCCTTAATTCTCGCTTATTATGGTGATAAATGACGGCGGAAGCCACGAGTAGTGAGCTAAAATTACATTCTTCCAGAAAGGCTAGGAAATGCTCTGACAGAAATAATAAACCTTCAACAATCTAAACCGAGAATGAAAAACGCGCGATACCTAGCCCATTCCTATTATTTTGCAAAAACCTTACAAAAAACTGGTCCGCTGTACCGAACGAGAAATATATTTAAAGCAGAGGTCCAAAAACGATCTCCGGAACATCAACCTAGGGTTCTCAAAAGGTAATAGAATATTCAAACTGAAATTAAATTATGGTTCAATAAGTCAAATGCAACGTATTTGCAGGCTAACTGAATTCTTTAAAAATATAAATCGACAAATCAAGCCAAGTTAACTTAATAATAAGGTACATACATCGCTTATCAACTAAAATAGATAATCACAATCGATTCTAAAAGCTAATACGAATATATAGCTAATCTATACTTAAAATATAGGTAATTTTACATTGAGAAAAGAGGCAATTTCAAGCGAATTATTAAATTCAGAATTAATAAACCGATGAGTGCAAAATACAGCATAGTTTTTCCCTAAATGCGGCATATAAATGAAATTTTAAAATTGGCAAAATCGAACTGTTACACGATGGTATTATAAAAGAAGTAAAAGAGCGAAACGTTGTAATATACAAAATCAAGGCTCTAGAACTTCAACACTCAAATCATCTAAAACTGAAAAGCCAAGTACCAGCCGTAGCTATACACCACCTCTCACGGAAGATAAAGTTGGTAGATTAGAGGCATTGGTAGAGAAACTTATAAGCCACCAAGTAGGAAGCACCCCCAGAAGGGGCCAAATATCAGCCAAACCAGAATGCATTCCAATATTTGCCCCGGAAAACCCAAATTTAAGTTCATCAAAATGGATCGAGAAAATCAAACAATTGGGTATTATAAATGAGTGGGACGAAACCACCATGATTTTTGTTATGCAAAATCGTTTAGGAGGATTAGCTAGAAGATGGTATGACAATTTACCTTCATATCAATGTAGCTGGACTGAATGGAAAGAAGTTGTGCTTAAATTTTTTCCTGAACATCAAGATTTTGCTGTGACATTGCGAACTCTTGTAAATCGATTCAAGTTGCCCGAAGAATCATGGGATCGCTATTATTTCGATAAGATGGAATTGATCAGTGCTTGTGAAATAACAGGCAAAAAGGCGGTGTCGTGTGTCATTGATGGCATTGGTGATGCTACTATCCAAACTGGAGCTAGAGCGGGAAGATACGAGACACCTGATCGGCTATATGCCGAATATTTATCTTCACTTGTGCCAGAATTACCACGGCCTAGTGGCTCAAAACCAGTTAAAGAACGATTGCGTTTTGGTGTGTTCCAACGAAACGAACACAAACGAACCGATGCTCCAAGACTTGCAATATAGTCTAAGCTTAAGTCTATGAAATGCTATAACTGCAAGGGCGAAGGGCATTATGCAAATAAATGTCCCAAGCCTAAGATTTATCAAAAGATTGCCGCAGACAGCCCGTTAAGACTCAACTTGTAGTTCAGCAGTCAAAATCTACTAACGAAACGTATTATTTTGACTGTTGGATTAATGGAACTAATTTTAAATGTTATATCGATTCAGGCTGTAGTGCAGTGCTTGTCAAAGAAGAAGTGGTTAAATTATTAAATGTACCGATTTTTCCAACGAAAATAACCATTTGAGGCTATGGAGGGTAACTGGTTAAGGTTGTTGGCTCTATAAAGGCACATTTGAAAGTAGATCGAGCAGAAGCGGATGTTGAAATGTTGATCGTTCCAGATGAAGTCCAAGATGTGGTTGTGATGGTAGGACAGCCCTTCCTGCATCAACCTCACATAGCCATGATAGTCTGCGGGGAAACTGTAAGGCTCCTACCTGCTGATGAAGATATTAACAGCTGTATGGACATCGAACCCAGGAAAATACCGTTGTGGGCAAAGTGTTCTACGGTTATTCCAGCAAGAACCAAGGCTCTACTTGCAGTTACATCGCGTGACAACTATAATGGGGATGTTTGTTCAATGGGGACTACGAATGTTTCCTGGGAAAGAACATCGTGTAGAGGACTGCATTACAAACTCAGCTAATGGGTTTCTCTCTATGGTGAACCTATCGGATCAAGAGCTTATGGTGAGTGAAAATCAAATAATAGCTAGATCCGTAATATGTTTTGAAGAAAAACCGTTAGACAATGTAGTACATGTTTTAAAAATAAGTGAAAATGGTGATTACTTTGAAATTAGAGATATTTCATGTAACGAAAATCTAACTCGTAACCAAGTACAACTTTTGCTAAATCTAATTAATGAATATCGTGTCTGTTTTTCAAAAAAAACTCTGAACTTGGGAAAACAAATATCTTAAAAATGTCTATACACCTTAACGACGATACTCCTGTCGTCTATAGACCATACCGTCGATCTCACATTGAACGAAAAGTTGTGAGAGAAACGGTAGAAGACTTATTGCAAAATGAAATAATTCGTGAGCCAGATTCTCCTTATTCAAGCCCTATCTTGTTGGTTAAGAAAAAGAATGGGGAACAACGTATGTGTGTCGACATTCGGGCGCTTAACGCTAAAACTGTTAAAGACCGATTTCCACTACCACGCACTGATGACTTTCTAGAAAGTCTGAAGAGTTGCCAATATTTCACTTGTTTGGATTTGGCTAGTGGCTACCACCAGATTGAAATGGAGGAGTCTTCCATTCCAAAGACAGCTTTCATTACCCCTGATGGGCACTATGAATACCTACGAGTCCCATTTGGCTTGTGTAATGCGCCCGCAATATTTCAGCGGACTATCAATACAGTTTTAGGCAATCTGAGGTATGGGAAGGCCATAGTGTACATGGATGATATTTTGTTGCCCAGCAAGGATTTTGAATCAGGACTGTAAATCTCAGGGAGGTGTTTCGAGCATTAGCAGCTCATGGTCTCACTTTGCGGTTGTCAAAATGTAATTTTTTTAAAGAAAGGGTTGAATATCTTGGTCACAAAGTTTCCGAGGAAGGTGTGCAGCCAGGAAAGGGAAAAACTGAGGCAGTTGATAAATTTCCAGTTCCTTCAGATGTTCGTTCTGTTCGTGAATCCTTGGGTCTTGCCAGTTATTTTAGGAAGTACGTGAGGAACTTTGCTACGATCGCTAGGCCGCTAACTTCCTTGACTAGAAAACGTGCTAAATGCTAAATTTGCTTGGGATGTTGAACAACGAAAAGCTTTCAACACTCTTAAAGAAATTTTAGTATCAAGACCTGTACTAACAATTTACGATCCAGAATTACGGATGGAAGTACACACAGATGCTTCCCAATGGGGCATAGGTGGAATTCTTTTGCAAGAACAATCAAATGGCACCATGAAGCCTGTTATGTATTATTTCAAACAGACGACCAAAGAAGAGCAAATATATCACTCCTACGAGTTGGAGACAATGGCAGTTGTATATACTCTAAAGGCATTTCGCATTTACTTAATTGGAATCCAATTTAAGGTCGTTACTGACTGTCGTGCCGTTCGAGCCTCTCTAAGTAAAAGAGACTTAGTCCCAAGAATCGCTAGGTGGTGGCTGAGCATACAGGGATATACCTTCGATGTTGAGTATTGAAAGGGTACGAAAATGAGCCATGTAGATGCTCTAAGTCGCAACCCCACAGAATGTCACGTAAATATTGTAAATATAAATCATGAAGACTGGGTGTTAGCTGCACAAAATACTGATGAGAGGTGTAAGTATTTGTTGAAGGTTTTAAATAAGACACCTTCAGACAAGGAGGAAGAACAGATTCATAAACAATATTGCCTCGAAGAAAATCGATTATACAAGTTAACTCCACAGGGCAAGAAATGGGTTGTTTCTAAATCCATCAGAAGACAAATCTTATTACATTTTCACGATGGAGGTGGTCATTTGTCTGTGGAAAAAACATTGTCAACCATATCAAAATCGTACTGGTTTGGTGGCTTGAGAAGGTATACAAAGAAGTATATTTCGTGTTGTCTTCCATGTTTGTACAATAGGGAATCTGGTGGACGCAAGCCTGGTTATTTGCATCTAATTGAAAAAGTTCCTCAACCATTTGAAACGTTACATTATGATCACCTTGGCCCATACGTTAAATCAAGAAGGAAAAACAGTTACCTAATTGTGATTGTTGATGCATTCACCAAATTTGTTTTCATGAGGGCCGTCCAGTCAACGAAGACTAGACCGGTTATAAACTTTTTGCAAAATATTATTGAAAACTTTGGTGTTCCGCGACGAGTGATCTCCGATCGAGGAAGTTGTTTTACGAGCAAACAATTTCAGGTGTACTGCGTGGAATTGAATATCAAACATGTTCTGAATGCTACCGCTACGATGCGAGCAAATGGACAAGTGGAGCGATTTAATCGCACGATTCTTGCATCCTTGTCCGCTTCTACGAACGTTGAGGATAGATGGGATGAGGCGGTATCAAAGGTGCGATGGGGTTTGAATTCGACGACGAATTCAACTACGGAGAAGTCACCCTATGAGTTGTTTTTTGGATATGCTCCTAGGGGTGTTGCCAATTCTGTCCTCGCCAACGAGGTAGAGCTAGATTCTGGCAAGGAACGAAACTTGCTAGAAATACGAAGGGCTGCTAAAGAAAAGATTGACCAAAAACAAAGCGAACGTAAAGCTAGGTTTGATAAGCAACGATGCTTAGGTCGAAAATTTAAAGTAGGAAACCCTGTGCCAGTTCGAACTTTTCCTACAGGTAACCAGGGCGAAAGCAAGAAACTTTTGCCTAAGTTTAGTGGCCCATACGAAGTTACAAAGGTCCTTGATCACGATCGTTTTATTGTCGAAGACCTAAAGGGCTCTTCTCGATCGCAGAGAAGATATAGAGGAGTTGTATCCCTCGATAAGTTGAAGGCCTTCGAAGTAAAAGTGAGCTCAGAATCCGAAGTGGATTCAAATGAAGATTAAAGCTTAAATACGATTTTAAGCTGACGTTTAAACTTGTTCATTTATTTATAGTTTTCAGGTTGTAATTATAATGTATAATGATGTATGTATGTAAGTATGTGAGTACGAGTATACATGTTGCGTAGGTACCGACACTAATTTAAGTGTGTCTGTATATGTATGAGTTTGTATATTTACAGATCTTTGTTGATATAAAGGGATCCCTTGGTTGAAAATATATTTATCGTTTAAAATTGTTATTTATGATATTCTGCACATTTATCTGATTTTGAATTGTCATTAAGCTGTGACCAACACCAAGTCTTCCAAACATAACTTAGTCTCACACCTATTTTTCTATTAAATAGGTTAAAACATCGAATGGGATCATTCCACGTGGAAAACAGTAGCATGGCCGACTGTAAACAAAACACCGGACTCCCGGACTAAGAAGGTCGAAAGCAATGCTAACGTAATAGGGGATCGGAATCGGATAGTATTGTTTGTTCTTGGAAGTAGGTGTTTTTATTGTTAAAAAAGTAGTGATCGTTTATAATTACCATTTTTTTAGTTAATAAAGCAAAAAAATCGGTGTGCAGATAAGACCACACTACAGAAGTGAGAAAACTACATTTTTCAAACAGAAAAGAAACAATAAAAAATCACGTGGTTGAGATTTATATTGAGTTGAAATTTATATTATGAAATATATAAGTATTTTTTTGTGTTCTATATTCCTAAAATAGATTTTTTAAGCGGAAAATAAAAAATCACCAATTCGGCATTTTCAATGGCATTGATTCGATTCGTTGGGATGTTGTACTCGTAACCATTGAAAAAAAAAGGCAGGATTAATATTATGAAAAACAGGACATTTTTGTGTTCTGTAGGTATCCGCAAAATAAATTTTTCAAACCGAAAATAATAAAAAAAAAAGATTTTTCAAACGAAAAATTAAAAAAATCACCAATTCGTCATTTTCAGTCGCATCGATTTGATTTGTTCGGATGTTGTACTTGTAACCCTTGAATACACTAAGGCGATATTAATATTAAGTAGAAATAAATATTTTTTGGCGTTCTGTATCCACAAAATAGATTTTTCAAACGCAAAATCAAAACAATCACCAATTCGGTATTTTCAATAGTATCGATTCGATTTGTTGGTACATTGAAATGAAATGAAATGAATTTATTGATGTCAGTAAAATGAAATGAAATGAAATGAATTTATTGATGCCAGTAAAATTGTAAATTTCTTACACAAGTCAAAAATAAAATATACATCACAATACTTAGTTAACATAGAACATTTTGTTGGCAGGAATCATTGATACCTATTTAACATTACCTCATCCTAAAAAGTAAGTATCATAAAATTCTTGACTCAATAACTACTTTTTTACAGTTACTATAAACCTTTTTTATTTAAATCCCTAATATGTTGAGGAAGATTATTGAACATATTTGGTCCAAGTCTGGTGCCAATACATCACCTTCTCAGTCTTACATAGTTTGTGTTGATGTTACATCTATTTCTCGTATCACAACTGTGTTGGCCGTGATGAAAAGTGTAGCTATCTAGGTTTCTCTTCACATAAGTGACACAAGCCAATATATACATAGACGGTAATGTTAGAATATTTAAGTTGATAAATGCATCCCTAACATCTTCTCTGTAATGAAGACCTTTTACTACCCTAACTGCCCGTCTCTGCAACTTAAAGATCCTACTTGCCTGTGGCGCATGTCCCCAGACAGTCAGTGCATAGTTACAGTGTGATTGGAAAAGAGAGTGATAGGCCATTAAGATCACGTCGCTTCCAACGGTTTTTTTTGTGATTTTGTAGAAGAAAAATTGAGGTTGATAGTTTACTTGATAACTTATCTATGTGCTCATTGAAGATAAGGGTCCTGTCCAAATATACCCTGAAGCCTAACACTCTCACTTCCACTGTCCTCGCTAGGTGTCGCTCCTCTTAGACCAAATATAATTATTTCTGTTTTGCTTAAGTTAAGGGACATTCTGTTACCCATGAACCAATCCATCAAATTACTCTCTATATTCTGCATATCCCACAACAAGTCGGGCTTCTCAGTGTGCTTTGTCATTGCTGTGGAGTCATCAGCAAAGATAGTAAGTTTATACTTGTGGCTGCTTCCAGGTCATTTATGTAAATTAAAAACAACAGGGGTCCCAAGATGGATCCCTGTGGCACACCATGTTTGACATCCAGCACACCCGAGAAACCCCCCCGCAGCAAAAGTTTGCTGAGTGCGTCCTGTCAAGTAGCTCTCTATCAGCCCAAGGCATTTAGCCCATAATACTTCAGCTTTAAAAGCACATACTATAATAGTCAAAAAAAATCAAAATCAAAATAGTTTATTCATGTCAATACAATTTCTTGTTAACCACGTCAATAATTTACCACAATAATATAACTATAATATAACTGTCAATAAGGCTTATTAAAATATCAAAAAATTAGAATATTCGGTTGAACATATTAAAAATGGTCACCACAAAAAAAAACATTTACGGAAACACCTTAAAATTTAAATTAAAATAAACAAGTAGGCCCTTATTGGGCACCATTTTAAAATATTTGATTACAGCACAATATTCGGTTGAACATATTAAAAATAGTCACAACAAAAAAAAACATTTACGGAAACACCTTAAAATTTAAATTAAAATAAATAATTAAACCCTTAATGGGCACCATTTTAAAATATTTGATTACAGCACATAAACTCATCACTACTATAAAATACATTTCTAATTAAAATCTCTTTTCAGAAAGACTTCAGTTTAGTTAATGAAGAGCTTCGCACATTAGGAGGTAACTTGTTATAAAATTTTATGGCAAGGTGCTCAGGCTTGCACTGGAACTTCTTCAGCCTGCAGTATGCAGTTACAAGGTTATCTCTTCCACGTGTTGGATAATCGTGTATATCACCGTGATAAACAAAATTACTTTAATTTTTCTTTACATAAATAATACTTTCCAGGATAAATACACTCGGAAAAGTTAGCATTCTAAGGTCTCTAAATGCTCCCCCTTAGTGAGAGTACAGCATCAGATGTTGACCTGCCAGATTTGAATCCAAACTGGGATTCAGTAAACAAACCGTTTTCCTCAAAATGAGAGCAAAGTTGCGTTTTTAGCAAAGACTCAAAACCTTTTGAGAGCACAGGTACCAAGGCTATGGGTCGATAATTACCAACATCATTACAGTCATCCTTCTTGAATATAGGAACTACCTTAGATTTCTGAAACAGCCCTCTCTGATACACGTGTTTATAATAGGTTTGTTCTAGCAGCGATTTCAAACGGTTCCAAACCGTACGGAGTTTGCGCATAGCCATATAAGCGACGCTTATATCGTTATGCGCAAACTCCGGACGGTTTGAAACCGTTTGAAATCGCTGCTAGAACAGACCTAATGTGAGTGAGTGGCACAATCAACGTTTCCATCAATTTCTATAATAACAGAACATTAAACCCATATATATCTCTGCTTTGTTTGGTTTTTAGTTTATTTATTGTGTCTGGCACCTCTATGTATGAGACTTCTCTGAAGGAGAAGACATCAGCTTGAGCTGCTTTATTAAAAACATGCAGAAACTGTTCGGGTTTAATTTCAGTTTGCGGCAGACTGTTTAGCATTGTGGAAGCGACATTTGAAAAAAAATTATTGAAGTCATCTGACGAAATATGGCTCGGTGCTGTCTCTTTCTTCGATCTGCCCTTTAGTAATTTGCTATCTGCCAGTCTGCCTTTACCTTATTTTTAGCGTTGTTCAAGAAATCAGAGTTTGCCTTAAGTTTTGCGTCATTGACAGCTTTACGGTATTGTTGTCTATACTGATTGCGAAGAACTGCCAATTCAGGCACCCTTGCTGAATTGTAGAGATCATTTAAAAATCCTAAGTGCTCTCTCATATCATTAAGAAAATGACTGTACCACCTGACATTTTTGTTTTTTCTATCATTTAACAGGAAAAGTTCATTAGACAGTCGCTCCTATCATTTGCATTAATATCAACTGCTTTCACAAAATACCAATCAGTGATATTTAAAATATGAAATAACTTACTTGTGCCTAAATCAGTTATGGCTTGACATATTACCTTACTTTGGTCATTGGTTCGCTTAACTATCTCTATAGCTACATCGAGTTGCAGTGCTCGACGATCCGATGCTACGATGTCTGCTAGACTTGTTTTAAAAGTTAACATATCTACAAAATTTACAAATATATTATCCAGATATGCATTTTGCCTAGCATTTTCTGTGATCTGTTGGCTGAAACCAAAAGAATTTAGCAGATCTGAGAGATTTTACTCCTTGCCACCATTTATATTAAAATCCACATTAAAATCACCTAAAATCATAACAAATTTAAAATCGACTGTTAACATCGACAGTTACCACATCTAGTACAACATTTAGACAATCTACAAACACATTAAAATCACCAGATGGGGGCCGGTACACCTCGACGACAATAAGGTTAAGGTTCTGGACTTCCACTGCTGCAAGTTCACAGGACATCTCCACAGATATGTCCACAATGTACCCTCTCTCGATGCACTTGATCTCATTTTTCAGCAAAACATCCACCCCACTGTGAGTACTGATTATCCTGGAATATTGGGATGCTAATCTATAGCTTGCAAGTTGTAGAGTAGATATTTCTTCGCTTGTCATAAACTGCTTCGAAAAACATAGTATATCGTACTTGTTTTTATTTTTTTGCAATAATACCTCAACCTCTACAGTTTTGTTTCTTAGAGATCAGACATTCTGCTGGATTGCACTTATGTTCTCAAGTTCTCCATTAGATTTTCCCTCAACACTGGGCGGCTTCGTACGGGGAGAACATTTTTTAATGACTCCTTTGGCCCAGATTTCAGGATACATCACTGTGTCCTTCATTTCTGCTACGACTTCTAACTTGAAAGAACTTTTGAGGTTGTCTCTTCTTGCTTTCATTTTGTATGCTTTGCATGTCACATTCAAAGTGTCTTTGAGGTGCTCCTCTGTCTCTCTTGGGTTGAGTCCAGACAGAAACAGGTATGCTTTTGTTGGCTTTGCGACCTCCATTCCGAAGTCTAAGTTTGTACCTCGACCTGAAGCTGGCCTCGCTTGTTTGGGGAAATTTCTTCTACCAGATTTTGTTTTTACTGAAGTCCAAACCGCATCGTATTCCTTGTCGGTTTCAGGGTTGGGTTCTCTTAATTTCTTCTTGTATACGTTTTCCTTATGTGTCTAGATCTGGTTTTCTTTTTGAAGATCATTTTTTTGAAATTCAGTTTGCGAATGACTTGCAACTTTGGAAATGAAAACATCGTCTTCTGCGCCTGCGCTGTTTTTGGCGTTGACAGGTATGATCGCTGTGGTTGTATTTGAACTATTTTTGACAGTGTTGTGTTTCGGAGCACTTGATATCGCGTCATTGCAAATGTTGACCTTGATCACAAACAGGTGGCACCTTTTGAGAACAATTACACAAATAATTCACAACATCCTAACTAATTTAACACACACCAGCAGCAAAACTATTCAAATTTTACACCAAGACCCCAATGGTCAACACAAGAAAACTTTACACCAAGGCCTCAATGGTCAACACAACAAAGTTTTACACCAAGACCCCAATAGTCAACACAACAAAACTTCACACCAAGACCCCAATGGGGATCCCAACCAATTAATATCCAACCCACGAATTTACCGCCAAGGAAATTCCCCACCAATCAAGATGTTTTTGGAAAACCTCAAAACGTTTTTCGTCCTAATCAAACGCCCATAAATCAATTGCCAAAACCTACCCCAATGTCTACGACATCTCGTATTCCTTCTATGCAGAGCCATAGACAAAATTTCCAAAATCAAAGTTCAAGGCCTAATCCCATATTTGAAGAATTGTATTCTCAAGAATACCCAAACGAAGATTTTCCGCAGGAATCCCCTCAAGAAAATCTCCCAGAGCTAGATAATTACCCCAATTCTACGATGCTTCCAATGCCAACAATGACGACCAGGCCTATTTCGCAAATAGTCAAATTTCCGAGGAAATTGAAAATTTTCCCGATCCAGGGCCGCCAGATCAACAGATCTAGTAGAGATTAATATCTCATCAAATAATACTTTCCCTTATGTCAAAATAAAATCTCTCTATAACAACGACGCTATTCCAAACTTCAAAAATATTTTATCATACTATCAATTCTTTGGAACACAAGTCTCATTTTCTAAAGGTAAAGTAATTTTTGCGATTCACGCACCAATTTTGAGATCAGAAACCTTCATTTTCCACCACCTCTATCCTATCATCCAAAATAAGACCCTTGTAGTTCCAAAATACCCCTACCAAGCACAAGCGAGAGACAAAATACAATTTGAACTGAAACAACACCCTACTGTCAATTGCCGTGCTGAGGAAATCCACCTGGAAGAACCCTTAGTCGAACAAGTGTCGCAAGAAGAAGTTTTGGGCCTGCCCGCAAACAACACACAAATATTTTCCAAATGTGGCTCAGATCAAAATCTAAAAACCGATCTGCCCACGCTTATCAGAATCCCGAGGAATTACGAAGTTATGGTAGAAACAAAGAAGTTCATAAACAACTCCAAATTTAAACAGGGAACACCACTAATCCTATCAGAAATCCGCATCGATGCTCTCAAGAAATCACAATCCTACAAAATTGCAAACCTTAGCAAAGTCAACTTCGAGGAGATATTCAATCTAAAGGACTCAATATATACACTGCAGCCCACCGAAGAAATCGACGAAAATGATGCCGAGTCAATCACATGGAGAGCTATTCCTATCACCACACTAAAAATAGTAGTAGCAACCACCCTGTATATATTATCTAAGAAGAAGATACAAAAATGGATTTCCAGAAGGTGTCAATCCAAAGGAACAAGCAAAAGGAAATCCGACGAAGCTTCCAAATTGGATGAAGAAACGCACCCAAACTCCGTTATGTTCGCTTCTTAAGAAGGGAGGAGTTACATGTACCATTCCTGCTGACCTGGACCAGACCGTGGAGACTGCAACCGCAGCATAACCTAGCTTATAAATATATGTAGCTTACCTATTTGTGTCATTCCATTGCTTGCATTCATATTGTTAGTCTTAATTTAAAAATAAATTGTTTTTAAAAACGGATTTTAACGTCGGACACATTTAATTTATGCGTTATTCATAACCACTACCGAATCAGCCGGAACAAATTTTATCATTTCACCAAAATGGTCTTCGAAATCATCCGAATTCATGTCCTCATGGTAATCTCCCTTCCGGCACGACTGAAAGGTTAGCAAACCTTCTTTTAAAAACCCGTCTTCGCTTCCAATGTGTGCAATTATTAGTCTCTTCCTTTTTCGCGAAGCACATTAATACCCGTTGACAGGCTTTCCATGAAAGCTTTGCGGGCACTGGTTATATTCTTGTCTTGGCAAATTTTTTGTACTATATAAGCTTTATTGATCCACGTCTTATCAAGATAAGTTTTTTTTGCTCCCTGCGGTACTGCTTTATAGTTCTCAAGTATCTTCGTCGCCTCAAACAATTTCATGGCTTTCCAGTAAAAGTGCTTTTCGGTTATGCTTTTCCCAGACAAAATCCATATTTTTAAAGTTGGCCATAAGAATTTTCTAGAAATCAAAGGAATACTGCCATCTTGGCCAAGCTCAATCAACATTTTATCTAGGGTGGGTATTTCTTTTTTTAAATAAAAAGAGTGAACTTTTCTTCGAATTACACATTTGGAGTCTTCATCAATGACTTTTGCTGTTCTTCCTGGAATTTTCTTGGGAGGTTCCACTTGACCTGCTACCTTTCTCTCCCGCAATAATTTGAAAACGGTGGACTTTCCAATTTCAGTCATTCGGGGACATCGTTCAACAATTTCTTGTACAGTAAAATTAGAGTAATCTTGTTTTATGCAATCGTGTACATTTAAAGTAATAACTTGATCACTCACTGATAGTGGATAATTATTAGAACATCTTTTCGTTGGAGCGCATGTCGCCATTTAATATTCTTATAATGCTGTTAACACTATGGCATAACAGCAAATACTAACATGTTTAAAACACCATTAAGAAGTATTTAAAATATGTGTCTTTATTACCTGTATGCAAACGGACTACATTGATTTAAAAGGATCATAAATGTAATCTGTAGAGTAACAAAACCTCATTAGCTTATAACAGTCCGATTTGACCAGTGTAAAATATTTTTAAATTTCATTTTATATGCTGCATTTAGGAAAAAAATGCTGTATTGTGAGGTAAGAATTATTGAAAACAGGTCAATACTCTTCGGTTAATTGATTCGATTTGCTGTCAATAAGCTTAAGGTTGCCGCATTTATTAATATAAATTAATTTTATTCTAAAGATAGGTTAACGATATATTTGTATTAGCTCTTATAACACTGTTGTTGCCTTGAGAAACTGTTTTGATCATCCCTTTCTCTTATGTAGCCCCCAGGCACTTTGTGACTAAGTATATTTATTTTAGTGGATAAGCGAACCACAGATCGCTTAGGTTTGATCAAGTCACACTAAAATAGGATATTATGTTATTAGTATAACTTTGCTTAATTTATATTACATTACCGTAGAACGGCCTGCAAACCGTTCTACATCTTTAAGAATTGTGTTAATAAAACCTGCTTTTAAGCTTCATTAGCATTAGATCCGTCAAATTCATATTTTATTTTCGGTTTAAATATTTCATAACTCTTGAGAACTTCTGATAAAACTTTTTGGGACCTCTGGCTGGTTTCAGATATTTATATTTATCTTTCCACGCGGCCTGCTGCAATGTTCGCAATATTCGGTTGGTACTGTTGGCGGCACTGGGTAGTAGGAATGTGCTATTTCCCATAATTGCTGCTGTCGATTTAGATTTTTAAAAGTTTATTGTTTTATTGGGGAATATTCTTTAGTATTTCTTGAACAATTTAATTTCAGCATATTAATTGTGGCTCCCGCCGTCGTTTTACAATCATAATAAACGGGAACTAAGTCGTTTATTATCTTAGAATTATTCCTCGTATCGAATTGTTAGTTTCGTTAGACGCCCTACAATTTTTTTCCCCTCTCGTAGAAGTGAGAAAGACAAATTGACTGAAAACTGAAGATTTCGTTCTTCTAGAAATACCCTTCGAGGCAAAAAGAAGGTTTGCTTTAGTGTAGTCATAGTGACTCGACATTTAGTATTGTAATTTTATACTACCCTTCTTTGGGGATATTGTGTTGGTTTCTGTTTGTGTTTTGACACGACCGATTTATCGGAATTTAACTACTGCACTAGGTAAGCATTTTCTCTGGAATTATTTTTTTTCTGTTGCTTGTGAAGCACGTGGACGCCATGATGCTAACGACCTTTTACGTTATTTCCAGAGGTTTTCGAGCTCATCTTACCAAAACCGACACGGTTGATTCTCTAGCCACCCTCCGTCAAAAGCGAGGTAATTATTGCTACAGTTTTTTTGTCTAATTTAACGATTGAATTGCTTTATCTGTGTTAACCTTTTTTTTGTATATTTTCCACCATTTGCTTTGCATTCTATGTGTTATCTTATCTATTCCATTTTCTCATATCTGAATTTTTATTTTAATGTGACTTTAGTTCTGATCATATGAGGAAGTTTATATTTTCTTGTAGGGGTGATTCATGTCTATCTCTTTTTTATATTTAAGTTGTTGGTACCTTCTGTATTTCTTTTATTTGCTGATGGCCATTGTTAAGTCCACTGATAATCTTTGGGGGGGATTTGTTTTATAAAGAAAGTATATTTATGCAAGGGGGGGGGGACTATAGTATTTTTTTCATTGAAGTAAGGGAGCTTTGTCTAATGCGTATTGAGTTATTACAGGGTTATATCACCTGGCTACAAATCCTATCTCCGGGCCAGTCCTATCTCCGGGACAATCCTATCTCTACCTGGCTACAAATCCTATCTCCGAGCCAGTCCTATCTCCGGGCCAATTCTATTTCTGGGCCAAACCTATCTCCGGGCTACACCACAGCCAATTTTATCACCGAGTCCTCTGCTCAGTGCTAGTTCTACCCTCGGGGCCAGTGCCATAGCAGTACCTACAGGTGCCCGGAGCCTTCACCAGAGGGACTCCTTACCTCCACTACTGAGTGTGACGAATCGGATCTAACGGGGTATCGTACAGAAGCATTTATCTTTATTATCTCTTTTTTTGTGATTAATTATAATGAATTTTGCACTATAGATTGTGCCTTAAAAAAACCAAGTTTCATTATTCATTTATGTTTCTGACCGATTGATGTAGGCGCTTAACTTTCCTTTTTTAATATAAAACAAGCATTGACAGCCGAGCTTTAAGATAGTTTTCAATAATTTCATTCTTTTTTTTATTCATTTATCGGGTCAATAGATTTAATTTTTGTGGCCATTTATCACTACCTACTATTATCACTACATTTATAATTGGTGCAGCTACTAGCGCACGCATACGTAATAAGCTTAGGTAAAATCAAAGTGATCACTTCGGATTGTAGTGTTTAAAGCATTTACTTGTAAGGCATACGGTACCGAGTGTTAACCACAGAATTGGTCTCCGTACAATCACCATATTGTACCACTACTATTAAGTAGAATCATTTGACATTCCTTTGCGTTTAAATAGCCAAAAGTTTTACTGTAATATTGTTGCTGTTAAAAAAAAGACTTAGTACCAAATAGATTATTCTTTAAATTATAGATTGTGTTTTCTTGTGAAGTTAAGATTCAGTTCCTTTGTTTGATAAGCGTGCCTAGCAACCAGGTACAACACCAGCGGAGCTTTTAGAGTTTAGTTGGGGAGAACTGGTACGACTCCACGACCGGAGCCGGGCGGCGTAAACACGGCTCTCCGGTGCTAGGTTTGTTTTTAAATAAAATATTTACTTGCTAACTTTTATAGGAAAAAAACGTGTTGCAAGCTATCCAGAAGGACTGCAGGGGTAAAAATTTACCTAGGTCTATGGACGACCATGAAATTCAGCCAAACTGGACGGAATTCCCTATTTTATTACTCTATACATTTCTGAATCAGACTATAGCAAAACAAATGGGACTCGAATGTCAGTAAAAGGTGATTTTTTTATGGTGATATATTCAATCGGTTGCTATCTTCATATCTCTTAAAAGTACTTTTAGTATATATTCCTCCATTCCCAATTTCACCATTGGTTCCACCATCGGCAAACAAATACTTGTAAACTAACGTAAGCATTTCATGGTTTCGACCCCTTTCCATTGCGAGAAATTACTCAAAAGCCATTCGTACTTTTCTCAATTTGAATGCAATAAGTAGATTTCATTTGAAATCAATATCTCAAACGGTTGAAAGTTCCCAAACAGCAACAGTTTTTCTTCGTCGATCAAAATTTTAAGATATTCTAAAGCCAAAAAAGTACATTTCGTTGACGTTATGTATAAAAGAAATATGTAAATACCTTTTAATTTACTAGCGGTTTTACTGCCGATGGATGTCAAAGTCAGAGTCAAAATCTGCTTTGTTGTCTTAAGTAGAAAAACTTGTTGAGAAAGCGTTAAATACACATAACTCAAAATTATGACGTTATAAACTGAACAATATTAACAATATTAAAAACCACAGCCTCAGAGTCTGTCATAAACTAAGAAAGCATACTAAGAGTAAAAAGTGTTAAATTTTAAATCAAGAACAAAGCACAGAACACGTCAAAAACCAACAAAGAATAAACACAAATTATATCACCAAGAATCTGTTGTTAGTATCCTACAATGTCCTGAACAATTTGAAACTTTTATTTTTTCTATAAAAAAAGGTGGGTGACTATAAAATTTGATAGTCTCATAAATTAATGAACTCTTTGTTAAAGCCGATTTAGGGACTGCTAAGGGAAGATTTTCAAACTGACGTATTTGGTAGGGCCCAGACCTGTTAGGCACAGAAAATTTTTTATGATTTAAACCTAGAGTTTCAAGTATAAATAATGCCACCAAAGTTAAATTTGTAATGAAAGAAACAAAGGCCTGCAATGATCTCTAGATCTCGCCTTGTTGAGATAGCTAAGCGCTCCCTTCTGGCAAACGAGAACCGAAATAAACAGCTGCTGGTCGCATCTAAGCTGAGTCTTCACGAATGAGTCCAATTCTCTGGATACTACTCGCAGAGCATTGTATTGTATTTTGTATTTGTACACGTGAGCGGGTCCAAATAGGACCCTCCACTGCGACCCTTGGTCTATTCTGGCTCACATCTGTGTTTTGCACTATGCCAGAGGTTCGATCCTTTTCAAGAAATCGAACAGCTTTCTGGGGTGGATGGTTTTCAAATCTGCAAGTGTGATTTGAGTATTTCCAAAGACTGTTGTCTGGGTCTTTCCATTGCTGGACAGTGGCATATAACATGCTCCATTGTTTCTTCGTCCTCCAGAGCATAGCAAGCAGATGAAAATCTTGAATTTCAGGCGTAAATATAATCGTGAAATTTTAATTTCTCATCCAGAATAATTCCCAAGAGTTTAACATGAGTGATGCTCTCTATTATCTGATTATACTATATAGAGATAGAAGTTAGTGGGAATTTAAGAGATGTTGTTTTTTTTTTCAATATTAAATCAAAGAAAGTTGAAGTCACACTACTTTTTGACACACTCAATATCATCCGAAACTGTGAGTTGCAGGTCGCTAGTCACATGCCCATGCCATAGAATTGTAGCATAATCAGAAAAAAGTGTGATTTTACCTTGAATATTTACAAAGGCCAGGCCATTTATATAAAGCAAGAAAAAAATTTTACATAGTACTGATTCTTATGGAACACCCCAAGAAATAGCTCCAGTCTTTGAACGCTTCTTGTTGCACTGGATCAGCTGTGACCTCCTGGAGATGTAGTTCTGATATCAATGAAGTGTGCTACCTCGAAAGCCATATCCTTCAAGTTTCAACAGGAGTGTTCTGCAAACCACACAATCGAGTGCTTTTGAAAAATCGCTGAACGCTACCGCCGCTGCATCGCCGTCATGAAGACGTTAGTAAACACTCTCAAAAAAAAATATAGCGTGGTCAGAACACTTTGATTTTTGGAAACCAAATTGCGTCTTTCTGAAGTGTTAAACTGAGAAAGGTGTTCCTTTATTTGTACTTTCACAAGTTTTTCAATAACCTCTGAGAGCGTAGAGCCTAGGGAGATTGGGCGGACAATGGTTGGATCACCTGCATCTCTACCATCGTGAATAGGTGTAACCAGAGCCGTTTTTAGGCTGTCTGGAAATGCACCTAATGGAAATGGAAATAGAAAATGGAGTCTGTACCAAGATTTGCAGGACACAATCAGGGACATTTTTCAAATCCTTGGCTGATTTACCGTCCAAGCCTGGCGAATTTTTATTCTTTATGTTGACAATGTTTTCCTTATTTCTTGTATATTGGTGCGATAGAGTACAAATGCATCAGGAATTTACCCATTTTGAAGGTAGCTGAGACGATCATTTGACTGGTTTAGATCAGAGGTTAGTTTTTCTGCAACAGAGAAGAAAAATGTATTGATTTTTGTTTGAGGGGAGCTGTTCTTACCTCTTAAGTTATTTATTATTTTCAAATTAGCTTTATTTTTATTACGAGATGGATTCATTTTTTTATTATAACACATTTCTCTTGCTCGTTTTAGTAGGTGTCTATACGAGCGCCTGTACTTAGTAACATAGCATTTTTGTGCCTTTTTTATGGCACACTAAATGAAGATCCTATGGCACTCGACAAGCGGTGTGTAAAACGGTTCTTAAATAGCTGCAGGCTGAGTATCTTATAAAGATGGTTTTTGGATCATTACACACTAAACTGTAACAAATTGGTGCATTTTCTTCAATGTATAATTTTTTTATAACAAACAGTGGAAACTTTTAATTTGAGGTAGGACGTGAGAAACTTTTGGACTCAAATACAATTATTAAAGCAGATTAAAAACGCTAATCCTCCAATCAGTTTTGTAAATACTGCAAATATTTGAAATTACTGCAAGCAAAATGTTTTCTAGCGTATACATAATTATCTTAACTATCCTGTCGAATCTCTAATTATTATTTAGCTACTTCTATTGTGAAAACCTGCTAACAAAATATATGTTGTGGGAGAATCGGAAACTGTTATTTATTAACATTAGGCAAAACATATGGCATCTTCATTAATCATCATTATTTTCTAGTAATCATTGTGGTACGACATCAATGTAATTGGAAACATCAATATTTTACTTCCGGCAACATGCTATACTTATCAGAGAGAAATTTACTTGTTTAGTAATACGCCCAGTGCCCAGTGTTCCCATTTTGAAGATATATCCTAAGCCTTAGGCAAATACAGTTTAGTTTATGGGTTAATAATTGCTATTACCTGTGTTAATGGTCTAAATTGGCTTAAATCATTTGATGCCTATTTTGATAGTAATTGTACATAATATAAACTGAGGCTACTACAATCGCTGCAATTTTTATTTATCAAAGGATTGGCAGAAGCAATTATTTTATAAGAAGATATCTATTAGAACATAACATGTGAATCAACGGAGGCTATAGTTGACTGCAATAAAAGTGTATGTCGATTGCGGCCATAAATGCCTTCGATTGCGTAATATTAGCTGAGGATCACAATAATTTCTAGGTGTAAATAGATCTAAAATGTTTACTTAGAAATTCCTCTATAGCAGGTAAATATATTTTTGTTTTTATTTCTCTCGGGAAGCGCTCATCAGTTGTATTGCGATATGATTTTACCAAATATTATACGTATACAACAACATTTTGTGTCATTGACGGTGCTTCTTCTAGTGCTTGGGTGAAGAAACTACATTTAATTCTCGAACCTAGGGAAACTGTAAAAACTGTCGATAGCTCTTTACTTAACAGATGACTTAATGCTAGTATTGCTGCAAGTGAAACATGTGAATTGACTGAGATACGTGAAAAGAATTGTGCCAAATCCCATCAAATAAAGAAAGAAGCGTAAAGATGTGAGTTGTACCAAATGTTTCAACGAAGGCGACAAGAACTTAAGCCGAAAAGTTTACACCACGCATAAAGAGCAACAAGTATCTACACAAGAAAGTCTGAAGCAACGGTTCACTAATGACGAAACCCATATAAGCTGTAGCATCACTAGACTTTGAAGGGTTTTATCATCTATGTAGAGCTTCAGATAAAGTAGAATTGATAAAAAGCAAGTACCTACTTATGGAATCCCAGCGATTACATAAATGGAGTCATAAGTGGTCGGGATAAACAATTATTTCTTAAATCATTTATGACCACAAAGGCGGGGGTGGTAAATAACTTTATAATTAACCCCTTTAATTAGTGGACTGTATTAAAATAGGGTGGTGGGGTTGTATACATAGGTTGTGAATTGAAACATGGATTCTAGGTATTATGTACTTTACTAGTGCAATAATTAATTTGCATTAAATATGATAAATATATACAATACTCTCTAACTACTTTCAAGCATTCATTCTTTCACACATAAAACTAAATAAGTACTGTACATATGGTTAATTATTATTAAATGTCTTACAAAACTTCTTGCTTATTTAAATCCAAAATGAACTCTTTCTTTACTGACTTTAATTGAGCTTTATGTTAATTCAAAATTTCAACTGACTGTCTTTTCGTTCATACTAAATACATCCTACTTTCCATCTTTTTGGAAGATGGTTATATATTTTCCTAGCAGTTTGGAAAGCTTACAGTTTGGACCTGAAATGCCCAATCTTGCTCCTTTCGCTAGTTTTGAACCATCTGTGTACCACAGCGGTGCGTTATTGGCCTCAGGTAGTTTTTTACTCTCCCATGATTGACGGTCATCAATAACCACTGCGAATGGGATATCTAGGTCTATGAAGATGCAGGTGACCAGTCAAATCTCCAATTTGCCTATTTGGAATAGCATGTGAGCATTGATAATCGCCTCCCTATTCACACTGAGATGAAGAGGAGGTATGTTCAGCAGTACCAAAGTTTACAGAATAAGTTGCCTCACTCACTGTCGGAACTTTGATGCATTGAGATCACAAGCGTGCCGCAGATACCTGCATATTCTGTAAACTGTGTACTTTGTACCTTAAATACCGGTGATCAACTGTGTATGCGTATGCTGCGGCGGACGCTGTTCCCTCGAGCGGGGCGAGGAGGAGGGGTCTAGCCGGTTTTGCGTGCTTCGAGAGTGCGGGAACTTATATTTTATTTAGTAAACTTTGCTTAAAAGCTTAAAATATCATATGCATGTTACGCATTTTAAATGAAATTTAAATTTCTAACTAACCCAAACTACCTATTTGAAAGCTATAAGCCAGACTTTATGGCATAAAAAAATACACCCGGTAAGTATTTAAAATATGATTGCACACATCTTTCTAGCCATATACCGAAAAGAGGCTTTCGAAATGTGGGTTTATAGACGACTCTTACGAGTATCGTGGACAGAACACCGAACCAACGTATCCGTATTACAAGAAATTGGTCCACGTACAAGGCTGCTAACCAGAATAAACCGCATGTATCTGCAGTACCTTAGGCATATAGCTAGAAGATCGGGAACAATGGAACAACTAATCATAGAAGGGAAGTAGAAGGCAAACGCCCAACAGGCAGATCTCCAACTAGATGGGTAGACCAAACAAAACCCTTAATAAATATGCGGCTGCATGATGCCGAAAGAATTGCATAAGATAGGCAAGCATGGAATCAACTGCTGAATCAAATATAAATGGTGTCACTACATCTTTTCGAGGATAATGGAAAGAGGAGGAGGATACTTTATATCTTAAATTTCTAACACAAGCCTGAAAACTTCAATTCTCAAATCATCGGTTTAATTCGCTCTAAGCCCTAAAACCCGGTTGTTTTACATACTATCTGCGGCGATAGGGAAGGCTAGGATAACTATTAATTGCCCTCACCTTCTTAAAACTAGAGAAAAAATATGCTTAGTCCATACGAGTAAGTAACTGATTAAAAAAATACTTTTAGTTTTGATTAGTTTAGAACCACTCTCAAATATTTAAATAATTTTTGATGAGGATTTTCGGTAATTGTTACAAGTTCATCAACGTGGGTCTGAAGCAACAGGGAAAGTGAATCCAAATTAAAAATTGTGATAAAAGCTGTCCGAATTGAAGAGCAAAATAAAGATTGCATTCAAAATTTTACAGGAAGGCAAAGTAGGTATTGAAAAGTTGACATTCCCAGTGTAATAAGTACCTATATGAAATGTGAGATTCTAAAAGATCCTTGGGCTTCACGTCCTGTCCAAATAAACAAGTAAAACCCAAACAAATTGCAAATATTGGAAAAACAAAACCACGAAAAAAATCAATTTGAATATAAAAAAGAATATAATCAAAGGACCTTTTGTGAAATGTTCGGGTCTAAAAAATACTGGATCCGAAGAAGACAACATTAAAGCATCATATAAATCGGTATATAGGCAATGCTGGGGAGGATACGTAGAAAGGGCGGCGGTTGGCCGTAGTAAAATTTTGAAGGTCATGGTAAATTGTTTACTTTTTGCCAATTGGATCATGTAATCTTTTGGGCCGTGGTCCTAGGCGGCTGCTTTGCTTTTTGTCTAATTGATTAACTTCGGCAAAGTGGGCTATATCAGTTTTAGGGCATGACTCCCCGCATCTAGCCCCTACACTACATTTTTGAGGCGCCATAAATTCCCGGCTTTAATGTCATCGGTTAATGTAGGATATCCTCATGGGTTTAGACCAGATTTTCGTTACTGAACGCTACCTGTTAATGAAATGGAGGGCCAGAGATCCAAAGAGTCAGAAGGCCGTAGATAGGATTGAGAGATGGTATCCAACTCTATGAGAAAACATTGCATGCAGACAGTCCAATACAGAGCGATTTGGAAATAAATGGAAGAGGTTTATGTTCGAGAGGTGAAAGAAGAAGAAGAAGCGTCAATCCAAGATGTATTTAAATTATTTCCTAAATATTCTATTAGAGAGATAGATGTCTGATGGAAAGTATAGTGCCTTAACTAGTCTGCGTAAAAATTTTAGACCTTCTATTACACTACTTAAAATAGCTTATGGTAGCTGCATTTTAATTTCACGAGTTATATAAAATTGTCCCTTTCACAAATCAAAACCGGTTCTGGTAATTTGAAATCATAAATAATAATGGACAAACCATAAACTCAGTAATAAACATTTTAAATCAAATACGTACTAGGAAAATAAATTCTTACAATTCTAAGATATACACAAGATAAAATTAGTATCCTATACTAACGTTTCAGATTTTTTTAACAAGCAAGCAATTAACATATGCCGATATATCGTCTTAATAAACCCTACCTTATCTCACATATTTGGAAAAGAAAATATTCTTGTAATTTTTAACGCTTAAGAAATTAAAATAATTTCTAAAATAGATACCTATTTAATCTAGAACAAAAGCAAGGATGATTTAAACGTGTCTTTTCTTACTTTTCCTCATATACTTTTTCTCAATCGATTTTGCATTAATTATATTAATGTAATGGCAAATGCAAAGCTCGTCAATACTAAACTAAACAAATGTAAAGATTTTTTTTAAAATAAAACAAATAACTATTGAAGTAACTATTCTAAAAAATAAATATTAAGAGCACTTTATTTAATATGGGGTTTTTCTTCAGGGTGAAGCAGAAAATTTCGAATTCATCAAACTCAAGTTATTTTTTCTATTTCCTTTTACTAGTTCATTTTAGAAATATATGTCGGGCCCACCCCGCGGGGGTGGGCCTGACTGACAAGTTGGTGGCTAAGTCCTGCTGGGGACCCAGCAAAACGGGGTATATCGTTTTCCCCTGCCGAGGGATACGGGTGAAGACCACAACGACGAGGAAAGTGGAGAAGATAGCTCTTCAGAACAGTGGATCCGGCGGAAGTGGCAACCCATGCTTCTAGGGAAATGTAGAAGCACATGATAGCGTCTGTCCTAGAATGGGCGGCTACACACAGCGTCTGTCTCCATGTCAGGAGCGGCTGAATAAATCCACTCGCCAACTCGCAGGGCAAGCGCGGCGTTTTAATTGCCAAAACCTTCGTATTGAATATGGAAATGTCGAACCTTAAAACAAAAACACCCCAGGTGGGTGGCGCTATGCGTTTTGAATCCCACTCTGGCAGCATCAAGCCAGACCGCCCTACGGATTCTGGGGAGGTCAAAAGTTCGAAAAAACGGAAGACCACCTATCAAGACATATACATTGCGGCATATAACATACGCACAATGAGAGATAAGGAACACCTGGACGAACTCGAGCATGAACTAGAGAACATCAAATGGAACATCATAGGATTGTCTGAGACAAGACTACCTGAGGAAAAGACAACAGTGCTGAAGTCAGGCCATACGCTGTATCATAAAGGCTCGGACACAAGAGACTATGTAGGAGGCGTAGGATTTTTGATAAATAAAAACATCAAACACACAGTGACCAAGATCAGTGCCGTATCGGATAGAGTCATTTATCTAACATTAAGACTCAATGAACGTTATACAATGCAGGTTATCAACGCATATGCCCCAACACACGCATAGGAAGACCACGAAGTGGAACAACTTTATGAGGATATCACAACAGCAAAACAACAAGAAAATGCCTACTTCACAGTAGTTATTGGTGACTTCAATGCAAAAGTTGGAGCCAAAGAGCAACACGACACACGATATGTTGGACCCTACGGTCTGGGAGAGGGAAACGAGAGGGGAGAAATTTTGGTCAATTTTCTTAATAGCGAACGCCTGTATTGCTTTAACACTTTTTTCAAAAAACCGCCACATCGCAAATGGACATGGAGAAGTCCAAACGGTTCAACCAAAAACGAGACCGATTTTATCCTATCCAACTTTCGTGAATACTGCAGGGATGTGACCATTTTGAACCGAGTGAACACGGGGAGCGACCACAGATTGGCCAGGGCCTGCTTCCGACTAGATATCAGGAAGGAAAGAAATAAACTTATTAGTAAACCCCGGTTTCCGACCAGAGATGAGTTGGAGGCAAGGAAAGAAGAATACCAAAAAGAAGTCACACATCGACTTGAAACGGAAGACGCTGTTGAAGGAATGGATGTCAACCAAGTAAATGAGAACATAAAAGCTGCTCTACATAATGCAACAAAAAAGATCTGCTCCATGACCAAGAAACAAAACAACTCGAAACTTAGTACCCACACTCGCCAATTGATGGAACAAAGAAGGGGAATAGAAAAAGGTACAGACGAACACAGACTCCTAAACAAAAGAACAAAAAAGGCTATTAGAACAGACATAAGAAGACACCATACCAAAATAATACACGAAACAATCGAGAGTAACGCAAATATGAGGGTTCTCAGATCTAGATTGTCAAAGGGAAGGAACGAACTAAGGAAGATAAAGAATAAACAGGGAATAGTTATGTCGGATCCAAAAACGATTTCTGTACTCACCATCTACAAATAACGCAGATGAAGATGCAAATATCTCAATTCAGGTAACGAACGTAGGTTCAGAGGAGATGCCCGATATATCCCTGGACGAAATAAGAAAAGCCCTAAAGAACGGCAAGTGCCCTGGTGAAGATGGAGTCACGGCGGAAATGTGGAAACTGGGGGGAAGCAACCTCGAAAAGAGAGTCCAGATCCTTTTAAATAAATGTCTACACGAGAATAAAGTACCAGAGGAATGGTATATTGCCGAGGTAGTGTTCCTGTTCAAGAAGGGTGACCTAACGAATATAGAAAACTACCGACCAATCAGTCTGCTGTCGCATATCTATAAACTTCTCACCAAGATCATTACAAACCGCCTTTCAAATAAATTAGACTTCTGCCAGCCAGTAGAACAAGCGGGTTTTCGCAGCGGATACAGCACCATTGATCACTTGCAAACACTTCGCACAGTCATAGAAAAAACAACAGAATATAACATACCCATAAGCCTAGCATTTGTAGACTTTCATAAGGCGTTCGATCCCATAGAAACACGGTCCTTTTTAAACGGTTTAAGTAACGCCAGAATAGACTCAAGGTACAGCGCACTTATAAAGAATATCTACCAAAAAGCAACAATGCATGTGAGAATCTTTAATAACACTACGGCGGGAAAAATAAAATTAAACCGAGGAGTCCGCCAGGGTGACACAATATCACCAAAGCTGTTTACACTGGCTCTGGAAGAGGTCTTTAAAACACTACAATGGCAGGAAAAAGGTCTAAAAAAATCGATGGATCGTATCTTAGTAATTTACGATTTGCGGATGACATAGTCCTCAGTTCAGAAGACCCATACGAGTTGAGAGCAATGCTGCAGCAGCTGAAGGAGGCATCTAAAGCTATAGGTTTAAACATGAACACTGCAAAAACCAAAATCATGAGTCCAGACCAACTGTATATATCCCCCTAGATAACAGCATAATCAAAAATGTTACCGAATATATAGACCTCGGTCATACTATTAAATTGGGAAAAGAAAACCAAAGAGCAGAAATATCAAGAAGAATTGGACTTACTTGGGCCGCCTTCGGCAAACTCCAACATATTTTTAAAAATCAGGAAATCCCTATAAACCTAAAACGTAAGGTATACGACACATGTATTCTGCCCGTGGCTACTTATGGCCTCGAAACAATGCCCATCACAAAACAAAGTGCAAACCGATTAAGACGACAGACAGCGAGCGAGACACAGAGAGCGATGGAGCGCGCTATGCTGGGGTGTCCTTGCGAGATAGAATAAGAAGCGAAACAATCAGAAGGAAAACGCAGGTGGCTGACGTCATATCACGTGTAGCAGAGTTGAAGTGGCGTTGGGTAGTTCACGTCGCAAGACAGAAGGACGAGAAATGGACTATCAAGGTAACGCACTGAAGACCCAGGGAGACCAAGCGAAGCAGAGGTAGACCACAGAGACGCTGGATAGACGACATTGTGGAAGTGGTGGGAAAAAACTGGTCCCGAATTGCTAGAGATCGACAGACTTGGAAGAGATACGAAGAGGCCTATGTCCAGAAGTGGATGGAGGAAGAAAAGATGCAAAGGAAGAAATATTTATCTAATAGAGCTTATTTACAAGTCCTAACAAATGTATCCGTCTTATTTTATTGCTGAAATATAAATGAATGGGTACAATTTAAACTATCAGTTTTACTAGTTTCATAATAATTTATAATGTTTTAATAACCATTGAAAAATACTTTTTAATAAAGTAAGAATAAATATACTCATAGTTTGATATGCTTGCCGAACATAAAGCTTAGGAAAATTATTTTATAAATAAATAATTATACTATTATAGGGATTTGCATTTGCCTAAATCTGCCTCTCTGACAAGTGATTTTTAGGCAGCGTATTGGAATAATATTTTCAGACAGATTTTTAATAATGATTTTTTTGACTAATACTAATTATAATTTGTTATATAATAAAAAATTAGGGGTTTTGTATAAGAGCAGCTCCTAACTGCGCCCTTCCTCGCAACCAGCGTCATTGAGCTGGGAAAAGAAGCTGACAACTGACATTTGGGGCAGTTGTCAATATTATTTATTTTAGAGTAAAATAATTAAGACTTACTAAATGGTGAAACAAACCGTGCGTTTACCGGTGGGCGTCAAATTGTTCCTGTAAATCGTTATTCCCTATATACATCTTCAGATATTAAAAAATGTGTGGCGCTAGAGATACATGGTTGCTATCCTTCATATTATAGAAATGGAGGCAAAAGCTATAATAAAACAGTATTTTATTAGGATGAATATGTTATAAATAGAATTATTACTCATTTTCGAAAATGAACATCTGTTATTTTTTTGTTACAATTATCACCCTCGTTAAATTACACAGGGGCAACAATAACATTTTTTGCAAGCAGGGCCGTCCTTGGCGAGTGTGCAGGACGTGCATGTACGCAGGCCCAAATTTTAAGGGCGCAAAATCGACGGTCAGTATTATTTATTACAAATATAAAAAAAATTCTCTTATTTTATCATTTCAATATGTCTAAAAATTTTACCAAGCGTTTGCCTTAATAGAACAAATATGTTCTCTCCGTAGTTTCCTTGTTGGGCACTATTTTCATATGAAAGCAAGGATGAATCTGTAGCAGATCCAAAGCAAAAATTTAAAATCGATATTTATTTTCCAATTTTAGATACAACCATTCAGTCTTAACAAAGGCGCAAAATTTATTTGGGTTCTTATGTAATTCTGAATCTGACGTAATTAAAGAATCATGCGTAAATTTAGATACCGCATTGCAAGTTGAGATTAATGGAGTAATATCTGAAGACAAAGACTGCTTAAATATAAAAATGAAATTTCAACATATAAAATTCTTAATCCTAAAAATACTACTGATTCATTCGTTCCCATAGACATTTTATATTATATAACTAAAAAAATCTACAGTCTCTTTTTCCAAATTTATTTATAGTCTTAAGGATATACCTTACATTACCCATCTCAGATGCTTCAGGTGAAAGAAGCTTTTCTAAGTTAAAACTAATAAAACATTATTTAAGGACATCTATGAGTCAAGACCGCGTATCAGATTTGACCATGAAAATAATATTTCTGAGGCTGTTGATTATAATCAGATGATCAACGAGCTTGCATCCATAAAAGCCAGACGTGTTTTGTTTTAGGTATATCGTTCCTTTTTTGTTTTGTTATTACAAAAATAATATTTTTTCATTTTTGAAACGTTTATTCTTTTTATCATTAAAATATTTCTGTTACCTACCATATAAGTACTAGGTATAATATTGTTTTGTGTTTTGTTATTGTTTATTTTATTTACGTTAATTTTATTCTCTTTTAATTTTCTTGTGAATTTACTGCTTTTAGTTCTTATTATTTATTATATTTCCTAAATAATCACTACGTTGGGGTTGGGAACCTTCGGCAACATGCACTAAAACAGAGTTTTATCCACAATACCGAAATAGAATATTTGCACTCGACGCGCGTTTCGCTAACCATGTTAGCATCATCAGGAGATGATTAAAACTCACAGTTTTTTTTGGTGGTATACAGCCTTATACCTAGAAAAATCAGCCTGGAGCGGAAGGGGTTAAGACGTATTTAGGTTTTACTTTTTAGCTGAAATAAATTGTATATGTTTTAGTTTTTTTAAATTGGTAAAGATTCGAAAATCTGAACCCTATCTAACCCAGCGATTTGTATGTCAGAACACTTAACTTTTGATTACCAAATTCTTGAAAGGAATAGGTAGTTGTCCACAGTAAATAAAATAAAAGTTTAAAAGGGCTATCCAAGAAACATTTTTATTCAAAAGTATTAAAAACAAAGAACAAATCGAGTATTCCCAAAATATCAATAAAACATATAATCAGAAAAAAAACTATTATTATAAACTAAACACATCGGCGGATACACTTTATAAAATATCTCTATAGGGCGGCAGTAGAAATGAAACCGAGGGCTAAGGGAGCGAGATGGGTCTACGCGGCTGCGCAACAGCTAACGAGTTGTACAACACTCGGATAAAGCGGTAATATTTGGTCCAATATCAAAAATCGTTAATTTAAAGCAACCCTTAAATGGAGAGGTTTCGTATCTTTAAAGATTTAAAGCGAATAAATATGTGTTTCATTTGAAAAAAGTATTGCTATCACAAGGCAATTAAATAACCAAAAAAATCAAACACGCCGAATTAAATTGACGAAATTTTATTTAATCTAAGTAATTTTTATTTAAAGCAAATAAAAATGAGCAAATAAATGTTTATTAAGATTTTTTTCCAGATTTTTATCAGTGCAGCTTCTGATATTTGATTGTACAGGATGATTCATCGAGGTCGGAACAAGCCAATTTCTTGACTGAAAAAAACTGAAATAGCCATCTGGTATATTTTCTCCGTAGAATCCTAAACTGGAAAGTGAAAAACAATGGAACATCAAATAAACAGTCATTGACATTTTTCAAATTGAACGCCATCTTTTTGACATGATTTCTTGATTCCTCGTATTTTTTTTTGTTCTTTACCTGTTTATTTAAAAAAAAAATCCTATTTTTGTCAAGAATATTATTAAAGGAACTTAAAAACATTTCAAATAGGTGTGATTATACTTGTTACCTTAATTATTTAACTGATTAGGTCCCATCATGCGACTTTAATCGTGCAACTAATATTAACTATAAAAACTATTCATAATAACGTAACCTACACAATAAAACTTACAATAAAATTATTATAAATAAACAATTTAACAATTACGGCAAATTTCGCACAGATAAAAATTTAATAATCTATGTGACCCTCTTTGTTTTCGAAACAGCTTCAGTAACCCCTTTGCAGTCTCTCCATCAAACTTGCAGTTATAATATGGTCTTCCTGATTTAAACGATTAATTTTATTAATAATTTTGTTCTGAATTTCTGCGATATTTTCATTTCCCTCTCTATATTATGTCATAGTTATAAGATGACCCCAAAGGAATGAATCCGGAAGTGAAAGATCCGACATATTGACCACGAAATTTTTCCGTTTCCTCCAGTTTACTTTTGGTAACGCTCATTTAAAAAGTGAACAACGTCCCGTAATGCATGCGTCTTGTTGCCACAAAATGTTTTGATATGCCCTTAACGGTAAACGGTAACAAATTCTCGATGTCATATTTTGAGAAACTGAAGATATCTCTGCTCTTTAGGGATCCTTGGTATTGGCCCAATAATACGGTTGTTTTGCATATATCAACCAAACGTGAACAGAGTTTCTTCCGTGGTTTTCTTGTTTGGGATTTCCTAGGATTTTGATTAAACATACCTGATGTGGCGAATGTTGTCTGATCAGTCCAAAACATCTTTCTAAAAATTTCCGGGTCATTTTCTCTTGCTGTCGAATTATTATTTGAGAAACAAACTGAAATCGAGTTCTTTCTGTTAAGCTGTCAAGTGCTGAACAGGAAGTATATGGAAAGGCTGGCATTTAAAGTATTTTAATGTTCTTTGGATAGTTCCATAACCTAGACGTTGCACTGGATATTGTGGAATAGCGCGGAATGCGTCCCTGATTAATGTTTTAGCATTTTTCCTAAAACAATTTATTATCGGACGATCTCGGCTTATTTTCCTTCGAGTATTCTTTTTTCTAAAGAAACTCTCATGGCAAAAATTGAAAAATAAACTTTTAAATCAACTTCTAGCAAGTAATGATGCATGAAACCAATAAAGGTAACATAATTAAAGTAACAGATAATCACACCGATTACCTATTTGAAATGATTTTAAGTTGTTTTAAGAACTTTTCTTGACAAAAATAGATTTTTTTTAAATACACGCATAATATAAAACATACACGAGAAATCATGCCAAAAAGACGTCATTCCATTTGAAAAAATAATGTTAAATTAAGCCATGGCCGTTTTACCTATATAGCTGTTCGCTCGCTATTTTTGGATTCCATTGAAAAAAACATACCAGATGGCTATTTCAGTTTTTTTAAAGTGCAGATATGGGGAATCAAAAATTCCTTGTTCGATCCTTGATGGACCACCCTGTACAAATCGCCTTTAACAGCAACCCGCTTTATTGCCATCGGCAATCTCGCTAAAGGCTGAACTGATCTAGTACATATTTTACCAAAAAACAGCACTAATCAGTCTTGGATCCGAATAATTTGCGTCAAATCGGGATTGACTCGACGAAAAGCGTTCTAGTGCGACGTGTATAGGTTTATTTGTCAGTCATTTGTAATGTGTGTCTTTATTAGCGGCATATTATTATGCAAACATATACGAATACAAGCTACTTAGGAACCAGGGCTATATGAAAATACGTGTGGGGAGAAGGTAATGAAACTGTAATATTAGGTACATTTACATAAAGCAAACTTAGTTACTTTTTCCTATTTTGTCTCATTTGCTGTAGATCTTATTTTTATATTGGTAGGTATGTCGCCGTCGCGTCGTACAGAATAATTCTGTTTACGCATTGAACATATCAGAGCAAACTTATTGAAGTATAATAATGATACTAAAATAGCCCCAGATTCTTCCGAGGCCATTTAAGCGCTTAATCGCCCTTTCACCTGTTGGCCCGGCGGCAACGGCAACTTTTTGGCGGGCACACGCTCAACTATCAGGAGCAATAAACCACGTTGCCGCATACCAACGCGGCGCGGATTGACAGCTCGACGGGCTCCCAGAATGGGGCCACTACCTCTTCGCTTCGTCTCGTCGGGGCGGAGTCTTCCCGCAAGTCCCGCCCAACTGTCAAAGTGACCCCGACCGGTGCGCATTAGCATCGGTAAGAGATGTGATTCCGCGAGTGACGAGAGGTGACGTGTCGGTGTTGCCAGATCGACTGTTATGTTTGAGAATAGGGGAACAAACGGGATTTGTTCGTATTAAAATAATGTCATAATGTGTCATGATATGCTATAACATGCGATGTCGAGTCAGGGCTTCTAAAAGCTCATATTTAAGTTTTTTTTTCGGTGTCACCTCTTGGTCGCTCTCAAAAACTAATTGTACAAGGAAATTTTGGATCGCTTCTGTGACAACACCGAGGAATGTAAGGAGACAATAAATTTTTACGGTGTAATATTTGTGCCTGAAATATTTTAGGAAGAATTGCGCTATGTATACGGAAAAATATTATTACCGCAACCTGTTTTAACTACTAATTTAAGTTACATTTCGATGTTTGTGGAAGTTCTAGAAGTATTTTTTTTTTGAAATATCATTATATTTGATAATTACATTTAGGTCGAATTTATATGGCTAAGATGTAGTAAAAGGATTGAAAGTGACAAAATGCTAGAAATAAGATTTGAACGAGAGTTAATTAGCCGAAGCCTTTTCTTCTCTTCAGATATTCGCTCTTTATTTAATTCCCTTAAATAATTCGCGTTCCAAATTACGTTCCGAATTGAGAACCTACCTAAAGTTAAACCTGAACATTTTTGAAAAATAAACATCAATTTTTAGGTGATATATATCCATAGAAGAGAGGAGGATTTGCAGGTTCTTACTTATATCATACATTTGTATCTATAATCAAGTTCGAAAATGTTAACACCAGGCATTTCTGGCCAGCCAGTATAGTTTAGCACCTTTTCGTAACAAGTATATTAATGAAGTAAACTCACGTGTATTCTACAATACTTTATCTACGTCCGACTCTAAGAAATAGATAAATTAACATTTTGATCAATAAGTCAGTGTCTCTAGGCGTACCTTCAACTTCGCCCATTATTTGCCTACCACCAGTGTGACCTCTTTGCACTCCAATACCGTCATTCCGTGAAGGAAATTTGCCAGTTTGAAAATAAACAAATTTGTTGTCACGATCCGAAAATAAGCCATTCAGAGATTATTCCTTGCGATCTAGAAGAAGAAGCATCCGGAACCATTTCTGAATAGAATGGTACTTGTAACATATTTTGTCAACTTATCCATTACTTACAAGCCTTCATCTCACTGAACCATTGATTCAATGATACGTAGAATGAAAGCTATTAAAATGACTATCGATATCAGCAAATATACAAATTAAATAGCGCTCCTCAAGAGGCAATCTACGGGATATCGCCAAAAAAGTCAAGGGTGTTAACGAAAACAGATATTACAAAATTTCTCCTTGAAGCGGATGAAAAAATGAAAGTGGTGCTGATTGTTAGACTTGCAGGAGCTGGTAGGCTCGAGGAATTAAAAATGGACATGGTCCATATGATCTGACATTATATTGACCTTTCCTCAGATAACATCGATCATGGCAGATTTTGCATCCAATCTGTATGTTAACAATTTTTTTTTGGATACCTCCCAAAACATGATTTTTTGAATCTGAAACTTAAATATCCGGAGGAATTGCTTCGAAAGATAATCTACATCTTTGTTGGCAGATTTATGATCTGACCTAACACGACTACGGAAGGCTATGTTGAAAATTCAGTTGATTATAAAAGAAAAATAGATTAAAAAATTCTAGATGAAACGGAAGAAACTGGTAAAGATTGTTCTATTAACATTTATAATAAATAACTGTCTATTAATAAATATCTTAATATATATTATAATATGTATTTTCTTTTCTTTCTTATTAATTTCAAATTGGAAAAGGGAAAGTAAAAGTTATAAAAATATGTGAGTTAAGAGCTTCTCAACTACCCAGTGTAGGATAAATGGTTTTAGAATACTTAACTGATGTGGGTATGTAAGTATAATTTGCAAGGTTGGTGCTTCACATATGGTTTATTATCAGGTAAGAAATATTTCACCAAAAAGTTAAATCGTAGTCAACTACATAATATATACTGAAATAAACTATACAAACATATATAAGGTATCTTGAAAATGCATCTATATCTGACTCTAGTATCGACCATCACCTAGAAAATACGTGATTCCATAGATTATATTAAGCTTTGAGCAAAACCTAATTATGGTTTCAATTATCATAATCTGCTTTAAACATGCGAATGCTTTTGCTTTCACGTTTCAACTCACAACAGATATTGACCTAAAACTTAATGCTTGAAACCGAATAAAGATGCTGTTTATGTCCATGACTTGGCTGTTTAGGATAATAGAAAGTATATCAAATATACTGGGAGACTAGGAGCAAAATCAACGAATTGTATGTAAAAATTTTAATAGTACACACACAACAACTGGTAATTACTAAATGGGCACCGGAAAGTGCCTAATATATTACCTACTGTTTTGAAGGAAAAAATTAACTATCATTCATTCACGCTTTCTCAGCCTCCAATTTAATCAAATTGTACCTACTCTATGAACCTGGTTATAAAAATGATATATGTGTTCCCGATGGGCGATCCCCCTTCTGATACCTCAATACGGTATTTGAACCCTTATATTTTTACATCTACACTTAACACCTACCTATATTTCACTACATCAAAAACAAAAACGTTTTTCATGTAGGAGTTAAAGAAAAAATTCCTATTCTTTGGTAATATAATGTAAATTTTATTTGCCTATCTTACAGAGCTGCAAGATACAGTTAAGATTAGTACTGTTGATTCTAATATATACGAATATTGAAACAATCTGTCTGACCGGTCTGTGACAGATGGCAAACAAGACGCCAAATGCTTCCACAGCTTAAAACATTATTTAAAGACTACTGGAAACCCATAAACTCCTATTCGACAGCACACGGTTTTCTTCCTGAAACCGAATGAAACTTCTGCTTCCTTCCTGCTGTGTTTTCAGGCTTAGACGGATTTCTCATCTGTCTGCGTAGTTTCAAGTGTCTTAGCTAGATCTGGGGCAGCCCTCCCAGGTAGATTACACCCTTGATAAATCGGCGGTAATTGTATTCTTTATATGCCTAAGAGTTGTCTAAATATAAGCCATATCCCAGGCACGAACTTGCTAAAAAAATATAAATATATAACACAAAAACTATGAACTTGTCTAATAAGACAAACTACTTTTCACTGAAGAACTAATGTTTTATGCAAGGGGGAAAGAATAACTATTTTCTATCAAATGGAGAGTTCTTTGTGGAGCTGCCTCCAGTGCCGCATCTACAACTTTTGAGGCCCTAGGCCCGCTTGAGATTACGAACTCCTATCGGACCTAGAAATATGTTTTCCCCTCGAAAGATAAAACGTCAGGTCTGCGCGCTCTTAATTAAATATGTAAACATCCCAAAAGTAGCTTGTTTCGCTTTAATTAGAACACCCTGTATACGTTCCAGTTCTTTGAAAATTTTGTGCTAACTCATATAACGGGAAGTTTTCGAAATTAAAATGTAATATGTTTTAAAGGTCAAACACTGATACAGGCATTTTTTATTTGCATAGGTAAAACAAAAAAAAATCAGAAGATATCACAGATTAAAAGAAATGAAACATATTTTAAAAATACGTATAAGAAAAAGATGGACTAAAATTTTCTCCTCGTAATATTATATTATTGGGTTTCTTCTAGTTGTTACTTCACAAAAATATTTCAGTTGTCGAAAACATAAACATGAATCAAGGTGTGGTTACATGCAAGATGAAAGTAATCGGTAAATCAGTTAGATATTGCAGTTATATAAAAATTCACAAGTTGATTTAATTTTAAAGTTTTAATGATATAAATAAACAAAAACATGTTTAAACGATTTTTGATGCAGCGGAGTGGGCCTTCTTTCCAATGGGCCCTAGGCCCAGGTCTCCCCCTAATTAAAAATCACCCTCTACCAATAGACTTGACCCTCACAACCACCAGCGCGCTACGAATTTCCAGAATTTCTCCGGAGAGCTTGAAAACGTTTTCTGAGCCAAGAGCTTGCATTACCCGCTCTGAATTATGTAATTCGTTTCAAAAGTATTCACTGCTCCCAAGATATATCGAAAATGAACCGAATGAACCCTTTTTTGGTTAGTTACACTACGCAAATATATACCTACAGAATAAGCGCGAGTAACCTATGTAATATTTAAAATAAAAAAATCAACTACAAAAATGTTGCCAATACCTCCGTGAATTGTGCGCCTTTAAACTTTCAAAATATTCTGCCTCAGGAGTATAGGTATTTTAAATTTTAGAAGTATGAGATGTTACTTTATAGCTATCACTTAAATCCTCTTTCAATGATTGTCAAAACTTTCTCCAGGGGTTTTGAAAGCCTCTGGTGAAATCGGTTTCATTATCCATATACTTGCGATTTTGTGTGGATTGTCGAACACTTAATTGTTACTCTTACATCCTAACGTACATCCAATGTGCTGCTAATTAGATACTTATCTAAACATTCTGATTCTCAATAAAAGATTGCAAGCGTAAACCATACTAAATTGAGTACTGAAGCTAAGGCATATCAGAAATAGGAATAACGCTTTAGGGTTCGCGAGAGGTATAAGTATTTTTCTTAAATTTATTAATATCGAAATGCCACTAAAAAGTTGCATTAGCTTGAAACACTTTAAACGTACGAATTATTAGTTGGATATAAAACTTAAAAGATTAAGTTTTTATTTTGGACGTTTAAATTATTCTTATGATAACATGTTTCTCCACTACTAAGTATGCAAATATTGGAGCCATGTTTCATGACACATTTTAAATATTAAAAGATCCATAATTTAGATATAAATATTTCTTATATCTGTGACGCTTACAGTCCCCAGGAGAACCTTGCAAATGTTAAAACGTTAGAAAAACCAATTTTGATCATCCACAGACTGCATTAGACCTGCATCTTCTCGTGTGCGTCTCCGCACGTAAGCATATAAATTACCAAGTTTCCTTGTGAACCTCTTGACAAAAAGAACAGGCTCATTCGTGAACTGAGTAAACATCCTGTCTTAATTTTCAGTGAAGTAAAACTTTCACCTAGTAAACCTTAAAAGTTGTTTTAGCTATATCATCCATATACTTGCGATTTTGTGTGGATTGTCGGACACTTAATTGATACTCAATAAACAATTGAAAGCTTAAACCATATTCAATTAAGTACTGAAAGGACGGTAGGTATGTCAAAAGTAGGAATAACTCTTTAGGACTTGTGAAAGGTATATGTATTTTTCTTAAATTTATTAACATCGAAATGCCTTTAAAAAGTTGCAGTCAAGGTAAATAATCATGGTACCTAAAATTAGACCGAACCCTATTAAATAGATTAATATAGGCATTTTTGCAAGGGCAGTTATATATTATAATCAAAATAGCTGAACCCCATTTCATAAGTCATAACAGATGAATATTTCACAGGCGAAACTTATAACATTCAAAAATCTTTGAGTTTCTTATACCCAGGTATCTAGTATTCTTTCCAACAAAACACCTTTCCAACTTTAAAATATGTAAAACC